>JAZHYW010024808.1:0-339634 GCA_037355805.1 Ixodes ricinus | reverse complement strand
GGACGTAATTACCGATTCCGGTCAATATACTAAAGCTTGAAAAGCCATTTTAAAGCGAACATTAAATGAAAAGTTAAAACTAACTTTACATCCTGGCGCAGGCGTTGTTGCGTGCTTTTCAAGCTAAAGCATGACAGTGGCATTTTTATTCTAAGTTATATTGTTAGCTTCGTAGCGTACCAAGTTTGTTTATTGTTTATTTATTTAATTTAATTACCTGTAAAGGCCCACTGGGGGCCTTACATAGAGGGTACATGGAATGGCATCATAGTTGTACACCGTTGCAATTGTATGAAAATGTAAAGGAAACATGACCACGCTAACAGAACTCAATAACGCGTAACATGGTGCATGGTCACGCACACTGGCATGTAATAATTTCTAAATGATTAAAAAGTAATACAGGAGAAGTTTACAAGTGCTACTAAAAATAGGGTACATAGAAAACCTTATAGAAAAGACTTACTCAGCGATGGTGAAATTAACAAATGGAAATATAAAGGTACCAAACGTACACGTGCAACTTAGAAAAGAAAGAAAAATAGATGTCATGATAAAGAGCCACGTAACAATGAGACAAACGTGTCATGGTTGTTGTCTGTGCGATTTCGCTTGCCAACCCATTCCAGTCGTCCATGGCCTGCAGAAGCGGGGAAAATTTATACAAGTTAGTTTTTGCAAAGGGAATATGAACTATGTTGGGGTGATCATGACGAGGAAAGATACGGAGGGGTGGGATGACGTTATGGAGTGACGCCAATACATCTCAAGCTGAATAGGCTACTGCCGTGGGCTTTGTGCTCCATCTTCGTGAGAAAATTATATCCATGTTGCATAATTATAATTTTATTTCCATTTAAAGAAAGAAATGGCGGAGCGAAAGGGGCAAAAAAAAACTTGAAAAAGAAGCTTAACTGACCCTCAGCCCCATCGGCAGCCATTGAACAAACAGTTTGCGTGCAATAAAAACAAAGGACAATCATATACAGAAAATTGTACCTTAGCAAATGGAATAGCAGAAACAAGACATAGAAAGTTCGAATATGCAAACAGAGGCTGCGAAACTCTTAAGAAGATATTGTTTCTAGGTTTCTATTTTTTTCTCCAAAGCTCTTTAGAAAGTTACGAATTAAATACCGAAGCATTTGCTGCCTATAACTTGACCTCCATATTTTAGTTTCAATTTAAGTATCTATATACCCATGCAAGGGACGAACATATTCGCTATTGCGAGGATAGAATTGGCCTCGGCACCGGTGTGCACTGCGCGACAGTTACTTGGACAAAGCAAAAACTGTTCAACGGTCAATGGGATTCATCCGATGGAAATTGCGCTAGCATGGGTTCTTTCTCACTCCCTATTCGCCCCTTCTCATTCGTTTAGGACCCCTTGTCGTTCGTTTATCACCGCTTTCCTGTCGCTTATTGCCCCTTTTCATTCGTGTATGACCCCTTTCGAATCGTTTATGACCCGTTTTCAACCTTTCTTCACCCTCTTGTCGTCTTTTTTCACTGCTCTTTGAACACCACGTAAAAAAATATAAGCCGTATCACTCGTGGAAACGAACATATTCATCACCGGAGCGGCAACTTAGCTGGGCCGCATTCTAAAGCGGCGCGTCGCCTGCTCGTCTCTGGCTCTGCGCCAGCTGTGCGACGCTCGTATTGGTCCGAAGCGTTGACGTCAGGACGCGGGACCCTCTCCCTCCCTCCCCGCTCCCGTTGTGATAGATTGAATCTGTAACACGATACCTCATCACCACCCCACACTCCTCGCGACGTCATGCATGGCGCTCAGAAACGGATGCACGAACTGACACTGACGAGTTTTCGCGAAAACGAGCGTTCTAATGCTAACGCATTAAAAGTGGCGTGAATAATAGAGCTCCACACTTCGAAAACAACGACGTTGTTGAGCGGAACGCTCTGACCAATCATCTCTTGAACAGATAGCAAAAGCAACACTCGATTCCGACTCTGGCACAGGTACAGTGCCCATACCTTATTTGGACCGGTGTACTGCTTTAAGATTGCGACCAAAATATTTTCTGTTACCATGATGATTTTAACCCGAGACTGGCGCAGAAGGAGATAATTGTTTTTGTTGCCTCGATTTAAAATGAATATGGTAATATTCCACCAGCTGGCCTGCGCACTGACTGTAATTTTGTGTAATATCTGTTTCTCCGCTAGATGATGCCGCAGTTTCAGAGAAGAGCCCCTTTTAAATAAAGAGTACGGCGGCAAAGTACCCGCACGTTGTGATGTAGCGACAGCCCTGTCATGTTTAGGCGGGCGATTGCTTGTAGAATTTCGACTCTTTCTTTTAGCGGGAAGCCTCGTCGAGACGTATGCAGGGATCTTCGGCATGATGGAGGCGACAGCGCCCTTGGTAATGCACGGGCGATCTCTTGCTATTTCGATAACCTCTCCGTTGCCTCACTATGCATTCTTTTTTCTATGCGGAGTTCACAAATTACCAACTGGGGCTGACGTTCTTTGTACCCCGGTCCAGCGCGATCATTTCTAAAAAAAAAAATCAAAGATTAAGATATTTGGGCACAGAAAATATGAAACTTTAAATCCTTGCCTCGCGGGTTTATTCGCAACTTTCACGACCTATAGGGGGCACGCTGGTACCTATCAAAACGGCTGTCATCTGGATATCGTCGTAGAATAGCAGTACGACTCAGGGTCTGCGACGCGTAAGTAATCCTTGTTTTGCTTTATACGACCAGTATTAGAGCCTTTATTTTTTCACGCCAGGAAGGCGTAGGCAAGCACTTTCATTGTGAAGCCGTTCATCCAGGAGCTAGGGAGCGCGACTCTCACACCGTAGTACCACCATCGCTGAAAGTTGCGAATACGGCGAGTAAGTGTTCCAAATTCGTCTTTGGCACATCGGAACGCAGGCAGGGGCACGCCAACCAAAGGGCAACACAAAGAACGCGCAGGGAATGCGTGGCGCGACGAAGCAACCGAGCGTGCGTCATTATTGGTTGAGGTCGGGGGGAAACAAACGCACGTGGACGCATCTGAAGGGTAAACAAACGCACGAGGTGCGAGAGGAGCAGACGTACTTACAGGCCGCATAGCCTCTCTTGCAGTGAGGCGCGAAGCAGCAGGGACATGAGCGGCTCGCTCCTCACGCGAGCCGCTCAGGTCCTATTACTCTTCTAGGGCACTGCAACGAGGAGACGCCTTATGCCAAGCCACTTCGAGCAGAAATGAACCGGAACCCCGACCACAGCGCCACTTCGGTGGTCATGAAGCGGCGGCATGGGGAGCTACCCAAGAACGCAGAGTGCTCGGTTAACCTACGCCTATAGCCACCGTAACATTAGACATTTTGCCAAACTGCTTAAGATATCTAATCACGGAGGCGCATGCTGCAAGAACATGCGCTGCAAGTTCTTGCCTCGACTGAAGAAACTTTTATCAAGCAGAAGTTACAAACAAATGGCGCTTTCCACATGCTTTCGTCTACAACTTATTTTAACAATTGGAATGTTTCATGCAACTCAAGCCTGGTTCAGACGTTCGGGTTTCGAGTACGACAGTCTGCGTGACTGCTTCGAGTTTCTAGTACGATGCTATGGCAATCGAGAACTGCGCAACGCGTGGAACGCAAGGAATCGAAACGCAGTCTGCCGTACTCAACGGTAAATGCCTGAACCAGCCTTAAGGCGAGTACGTGTAACATGTGTACATGATAATGCCAGTCCGCTAATACATCATACGAAAGACGGTCTGAGGAGTTTTTCTTCCTTGAAGGTCCTGTCACATTTATCATACAAACACTATCTGCAGGAAAGCTCTAAGCATGCATTTGCATAAATCACACTTGCTTTGAACATGCTTGAAGCTGCTTCCAGTATATCCTCCTCTGCGCTTGGTTGATGTGTCAAAAGTTCTGTCTGGGTGTTCTGGCCGTTGCCGAAAGTACGTTCGATCATAGCCAGCATTGCAAGCCATTCCGTTTTAGCTTAAAGGAAACTCCGGTCGAAATTTCGACCAAAATAAATGACTGATATTGATTCACTGAGACTAAAAACGAGCGGTGCCAAAATATTACACCATTGGAAAACCGTGATCCACTCAAAAATCGATATTAAAAATGCTATTATCACCTTCTCAGTGGACATTCAGCGGGTTGGCTGTTTGTCAAGCAACCCTGTGCACCGATGTTATATTCGTACTTGAGGCGGTTACTTGTTCGTATTGCCACTTCTTTCGTCTTGCTTTTCTGCTTCGTTTTCAGCCGTACCAGCGGCCGATTTCTGCTTCGTATGTTATGTTTTAGCGGCCGTCGTTTGGAAGTGCTCGTCAGCGATCACGCACGAAGATTATTGACTCCCTCTCCCTCAAGCGTGTGCTAGTACCTAAGTGCAAGGAGTCGAAGGGACTGGCATGATTGTGCAATGCCGATCACGCCTTGCTGGGCTGTCGGTTGCGCAAACAACCCGCTGCGCAACCCGTGCGTGCGTTTTCACCAGTTCCCCAAAAACTCTAAGTTGAGAAAGGTGTGGGTCGACGCCGTTCGTCGAAGAGATTTCGGAAGGCCGTGGACTCCGAAACCTCCATTGGCGGCCTTAGTTGAGCTTGTTCCTGCTCAGTGCGAGCTTACGATAAGTTTCCTCAAGGCTTCTGCAACGTGAATTGCACACCACCAAGATTGCAGTTCTTCTCAGAAGTTGGGGCTCGTTCTGAGCTTGCGCTGCAAACACCTTGGTCAATTATGGCGCTCAGTGAATACCTATTAGCGATGTGCGCGGCCAAAAGCGTCGCTGTGGTCAGCTTTCCACTAGAGTGCCTTCATACACACGCGCGCTTTTGCTTGAGTGGTGACATCTCAGCCATTTTTACGCCCAATCGTTTTTTTATGCATTTTGAAGTACGCGCAATCCGGTGTCAGTCAGCTCGAGCGCGTAGCTTTAGCTAATGCAGAGACGCCATTTTAGCGCCCAAGTCACGCACCGAGTGCGCGAGAGCGTCACGCGCTGAACATTCAATACAACAATGGATGTCTTCACCTTGAGACAGAGAGAAAACATGTTTATTGAAGAGATGAAGAGGTTATCCCGCGGGAATTTGCAGGATTGCTACTTCATACAAGGGAAAGGAAGAAAGAGGCAAAAAGGACAAAGAAAGAAAAAGAGAGAAAGAAAACTTTGAGGATGGCTGTCAGTTACTTTTGGAGCGTGTCCTACAGTGTTTTATCAAGTTTGGTCGCTTGGAGAAAACGAATCAATGAGCTCGTCGGCTTCACTCCTTGCGATGCTGATGGCCATGGCCCCAGGAGATGATTGAGCGTGAGCGGTTCTCCGTTGTGAAGAGCCAGGAGTTTATCATTTCCTTTCTTTGGTCAGCGTAGAGGGCGCAGTGACAAAGAACGTGTTCCAGCGTTTCTACGGCGTCACAGCTCTCGCAGATGGAGGAGTCCAGCTGACCGGTGAGATTTAGGTAATATTTCGTTGAGGCCACGTTCAGTCGTATTCGGTGAAGAGCGGTCTCTGTCCGACGTTTGAGCCCCCGGGGAGGGCGAAATGTAAGAAAGGGGTCAATCCCATGAAGATGTCTGTAATGATATGATGGATTCGCCCAGAGGGTGTTTACTAGAGCCGCAGTAATACGGTTGGTTGTAGCTCTGGCGTCTGAACGTGAGAATGGAATTACCAGTCTGGATGTGAGATGATGAGCATTCTTGGCTGCAAAGTCAGCACTTTCGTTGCCTCTGATACCGCAATGGCTCGGGATCCATTGTAAAATTAGTGTGTGACCATTATTTATAGCCTCTTTATGAATTTTTAGGATCTGATGTACCAGCTCAGCATTAATGTTCTTGCTTTTGGTAGATTTAAGGCTCTGGAGAGCTGCCATTGAATCAGTAAAAAGGGACCAATTGTTTGGGGCACTAATAGAAATAAAGTGAATCGCTTCTCTAATCGCTACTAGTTCTGCTGCCGTAGATGATGTTACATGGCCTAGCTTCCCCTGGAGTATTTTATTTATTGATGGTATAACAAAGCCGTAGCTGGAAGTTTCGTGAGTAGAGGACCCATCAGTGTATACATGAATTCGGGAACGGTGATGCATATTTATGGTTTCTAGAGCATGTTGCCTCAATACTTCCGATGGAGTGTGTTTTCTTGAATGTATCCCTGGAACATCTAGTTTTATAGAAATTACTGGATATATCCATGGTGGTAACGACGAGAACTCTGCTGGTTCAAAATCTCGTGGAAGATCCGCGTTGTCAACATTCACGATTTGGGAAAAGCCAGACGCGCTTCTGCTGTTTACGACATCTGCTAGGTAGTGGTCTCTGTGCCTTGTCAGATGGCGGAGGTGCGCTCGAAGGGTTTCTTGGAGTCTCAGCGCGCCAATCGGAACAGCCCTTGCCTCAGCTACAGTTCCGACATTTGAGGTGCATCTTGGGAGCCCTAGACAGGCTCGTAGAGCTTGAGCCTGCATACTATCCAATGTTCTTATATTTGTACGGCACATCACATGAAGTACCGGTAGACTGTATCGAAGGAAGCCGACAAAAAGGGCGTTATATAGTTGAAGAAGGGCAGCTACAGAGGTGCCCCACTTAGTGCCACTAATGAATCGGATGAGCTGAATAATGCCGAGAAGCTTTCTTTTCATTTGTTTTATGTGCGATGTCCATGTCAAAGACTTGTCCAGAACTATTCCGAGGAATCTGTGCGTTTTCACATATGATATGGGATGACCATCAACTGTCAGACAGTACCTATGAGTGCTCTTTCTGGTAAATGCCATGGCGGCTGACTTTGATGGGGATAGAGATAGTCCACGGTGTTGTAAGTAGCTAGAGATGATCTCAAGTGATTTTTGTAAGCGGATCCTATTAAATCGCTGCGTAATTGATGACGTCCATATGCAGATGTCGTCCGCGTAAAGTGTAATGCTGACGTCCCGGGGAAGTTTGTTTACGAGTGCCAGGAGGGTAATATTAAAAAGTGTAGGACTAAGAACTCCGCCTTGCGGCACGCCTCGAGATACTGTATGCTCAGTTGTTTTCCCGTCTGCTGTCAGCATGTGAACTGTTCGACTATCTAGGTAGCTTAATATCCACGCGTAGAGACGTCCTTCTATTCCGGCATAGCTTAGGGCGTCACGGATAGCCTTGTGACTTACTGAGTCGAACGCGCCTTTTATATCTAGAAATACAGCGGTAGTGATTCGTCGACACTTCCTTTGTTCTTGGATGCTAGTTGTGAGATCAATAACGTTGTCAAGGAATTCCTCCCTCGTCTGAAGCCTGCCATACACTCAGGGTATATCTCAGATTGTTCAAGGTACCACTCCAGTCGTGTGTAAATCATTTTTTCCATCACTTTGCCGACACAAGAAGACAACGCGATTGGACGGAAAGATAGTAAGTCCAGAGGCGATTTACCTTGCTTAAGGATAGGTATGATGCGCGATGTTTTCCACTCCCGGGGTATCTGGCCAGTTTCCCATGACATGTTGAAAAGTTTCAGGAGCCTCTCTCTACCCTTGTTACCAAGATGAGCTAATGCTGAGTAAGTTATACCATCCGGTCCGGGAGAAGACGACCAGTTCAATCCGGAAAGTGCATCTTCCAGTTCACGTGAATCAAATAATACGTCCATGTGGTTACACGCTCGGATCTGACAATGAGGTTTAACAAATGTTGCCACAGGATTTGCCACATTTTCTGTAATTTTTGTGCAGTAAGCTTCAGCCAAAACTAGTTCCGAAACATCTTGCTTGAGTGCTAGTGCCCGGAAAGGGTGACGCTGTTGGGGTGGTGTCCGCAAGCTCCGTGCTAGGTTGTATATCTGAGAGAGAGGCCTGCGTGGATCTAAAGTTACACAGTGAGCCCTCCAACGGCGCCTAGCCAGTTTGTCTAGGCGACGTTTTATACGTTTTGTTGGCGTCTCGCTTTGCGCATATCTTCAGGGTCGTGTGTTTTTCTAGCCTTTCGCTCGTATCTTCTTCGAAGCGCGCGAAGTCGTTCATATTCTGCATCGATGACAGGGTAGGTTCGAGGCAAGTTATATGTTTTCGTGGATTGCTTCATAACTTCTTCAATGCCATGAAAGAACTCTTCGTTGCTGTCAAATGAATCACACGCGTTTTCAAAGTTAATCTTAAAGAGAGACCAATCGGTGCGCCTAATTGGGGAGGATTTATTATTTGACCCGAATCCCTTGAGGAGAGTGTAGGTTGGAATATGGTCACTGCCATGGCATTCGATGTCTGCGAACCACGTAATAACATTCGAAAGCCCTGCGCTAGCAAATGTCAGATCCAAGCAGCTACTCACCGTAGTTCCACGGAAAAAAGTAGGACTTCCATCGTTTAGCGAAAAAGGCCATGCTGATGGATAAGTGTCGCAAGTGAGGTGCCCCGGATAGTTGTCTTCACACTTCCCCATAAGGGGTGATGTGCGTTAAAGTCCCCCGTTAAGATGTGCGGAGGGGGAGTACTTTCAATAATAGAGTTAATACGTAGGGTGTTAAACTGAGTATTTGGAGGAATATACGCCGCGATTATGGTGAATATGCAGCGATCGTTCTTCACAGTTAACGCTACGTACTCGTTGTTAGCGTCAGGTGGAAGTGCGTGAGAAATATAGGTAAGTTCTTTCCGAACTGCGACTAGTACTCGGCTTGGAGCTGTACCTCGCATCGAGTGAAAAACCTCGTAACCCGACAGGCGAAAATCACTAGCAATGTTTGATTCCGACAAGGCTATGACTGGAAATTGGTACTTATGGCAAAATTGTCGAAAGTCAGATAGTCGACTACGGAGACCCCTTGCATTCCATTGGAAAATGGTTGCTTGTGACCGAATTTGCTCTACTGATAACATATGGCTAGGAGGGAGGGCTTGGACACCACATAAGATCAAACAAAACCAAAATAGTAAGCGCGATGCTTTGAGATGCCGTGCCTTCCATACCTTGTAAGAAAAATCCTTGCAACATTAAAAATAGTAAAGAAAAGGAAAAAGGGTGTGGTAGTACATATATGGTGAGAATCGGTAGTTGCCTTGCAGCAAAAATGTCTCCTTGAAAGCCAGAGTATTAGCTTATGAGTTAAAAGAACGGTAACAATATTCGTGAAGAATATTTACGAAAGTTATGTACATTTCCCTGTAGTCGGGGGTTCTCTGAGGTCTGTCTTTCTAGCGATTGCAGCGTAACATGACCAGTGTTCGTTTCTTCGGGTGAGGCGAGAGTGGTAAAACGTCAGAATATCCTTACAATAAAGGACTCTAACGAAAGGATCGCTTCAATCGCGTGATGAAACGTTGACGCCGGTGGGATTGTTTTCAATATTTGACGCAGAGCGGTAAATACCAGTGGTATTATGATTTTGAAGAACGATGAGGTACCTGTTTCCCCAGCCTCGTTTGGTGCCGAGGTACGCGAGTCGGAAGGCGCGTGTGAAGTGATGTCTTTGATGTTTTGTTTTTCCCAAAAAGAGGGTTTTCGTGCTTCTTTGAGTGCGGCTGTTGTAGTAGTCGCTAGAGCTCCAGGATCGTCACTTTTGTTCTCCAGGTTCTTGAGGGGAGGGTACTCCTGGGCATTTATTGACGGCACACTATTGGTGGTGAATCTAGACGCTGGTTTGCCACCCTGCAGCCGTTTCCTTGTTTGCCTGATGTTTAGCGTGCACGGCATGTTTTGCCTCGCGAAAAGTGGTGTTGTTTTCTAGCCGATACCTTGTAACTTCAGTCTCTCTTACCTTGACTGGGCACTCGGCTGAGTTGGAGGCGTGCTGTCCTTGACAGTTAACGCAGCTGGGATTGGCTTCACACTTGCCTTCGTGACGCAGTCCACATCGATAACATAATTGAAACTCTGCTGTGCACGCTGCTGCAATGTGGCCGAACTTGTAACATTTGTAGCACTGCAAGGGGCGTGCTCGGTAGGGAATCACCTCAGTTCTTACAAGCCCTACTTTGACGTGTTCAGGAGCGACTTTCCCTGTGAAGGCGACTCGCACTACGGGTGAGGTCTTCCCAAGTCGCTTCACCTCTGCTACGCCAACGGAGGACTGCAGATGTGTTTTAATGTCGTCTTCTGTGCAGTCAGGGTCAATGTCTCGCAGAATGCCAAAACAGTTCGAGCGATCTCTCGGCAGAAAAGCTCTGACCGGTACTGTGCAGAGCTTGGACAGTTTGAGAAGCTCTGCTTTAAAGAGAGGTCGTTTCACATCAACTGCGACTATGTTCCGAGCTTTGTTAATCCGGACCACACTCACCATGCCTAGAGCAACGTTGTTGAGGTAGTCTGTCAGCTTGAGTTTGCTGAGCGACTCAACCTTGTGGTTCTCAGTGGGGATGTACAATACGGTGCATCCAACTTGTAGGTTGCCTGCATCCTTGAGAGATGAAGCATGACACCGTGGGTCCGTCTTACGCCTCTTCTTTCCCTGAGCAGGCTCGAATTCATCGTCGTCGGGCAGCATGTCGTCGTCGTCGCAGGCAGACACGATCGTAGAGGAAGCGGAAGTCATTGCATCTGCGGCTGGTTCTTTGAGCGGAATTTCATAGCCGTCTTTGAAAGATGTCCCTGAATCTGCTATGTCTTGCAGAGCGGCGAGCATCAGTTGGTCTGTTGATTCAGTGTTCATTTTTGCAGGAAGCTTGGCCTCCCTGAAGGGGGCCCTTCTCGAAGAAGCGTCCGATACTTCTCTGCTGTTATGTAATCGGTGGATACGAAGTGCAGGCCCGCTATTTAGCAAATATTTGGTGATATCTCAGGAGACACAAATAGAATTACCAGAAGCAGTGTCGTCGTCGTCGTCCACCACCTTGAGACAGACAGACATGTAGGCACCCTACTTTCCACGATTGGCCAAACCATGGGCATATGAGCACTGTCAGATTGTCAACTTTGACGTGTCAGTTTCGGATTGCGATGGCTCCTAGCTTCTACTGTGCTTTTTAAACACACCATCGAACTCGCTGTCGCACCTGATGGTAAGTAGCCAGAATAACAACTGGTGACGTCACGGCGAGGCAAATCCCAGTCGTGACGTCACGGAGGAAAAACATAAGAGGGCGCCACAGAAACATCTCGGCCTGATCTCGGCGCTAATTCGTGACTCCAGCGACCTATAGGGGACGCCACTATCTGGCAAACATGGCGGTCGAATCCAGGTCGTGCCGTGCGGCCGTGCCATGTGCCAGCTCAACGCACAACGCTGGGGCATCAGCGAGCGGGAATTGGACTCCAAATGGTTCGCCCCGCTTTTTATTCTCCACGTTTCGAACCTCCGGCGATGTGTTGGGGTAAGCGAGCTTCCAGAGGCTTGACTTTCTTCGAGGAAACGAGGAAAGGACTGCCCACTGTCCTTCCACTGTGCTGATGAACGTTGAGAAACGCAGAATGTCTGGCTCACGCGGTTCCATAGGTCGCGTGCAGAGCAACCTGGGTCACAAGGCGATACTACGGTTACGACACAGACACCGGTAGAACTGTTCTGTCGCGCAATCCACCGACAACATGCAAACACGGAAGCCAGAAGAGACGAGCAGAAATCGGGAAAGGACCTGGTCCGGCCAGTTCAGTGTTTTCCCGCTAGGTGTCGTTCGTTTTGCTGCAGTCGCGAATAGCGGTGAACTTGCTTTTCGGCCAGCCATATGTATAATATTTGTTACATATATTTGATATCTACGAATCAAATAATTAAAACAGCCATAGCATCTTACCTGACTGATCGGAACTGCTCTTGCGATTAGGCCAGTCAGTCGTACGTACTGCGGTACCGCGGTACGAGCTTTACGTCACACGATGGCCATGCAGCTGATTACCAGTGTTGCCATCATCTCCGAGCTGTTAGCTTGGGTTTCGCAGCAGGCTCCCGAAACAAAACTTTGAGATAAGATGTCAACAAAACTACACAAGGCATTGAAAAATAAATTACGCCTCTTAAGCCTGGTTCAGACAGTTGCGTTTGACTGCGTTTGACTGCGTTGCGGAAGCGAGAAACCAGGACATCCCTGCTGCTTATATCGCGTGCTACGATGATTCCTTGAATTGGATTCCACGCTTCATACGAAGCACAGATGTGCCGGTGACTCGCTTTCGGTTCTCGCCGCAACGCAGTCAAACGCATTCAAACGCAAGTGTCTGAACCGGCCTTTAAAGGTTGCTTCACACAAGGGCATCTTCCTGCGTTACGTTACGCTACGTTTCGACCGCTTACGTCGCGAGTTACCGGGAAATCCGTGCTTCGAATTAAACCGTGGCGATCGGTTCGAGGAATAGTTTTGCACGCGATATACGAAACACGAATGTCCCAGTGACTACTCACGTAACGTAAGAAACACAATAGACCTATTGCTGTCTTACCCAAGCATCAAGGAGAATGCAGGGATTGGTGTTCCACGCACCGCACGTGCTGGCCTCAGCAGTAGTAAATTTTCTAAAGCAAATACCTAAAACAAATGGCATCTTGCACGCGCGTTCGTCAATGCTTTCTTTTGGTTATTTACTTTGAATCTTTTATACAGGAAAGGCGTGCGCGTGTGGCGCGTGGAACACCAATCCCTGCATTCTCCTTGATGCTTGGGTAAGACAGCAAATGGTCTATTGTGTTAACCGAGCTTAATATATCTTTTGCTAAATTACCCAAGCACCAAGAAGCATGCTGCGAGTGTAGTTACACGCGCTGCACGTGCTGGCGTCTACAGCAGTAGCTGTTCTAAAACAAATGCCTAAAACAAAAGGCATCTTGCACGCGCTTTCGTCAACGCTTTATTTTGGTTATTTACTTCGAATCTTCGATACAGAGAAGGTGAGCGCGTGTGGCGCGTGAACATACATTCCCAGCATTCTCCTTGATGCTTGGGTAATTTAGCAATACTAAGTCTCCCTATTCAGGGAGACTTACTGCACTAAAAACAGTAGGAACCCTAAAATCATAAAAAAAGTACCGAAATTACCCTTTCATTTCAAGGTCTCACGTGGTGTCTGCACGGAGAGAAACTGAAGGACAGGAGGACACTGAAGTTTAGAGAGCACGAGAGCGTGCGGCGACGTCATAGCGCCGACCTCTGATTGGAAGAATTAGTCCGTGGACGCAAAGGCAAGCTGTCTGTACCTACCCACTGTCTCCCTCCAATCAGAGCAAACAAGGGCGTAGTCAGCTCCTTTTAGTGATGTTGCACGCTGGAAGGGTCTGTAGTTCGGTTATAACGTTGCTTGTTTCACTACTGTGTGCCTTGCCGAAAAGTCGTACTTACTAAGTACAAAACGAGCGTTGTTGGTAACAGTAATTAAACACGAGGAAGATACATAGAAAGGGGGACGGACAACGAAGACTTCCAACTAGCAACAACATTTACTGACCCGAACTTTGCATATATAGGTGAAGGAGGGGAGGGTGAAAGACGACACACTGGAAAGGGGGAAAACGATAGGAGAGGGTGTAGAGGCAAGAGAGTGAAGGACGATCCCGTGAGGGTGACATCTAATCGCTTGGAGCCGCGGAAACGAGGGACGTCAGCTCTGGCCCCAGGAAGCTTATCTCCCTCCTGGATAAGCCTATGGAGGGCGACCCGAAGTTGTTTTGAGTGTGGTGCATGGCGAAGGCCTCCATGATCTCTCGTCCGTATCTTGAGGCGTGACCTCCAATCCTGGTGGTCGAAGGAAGGTCGGCCGTACAGGGTTCGCTGCACTCAGAGGTGTGTTTGGCAATCGGGTGGTAACTAATCTCCGAAGTGTCGGAGGCTGCTTTCTTGATCTCGTTTGCATGTTCCCTCACCCGATCGTTTTGGGCATCGGCCCGTCTGTCCAATGTATTTAGCACCGCAGGACATGGGAATAGAATACACGCACTCTTGGCAGCAGGTTACGTAATTGGTCTGGTGCTTTTTCTGGCAAGGAGTGCAGCGAACCCTGTACGGCCGACCTTCCTTCGACCACCAGGATTGGAGGTCACGCCTCAAGATACGGACGAGAGATCATGGAGGCCTTCGCCATGCACCACACTCAAAACAACTTCGGGTCGCCCTCCATAGGCTTATCCAGGAGGGAGATAATCTTCCTGGGGCCAGAGCTGACGTCCCTCGTTTCCGCGGCTCCAAGCGATTAGATGTCACCCTCACGGGATCGTCCTTCACTCTCTTGCCTCTACACCCTCTCCTATCGTTTTCCCCCTTTCCAGTGTGTCGTCTTTCACCCTCCCTCCTTCACCTATATATGCAAAGTTCGGGTCAGTAAATGTTGTTGCTAGTTGGAAGTCTTCGTTGTCCGTCCCCCCTTTCTATGTATCTTCCTCATGTTTAATTACTCGTACTTACTTTTCTCTCTCCGTCTAGTGTTTACATATTGGTAGCCGCGCAATAGTTGAAAAGAAGTATTACAACAAATTACGATGGGCAACAGAGGGACCAGCGAACGGCGAAGCTCAGGATATGATTAGGCAAAAAATAAAAATGCGATGTGCGCATGGACTGTGAACATGACGTTTCCCTTGCCCATTGACCCTGCACTAATGCCATTTTACAGATTTACTCGTATAATACGTTTCGTCATTCACTGGGATTCTTCTATTTTTCGCCGTGATTGGCTGTCTCCATGCTCTGCAGGAAAGCGAATTCGCAGGCCCACATATGTAAGGGTGGTCCGATTCACGAGGCGCGTTTTGTCATAACATATGATACTTTTATTCATGTAAACGATAAATAAATAGCTGGATTGTGAAACATTTTATATACCATAGTATCTTATGTACAAATATTTTTCGTACATCGTACAAATGAATAACTGCAACATCCAGTTCAATGAAATGTAAGAGGAAATAAAAAGCAAAGTCCATCTCGGCGATGGACGCCACGTAGATTGGAAGTAAATCATAATAGGTTCACTGTTAATGCGGACTAAGAGGTATGGAGGCAATGTCAGAATGCGACAACGCCACTCTGGGCCTAACATACACAAAAGCTGGATTCCAGAAGCAGGAATCATCACGCAACACTTTCTAGCAACAGTGAGTCGTGGGTAAAATAAATATATGGGTCGAAATAAAAAAAAGGAAATGACTGAGAATGTCATGCAACGGAGAGAATGCGTGGAACAGGATCTGTAGTTGGAAGGGAAAAAAATTCCGATTATTGGAGTGTCGAAGAAGAGCAATAGAAACGCCACAAAAGCACGATCAACATGTCACTGCACGAGACACTACCAAGTATTAATATGTATATAAGATACATTGCACACAATAGGAAAGTGTCAATACTGTGTACAGAATACCACTACGGCAGGTATGATCAAAGTAGCGCAAGTTTCATGTTTGTATCTTTTGGACACAAGAAAACAAAAAAATAACAGTGGTTGGTTCTGCATCTAACATGCAACACTTCCAGACACGTCTGTATTTATATATGTACAGGACGCACTTTCTACACGATAGCGGGGGAAGCAAGCGGGTATTTTATTAATGCCGAGAGAAAAAACACATCACTCGAGTGAAATTCTCACTACTTCGGCAAGAATTCTCATTAAAAGTCTCATTTGGCTGCCAGCGTTTCACCAAGATTCTTAACTTCGGCCAGATACACCAGATCATCATTCGTAACAAGTTTATAACCTCTGCGACGATTTTAATTTTGCCTGAAAAGAAGCTGTCTCATTGCGAAACGTCCCTTGCAAATATCAGCTTTCTCTGCAGGTTTATTTTCCGATTCATTGGTGCTTGCTCTGCTACCATTGAGGCTTGTTCGAACTATTATCACTAACATTTATGGATATTTCCAGAATGGAGTGAGGGGAGAGGTGGAAGAGGGGGGGGGGCGATGCTGCACAAACAAGGTTATGTTCTGAGAGTTTGTCATGATTCAAAATTGTGTGCCTACTTCTGCGCTTAATATAACTTCCCAAAATTCCAGAACATTTTAATGAAACATCGTTATCCCCAAAACACAACGCCAAAGTATGCTCGATTAAGGTAGAACTCGTAACGTGATCGTACTCCCGTTTTTAGAAGGAACCCGTGATTAAAATGAGCTGTTTGAATACACCGTGACTAAAGGAAGCTATACCTACAATTGCCCTAATAAGTATTTACCTATAGACTTTAGTTCGGACTGACCTAATAAGTTTGTTTTTATAAACTAAAATTTTAACGAATTTCGTTGGATGGCCAGATTTACAGAATGCAGCTCCTAGTAGCGCTACATGTTTTAAAAACATGTTTTGAATGATGATCCGTTTAAAACATGGTAAAAGTATGCAACTGAAAACAAATATTGGTGTTAAACCAATAATAAACAAACAGCTGTATAAATGCACCTTCTTTAGACTTGTCTTAAATAATATTAGCCGAAATTTTTCAGTATTTTGCACACTTTTTCATTGGCTTTTTGAACTACAGAAACAGTCGTTGCAATTCTAGTATAAAAAAATTATGAATTTCAGATTAATTTTTGAAATTCGGAGACGTAAAAGACATAGATTGCCTCGGTAGTTTTGATAAATATAAGTCATGATTCCTATTAAACTTCGCTCCGAATCGCGACCGAAAAGCTCTAAGCTAAACTGGCTGTTTGCTTCAGCCGAAATTGTAATAAACGACTTCTCACACGGAAGATGTGTAATGCAATCTTAATGTATTAAGACACTTCATTACTGGTTACTGGACATATATGGACAAACATCTTGTATGCACAAAGAGTAGGACCATATTCCGAGAAGGTTATTCTATATTTCAAAGGTATGTTATGGGGCATTTTGAATATATTTACTCATAGAATATACCATACAGAGATGAGACCTTATAATAGATCCTTGACGTTAAATAATGAGCAGCTGCAAGAGCTTACAAAAAAATCAACCTACCTCCTACATACAGCAATAAAAAGATCGTCACCCCCCCCAAAAAAAAACAACAACTAGCCAACAATATTTAAAATGTGGTCATTGAATTATGCACTTGATATATAAGTATATTTTATACATATCTCACATGCTCGTGTGTGAGAATATGCTTTCATATATATATATATATATATGTAAGTTAGACTTTGGGGTATGCACTTGACTGAATTCCGAAAAAGCAAGTTAAAAGCATCTGCCTGGGGTAAAACATATAAAAATGAACCCGAAAAAAAAACCGATTTTGTACCTGTTTTACTAAGGCACGATATACAGAAGCATAGAAGCCAGATGCGCTGACGGATATAAGATGCATGTATAGACGAAGATATGATTTTCAATGTTATGAAATTAAGAAACATCAGTAATGGTGCTGCACATAGGCAGTAAGCAATGAAGACCTAGTAGAAACGTTATGAGCAGATGAGAGCAACGACATTCCAGTACACTGTAGTTATGCAGTATAATGTACAGGAAAAGGGCAGCAGCCGGCCTGGATGCCCACAAAGATCTTGGAGATCTTAATTAGGACATTATTTACACTCCCGACAAAAAGTGATGTCTATAGCAACAATTGCACTTGTACACAAGCATAAGTATAACTGAAAGCGACATTTCTGTGCTTTGTTGTACACATTATCTACATATTATTAGTATATATTATGCAGTGCAGTAGAATTCTGCCACATGTCGATGCAAAAGAAGGCATGCCAAGCGTGACACAGTGAAGTGGAATACATTTCTCTTACAAGAAATATCCGACATAGTGGTCCGAGTTTCACTGACCATAAACTTTGGTGACTGTGAGCTCAGTTGTAGCTGGATATGTGTGCATTGAGATAAGCTACTTCAGAAGAAACAAAAACACCCACGAGACATCATGTTCAAATTAAGATCACATCTGCGACATGTTCATAACTTAAATGGAACATCAAACTTCAAGGCATCTAAATAACATGACAAGGACCCTTGTGTAGATTATCAGTTAGAGTTTCCTTTTATCTGTTGTGTTCTCCAGGGCTCTAACATAATTTCTACACGCTATGCTCTCACAAAATAAAGAAAACAAAACTACACGCATAAAACTAGATGTGAGTCACAATAAATAATTATAATATATAAATTATGACAAAAAATCGGCATGAGCTAAAACATAACTGAGCTGTTAATGGCACAATCAACAACAGGTCTAGTTAAAATCACGATTTTCTAAGGGAAAAGAAGGGAAATCTTGACTTGTTCATTGGTGCTGGTGCCATCAGCATTGGCATCTGGTTCTTGTGGGTGATCTGTATCTAAATAACAAACAATTTATATTAGTAACATAAATAGGTAACATTTGAAGAGAATTGAAGAGCTGAATACTTACTGTGCAAGGAGGCTGAACCCATGGTTCGCCGTCGATTTGCATGGGAAACCTTTTCCTCGTCCTGAAATTGAGATTATAAAAGCATTTTATAGTTTCACTTCATAACGATGAGTGAAAAGGTACCGGCATTCATCTTAAAAGTCAATGGTAATTAATTTTAAGGTTACAAGAAAATAAGAATAAAGAATAAAAAAATCAATTGTAAGGTGAATTAATGGGGCACGAACCTAATAACCACAGATGTGCATTGGGCAAGTCGTCTCCCAGAAGCTCGTAGGCCAGCTTTTACTTGTCCCATGTGCATGCTACTCTCCAGACCTATCACCTCAATCATGCGGTCTCCGATGTCTGCAAACGAGTTAATAGGAAAGCGATTGCTGCATTAAACAATATTTTTATTTCTTTCAATAAACGTAGAAACTTGTCTACCCGTGTCTCAGGCTTGCACGGCATTGTAGACTGACTGAACACAACATTTATCACGTGGGAACATTTTGTTGCACATAACCACGCCATCCGAGTAGGTCTGCATAATTTAGTATGTAAGATAAGATTTTTCATTGCCAAGATAAATTAAATTGAGGCATTTTTCTTCACAAAGATGAGTGGACCATAAGATAAAGGACTGGCGTAAACACGTGAAACGTATGCACAGTTCTGCAACAAAACGTAGTTTGGATGTCGAATCTTCATTCAGCTATTTGCCACCTCTCCACTTGGTTTGCGAACTCAGGTTGCAAAACAACTATCCCACAACAAATGTGATAGCAGAGGCCAAATAAACACCCTCAAATAAAAATAAAATTTCCGCTATGAAGCTATTAATTTTATTAGAGCTTTGCTTTGGACGACAACCAGAATATTTGATAAGTATACTGCAATATATTTCATATACTTTATTTTATGGCTGCTAGTTTTATCATGTTAAACCGTAAACGACTTTATTTTCTCGGGCTCAATATTTTGCGAATTTTGCGAAGCGTGGGATTCAGAAATATTTCCAGAGCACAATATTTCTCGATAGGGAGTAGTATGCCATGAATCCGTTATTATAGTGTGATATATTCGCGTGATAATGTTGTTACTATTATTTTCAAGTCACGTAACTTACAAAAACTGTGTTCTGAGAAAATTAAGTCGTTTACGGTTGTCTCACTACAAATGTTTCACTTCATCTCTAGGAGAACGCTATCACTCATAGATCACCATTAAGACCGAATGTTTTCAGGTAGTAAAATCAAGAATGTGCACGGACAGTTTAAGTCAAGTAACCAGAGTTCAATATCGCACATGAAAACCTTCCTTCAAACATATGTATTTTGTTGCTATATTAGGAAAACGAATGGTTTAGCACACCATTAAACATGATCTGATTAGGTTTCTTACTGAGGGCATTTCTGTACTATCACTAACCATATACCATAAACTTGGGTTGAAATGCTCTGAGTAAAAATATTTCCAGCAATAAAAATCTTCTACACTAGTTTCTACCACATATGCTCACCTTGCACAGCACTGCTGAGATCAACTGAGTTGAAGCTATTCGTAGAAATGTCTCTGTCGTGCTTTTTGCGCTTTTTCGATCGGGACCGCTTGCGTGAGGCGGCATTGTCACCCCAAAGGTTGGAGCCGCCATAGATGCTCGGGATGTTGAGCACTGCGATGCCCTGCAGCGAAGGGCCGTTGGACAGCTCCAGGGACACACCGTCACACTGCACAGAGCGCGGAACAATTATAAGGTATGTTGCTTAGCAGCATGTGTGCAGTGAGTGTCACGTGTGGCAAAGTTTTTGTTGGGCGATGATTTAAAGACGCAAAACCAGTCGTGCCACAAGATGATGTCACCAAAATAATCTTCCAGAGGCTTTCATAGTTAAGTCTCAAATGTGTCACGAAACCACTTTTTGGCACCCGTATGTATTGTAGAAGAAACGAAAAGCACTTAATTAACCTCATAGGAAAACACAGCGCGACTGGGACGAGCAACGTTACTGGAGCAAGCTCAGTTTCGCAGCTCCCTATTCTCGCCTGCGGAGGCGAGCGGGCCATGTGGCGGTCACGAGAACTAGCGGCGCTGCAGTCGGATATTACTTCCCTGTCTCGCGTCTTTCTTGGTCCTTTTCTTTTTCTTTTTCAGTTTCCTATTCTTCCTTTTTTTTTAAGTTTTATTTGTATAATAGCAAAAGAAAAAATGATGAAGTGTAATACATAGCAGAGTTGAGAGTCAGAGCAGTGTGAGAGTTCTTTCTTTGAGTGTTTGAAATTTATTTTTGTGCGCGTCTGATTCTTTGTGCTGTGAAGTGTTAGTATGAATCACCAAGTCGCCCAAGCTGAAGAATTGCTATTAAAAAATGTCGGGCTAGACAATCCGGAAGTAAGACTCGACTGCAGCGCTGCTAGTTCTCGTGACCGCCACTGAGCCCACGTCGCAGGCAGAGCTGTGAAACTGAGCTTGCTCCGGTAATGTTGGGGACGAGAACAAAGAGCGATACAAGCGCTGACTAGCGACTGAAATTTTATTAAAACAGAAACACGAAATTGACGCTGATGCTCGAGCAGGCACTGGCACGACGTGAACTTTAAACAGATCTTTCTTTACCTCAAAATAAGAATAATAAAAAATAGTATATATCACTGTTTGTAAGGGTCAGTGATGGTTGGCTTGCGCACGTGGATTTGTTTTAAGGCGATAACAATCTTTAGCTATCCCCCGCCAGACTTCTTTGACTTTCTGGCCTCCTAATCCGCAGAAGGTATACGGAGTAGATCATTTTTGCTCGCATTCTTACACTCCTTACACGAGCTCGGAGCACGTGGAGCGAAAGCTCGCGCTGCAGAACCCAGGATCCTGGGTTCAATCCCCACCCTGCCCCTTTCGATCTGCATGATCATCGTACAGACGTACGGTCATGTATCACTACTGCGTAATGCACGTTAAAGACTCTAGGCTAGCGGTTGTAGTGCACTGGCTAAATTTCTCATCTACAGCTGGTAGACTCGTCGCCCGTTGAGGCAGACCAAGTTCTAGGCTGTATAAACATACACACAACCCAATTTTGTTTGTTCTCTCACACTCCTTCACATTTGCACCCTCTTCGAAGGACCTGACGACCTTGATGTCGTCCTCGACGTCGTCCTAGAAGTCTTCTGACGTCGTTTCCTAGGACGTCGTCCTCGACGTCGCCCCTCAGGTCGTCCTAGAGATCGTCCTAGAAGTTGTCCTAGACGTCGGTTTTGACGTCGTCATCTAGGACGTCGCCCTAGAGGTCGTCCTAGAGGTGGTCCTTTAGATCGCCGTAGAGGTCGTTCCAGACGTCGTCCTTGAGGTTGTCCTTGAGGTCGTCCTTGAGATCGCCATAGAGGTCGTCATAGGCGTCGTCTTTCATGTCGTCCTTGAAGTTGTCCTAGACGAATGCTATCGCAATTCATAGACATCCAACAGTAGTGGTTTCTGCAGCAATTTCGTTGTATGGGAGGTTTCAATTATCTACCGGGACAATTGGTCCTTGTGTTGGAACAACACTACTATGTCGGTGAAACATGGTTTGCACCCGCAATCCGGGCAATGCATCCCTAAATGCGAGTAAGTGGTTCCTTTCAATGAGCTGTGGTGTTATCGGAGTCGAAGGTTCATGCATCGCCCGGTCTGCTCTATGTATCAACGGCCGCAAAAGAACGTGATCGTGTAGACCGCTCCTGTTAAGCAGGACACGAACTTCATACCGTTTTTTTACGTCACACCTACTACGGTTCGATTGAGTTTCTTTGCCTGTGCGTTTGTTCACGGCAGAGCATACTCGGCTTATTTCGTTGCGGGCGGGGAAAAAAAAGAGACTACATTCACGTCACATCTTGATGCGACCCATTTTTGCGGTTGCTGGTGCGAACCACGTTTCACCGACACAACAGTGTTGTTTCAACGGAAGGATCAATTGTCCCGGGAGATAATTAAAACCTACCATATAAAAAAATATCCACGTGCGTAAGCCAAATATAACTGACCCTTACAGACTGCGAGATGAATTTTTTTAAATTTGGGTTAGCACTTTAAGTGAAGAAATAAATGTTTGAAGACCACGTCGTGCCAGTGCCTGCTCGATCATCAGCGTAAATTTCGTGTTTCTGTTCTAATAAGATTTCAGTTGCTATAGTTAGCATTCGTCTAGTGTATCTCTCTTGTCCTCGTCCCAGTCGCGCTGGTTTTCACTATGAACACTTACCAACTCGCCAGAATGTCCATTCTAATAAATATCAATTAAATATTTATGTAATATGATAACCTTAATGGTCTCATTAATCCTAACGAAACGAGCTTCAATAAACGATCAATATTTTTGAAAGAAGAAGGGAAGGGGCAGAAATTTAATGCGCGAAAAAGCACAAAAAAGTGTGAGAACGCTAGAATGCATACCATTATGTCCACATCATCATGGAGATTCTTGCAGGTGGCAAAGAAGGTCTCGGATGTGGCAAACTCGAAATACCACATTTTGTTCTTCATTCTAATATAAAAAAAGAAACACAATATTTATCTGTCGTAAGAAAGAACCAAAGTAGCAACGACCACTGCCATTTTCAATCTCCACTCTCTACTCCGTCTAACAGTGACTGTCTTGCTATATTTGTTTGCGTGGTTTTAACTCTGGCATCGTAGTTATTATGTTATAGTTCTGAGTTTTTATTAGTACAGTAGCTAAATAACGTACACACAACTAGTTCAAGGATTAGTTTAACATAACGCAAAATTTAAACTTGCTATATAATAACGCAGTCTACTTCATAGTCAGATCAGCGAATAATATCCCTTCGTCGTAGCCCACAAGCCGTCACTGACTTTATGTTAATACGTTTATTTCCTTCCCATCTCTCTTTCTCTCTTCTTTTCTTTCTTACAGCTGGTGCACCACAGAGTATCTTGTATCACAAAATGACTATAGATTAAAAATTTCAATTTAAAGTTATTATAATTGGAACCGGAAAAGATGGGCAGTGAAAAATATATAAATTAATATTACCTGCTGCTGAATTTTTCTGGATGTTTTTCCCTTTCAAGGTGGAATTTAATTGCAATAGAAGCGTCCTGAAAAAGGCCGACACCAATAAGAAAAGGCATTAAGCTTCTTACTTGAGCATAAATGATCAAAACTGGGATCTGAAAAGAAGTAATGTTTCAACTTTTTCAGCCCCTCGCAAACACCGTATAAATAAACACGTGTAAAGAAACACGCGATGGTGGACCAATAGGGAACTGGTTTATTCCGGAATCCTGTGTTTTAAGCCGCATGCTTATACAACGTAAGCATTAGCAGTGAACATTACAGTACACAAAAAGTTTGAACCGAATTGATATCGTTTTGTGAAAGAGGAGCCATAATTGGCTTTCATCTTTTTTGCATTGAATTCACTTTTTATAATTCAGGAATTATCTGAATTCACGAAAGGTTTCACAGCAGCTTACTAAAATACGGGATAATGCTACACGGAGAGGAAACGTAAAAATGGCGTTTGAAAGTAAGTCCTACATACAAAAGGAAGGAATCTGTGTTGAATGGTGCATGGCACTATTCCTATGTGTTATATTCCTCTCACGATGTGATCGGGCAATAGCCTGTACACTTTCTACAAGTGAAGTATCCCATATTTTTAGATATCTGGATGATTATCTAGTTCTCCTTCAACACCGTCCGGATGAAAATAAAGAACAGATAGTCAACACTTTATGATCTACCTTCACTGAAGAAAGCCAGGGTCTCAAATACACATATGAGTTACCAACAAACTCCAATCTACAATCTTTAGATCTAGTACTAGAGTTTTTTTTTGATAATCATACATGCTGAAAATATTTCCTACGATCTAAGAAAGGCCTGCTACAGTATGAATCAGCCCATTCCAAGCTAATAAAAAAAGGAATCGTGAAAGGTTGCCTGAGTGCTTAAAGAAATCTTGTGTCCATACAGCAGAGAAACGTTTAATGCTCAAGTTCAAATGCTTAAAGGGGTACTGACACCCCAAAGGTTGTATATTTGTTGTTCTCCAAAACGATGCAAGTTGTAGTCATAAACACGCAAAAAATATCACAACGCAAAAAATAAAAAATAAAACAAAATTACCCACGCGCGTGTTTCCTTACTTAATTGTGTTGCCTTTCTCTCTCTGTTCTCATCTCCTCGCTTCTTTTTATTTGTGACGTAAAAAATTATTAAATTTAGATGTTGTATAAGCGACATTTTTTTAATAATAATGACGGCATGCGTAAAAGATATTTTTTTTAATGAAATTGCGAACGCACTAGGGCAATTCATTTTGAAATACCAAGAATCAGAGTCCCGAGTGATGTCGCCTCCAGGCTTTTTATCCTCCGTTGAAAAAATGGCGACGATAGAGCGCTCGGCACATGCAGCACTGAGAAGGATCGGTGAGTCGGGGAATAGGACGAAGTTATCTTTTTAGGTACCCGACGACCTCTCAGACTTTGAAAAGGAAATCGCCAAACGGTCAAAACAACTTGATCTGGTGTCTGTGTACCGTAGTTTCGGTTGTGACTCCGCCGGGGCAGCCTTTACACGCAGAACCGGCGCGACGTGGCCCCTCATGTCACTCACAAAAGTTCACTGCTCGTTCTCTTCGATCTTACCGGTTTCAAAGAATTTAAGATCGCTGAAAGGGTCCTAAAAGAACTTCAAACTTGAAAGTGACGCGTCGTCTGCTCACAGCGATAGGCGGCAGGCACGGAGAAGATCGGGCGAACACGACACTTCGGTTCGGGACAGCTCGGAGGCTTGAGAGAAACCCGAGTTGCACTGCACTGGCGCGGATCGCGAGGAAACTTTAAATTTGGCTTTGGGAAATTGCCTTTATAGCTTCCGTTAAATTGCAAGCATGTAACTCCTTGGTCCGTCCCAAGTTAGAATATGCTGGGATAGTATGGGACCCGAATACCAAAAAAAGATGCGTCACAGCTTGAGATGATTCAGAGGAGAGCTATTCGCTTCATTTATGGAAAGTATAATCAGCTAGATTTCCCATCTTCAATAATGATGGCAAACAAGATATATCATCACTCAAGCATTATCGAAAAATTGCGAGACTAAAATTTTTGTCTTTGCTTTATCATAACAGACTCCGCATTGAATCAAGTCTATATTTATCCACATCGTCATTTAGAGAAACTAGGCACCATCATTAGTATTTCCTGGTACCAATATTCGCTCGAACTAACATTTTTAGTATTCCTTTTTCCCATGCAGTATTACGGATTAAAACGCCCTCCCTCGTGACATTTTTTTTTTGCCCTCAACTTCAATGGTGCTCTTGAGAATCGCACTTTTTGAATGTTCTGCTTTCCTAATGTTTCTGCTTGCATTTTTTATTTTATACTAGGCGTTGATTAAGGAATGGTTATTATGCTGATGGCGTTTATATATATATGTGTCATTGTATAAGCAATATATGGTTGCCATCTGTTTCTAGATTTTTACATGTATAGTTTTCTTTTTTGTATGTACCCCACACCTGCAGGGGACTGTTCAAGGTCTGCAGTATGTCTTAATAAAAATAAAAATAAAATAAATACTGAGTTCCCAAGTTTCGAATTCCGAGGGTAATATCCAGGCATCGTTTTCAATCGTTTCGAATAATAAAACAATGATTTTGACCTGTCAGTGTCCCTTTAAGGCATCTGGTTACCACAGCTTCATTCTATATAACGTCGCTGAATGTTTATTCTCAACAAGCATAAGGCGAGAGGACAAAGAAACGCCGGCCAGTTATTCTGCCGTACATTCACACAACCCAAAGAAGATAGCATCAAAGTTTGATGTCCAGGTTGTTTTATCGGCAACGGATAAACTAGAGAGACTGTGCCCGAAGACAAATAACCACCAGCTTCAGCAGATAAGATGCGATGTGCAACATGAGCGCAAATATGTCGACTGCCAGTGTGGTGTACCATATGAAATACCATTTACCCACAGAAAAGTATATGTAGGACAATCGGGGCGGTGTGAGATTGAACGTTAAAAAGAACACGCTCTTACACTCAAGCCGACACCAGCGGGACACCTCGTTGTGCAGGAAAGAGATTGCTAATGCACACCTATGCGTGGCGACATCAAAATCCTAAAAGGTTTTAATTGAAAAAACAGAAAAACACTCGAGAACTGTACGAGGCCCAAGTCATCTTGTCCAAAAATGAGGTCTGCATCAGCGCACCGTCAGTGGCGTTATTACAAAAAGAACAAGGTATTACCTTATTTTGTTTAGCTAATTTTATTTATGGTTTTCTTGGGGGAGGCGCCTATTTTAATTTTAATTTTAACATTATGAATTTGTTTCATTCTTTCTTTTTCAATCAATTATTCTTTACTTCATCTTCGTCTCTCTTTGTCTATAGCATTAAACGTCAGTTGTTAGTAGCGTTCTGCCCTGTCTCCCTTTACGTTTTCTCTCCTTGTCGCGCTATTCCATATCTTAACATGTTCAAATCATCCAGCCCGCCAAATGATTTTGATGCAGTTTCACAGCAGCGTTTATGTCATCATTGAATGTTTCATGTTTCTCGTTTAACAAATGATAAAAGAGCTAAGCCACCTTTCATAGAAGATTTTGAAAGTATCCATGCTATTTCAGGGAATAACTTAGAACGTGCATGCGTTCTAAGTTATTCCCTGAAATCTAGACGGTGCCTTCTAGACGGTGCCTCAGTCTTCATATTTTCAACTTAACCATAACTGAAACTAACCTTACAGATCGAGCCACTATTAATTTCTTTTAGGTCTCACAAGCTAAGGCAACATATACACGAACTCATCTCTGTCACGTCACGGCACGCGACGGCGCGCCGGGCGCACTTCTGGTCTGGGTCTGTGGGCGGAAGCCGCCATGGGGCACGTGCATTTCTGTGTTACTTTGAAAAAAAACCGGACAAAAACCTGCCTTCTCGTCAAAACGCCACGACTGGGGATGTACCAAAAGAGTCGGGAAAGGTTTGAAGGTCAGTTTTCGTTTTCTGCCTGCTCGGTTCGTCCGAGAACGTGAACTGGGGCCGTGAAAAAGGAAAAACATACGCCGTCGGACCACGATTACCTGGGCGGGAAGCACTTTGGATTGAATTCACGGATACTTGTGGCCGTCAGATTTATCTGTTTTGTTCCAACATGAACGCAGGAAAACCTTCAAGTTGCACGGACCACCTGCGGACTACGTTCAGTGCGTCATCACGTTCAAATGGCCGCCTCATCGTTCGAGCTGTCGTCTGCTCTCTCAAACGTCTCTGCTTGTCGTCTGCTCGTTCAAACGACAGCGGCCCGTAGACCGAACGTTGACCCGGTAATTGCGATAAGAAGTGCAGACCTCAAAAGACGTGTAAGTTTGAAGGTAGCTTCGGGTAAGTAGGCTCGGTGTAAACAGTAGATATAAGGAGATGTTGATAATTGTTACAAGTGACCATGCATCACCGACTTGTTATGCCTGATTCACTCGGTCCGATTGTGCTTGCGATTTTTAGTATCGACGTCGAAATCTCAGCTACGGTTTAGGCTTTTGCAACCCGAGCGACGTCATGACTGAAAATAGCGAGCAGAACCTCACCATGTGAATCAGGCTTTAGCGTCCATTCTGCGGCGTCCACGCGGAATGAATCGCGGCATGTTACATTATTCACGCCGAGTTTTGCGGTATAACGAGCCTCGTTAATTTCGCTGAGGCCACTCAAGTAGTCAGACATTGCCCGGAAGACGTACATTCAACAATTCCAACGCGAAAAAGAGCGCGGGAACTCACACCGACGCCGACAACATCCCATTCCAATGGTTTGTTTATGGGCGGCGGTGAGCTTCTGCCCACACCCCCATCGCGCATGCGCGGCGTCGGTGCCGTCCGCTAGGGGCGCTCCGGTTTGTTTGTAAACATGAGGTGGTGTATGCAAACTTACCACACCAATGGAAAAATAGTTGTTGAAGATGTTGCAAGGGATAGGATCGCCACGCTCGTCAGAGTTGGCCATGTTGCTAATGTCGATTTTCCATCGGTCCATCATAACCGTTGTTGATTTCTCAACTTTTTGAAGAATTTTCTCGAGGCTTTCACTCTCATAGCCTGCAATAAAAGGACAAAGTACTTCACTTAAACGTCACCATATCAAGAGGCAGACTTAGGAAATATTTAATTCACTTTCAATTTAGTTTTGTTTAAAAAAAGGCATTTCTTCTTTTTATATGCACGTTTAGAAAAAAGTATTGTGTGATTGGCACACTCCAGGTGATGGCGAGCAGGCCACTTTACCCTTAGGATACCATGGACACAAATAAGCTTGTAACGTTTACACTTTTAAAAGTATTCTAGTAAGAATGTTGTGACTAACCTGGTCCCCACCGCAGGCACCGTGCCAAGTCATTACCAGTTCCCAAGGGAAGGATTCCGACCGGTGGAAGCTGGGTGTAGTTGAGCTTGTCTGAAGAATGAAGAACCTTTGGTTTCTGGCAAAGTCGGTCAACATTTTGCAAGCAACATTACCAAGTTAGATACCCACCAATTGTATCTAGCACCCAGCCCACGGTGCCATCTCCACCACAGCACAGCACTCGATAGTTTGCAACATCCTTGAAAAACTGTAATCTATAAAATATAAGGTTTTACACAGGGCAGAATAACATAATCTCTAAAACAATAAATCTTCATCTTAATAAGGATGTCTCACCCTTGGATTGGTCCCCCTTTGGAAACATTGTACACTTGTCGAGGATTTAGTAAGTACTGAAACTTCCTCAGTATCCTGAAATTCAAGTAACATAATTTTTGCTAGAAAGCTTCAATATATGACAGTGCATAACGTTAGCTGGACATTCACGACTAAAATATACGTGATATCTAAAATAAAGCTTAGAGAAAAAGAAAGGTTTTAAATGATCTGAGTTGGTTACACCAAGCTATTGGTGACAGATTAGCACCACCTGGATTATATGCACGTGCACGTGATCAATCATCAAGAACTAATACCATAAAAATATATATATTTTTCTTTATTGTTGCAAATGGAAGTTCACCAATGAGCTAGCTGAAAATATCTTCTCTGAATAAGAGCTCAATATTTGAAATATACGCACTTTATTAAAATTACTTTAATTATCACATGGTGCTTGAAACGTGAGTGTATTGCCTAATCAGTATGAAAAATTATTCCCGCCAAGTAAGTGATTCAGGCAGAATCATCCTGCCATTATCAAAGGCGAAAGTTCTCGAGAAAGATACCTTACCTCATACCCTGTCGACCACCACTTTTGGGGTTGATTAAAACTAAGAGGGGATGTGTTCCGGTAACGGGTGTGACTTGGAATGACATTGCAGAAACCTGTGCAAAATAAACACCACTTGCTCATAATCTATCTGTAACATTATTTATGTTACATTAATTAAGGTTAGCATGCCAAAAGAAAAGTTTTAAGAGAGTAATGATTACATTTTACCTGAAATTATGGTCAATAAGCAATTAAATTAAATCTACATTACCTAATCGTATGTGTAATTACTTGTTAACTAAATTATAAAGTTTGGATGGGAAGAAAACTGTGATTTTGTTTATTTTACTACACTTACAGAAGCGGGGTGGGTCAGTTTGAGGAATGAGTTTCTTTCTGTTCGAGTTAGGGCGTGAAAAAGGGCCCATTATTATAGCATTCGGGGATTGCTCAGATGTAAACTCAACTAGATGACATCAACGGCGACAAAACTGTCACAGATTAAAAGTGATGAAATAAATATATGGCCTCTGCACATGCATAACACTCAAGAGTTAAGAAATTTTCTACGGGGATTATTATACATATATACTCCTGGGGACAGTGCCATAGCACCCATTTTAATACGGTAATTGTAGAGTTTTTCGACAGAATTTTTCAACCATGATATCGGCGCTTTTTTATATTGCATTATGCAGTCTAGTTCCCAACGCCAAATATTACCAAGCATAATTCACATTTTGACGTATGAGAAAAACGAAGAAAACAGAGGAGTATGTTGTAACTCTGTTTTATGCTGCACTTGCGCTTCCAGTTGATCATATAAGCTAAATTTATTATGAAAATCAGTTCAGTTTATTGTCATTTCTACTGTGTGATCTGCTAGGCGACGTGTAGAAAGGTAACTAACTATACTTACACTGCCTTGGTTGCTTTCGGAAGCCATGTTGGAATCCGTTCGGGACAAAGCTTTCTTCTGACCACTGGTTACACTTCGTTGCCGCTCCTATTGAGAGGCATGAAGCACGACAATTTACGCACAGAATTTTACCGAACTGCACAGAATTTATTACTGAATATACTTTTGTGGCGGGCGTATGACAATACTGTATAAAAAAGATGTTTGTTTTATATTTCAGAGTTAAAATACTTCGTCAAAATCACATGAGGCACAACTTTTTTTTTTCAGCGTGCACTGTTTGGTGGACACCAGAGAGCTAGCATTACGCGACAATTCACAAAAAAATTACAAAGGTATATCATTAAGCTATCTTATAATAATTTCAGCTGGGACACCCATTGACAAAACGGACCATAGCTTTTATAAGTTTCAAAAACTAAAATATTGGGTCGCATTTATTAGTAGAGAATTTAGGACGTTGCAGCACGAGTTATCAAAACTCAAACAGGTACAGGCTGGAAAATTGGCACCTCCATAGAGACGGATGGCTGTGAGGCTCATATAATGGTTATCTGCTGCGAGTATTGACTCGCGTGTACCGACATAGGATCTCCGTTTCCGCTGAAGCTGGCAAACAATAAAAGTCACGACTCCAGCGAGCCAATCAAAGCGCCAGAAAGAAAGGCACGTGACAGCGCGCCGTCGGACAGAAATCCTTCTGTGGAGAGATGTCACGTGATTCCTTCTGTCACTCTGATTGGCCCACGGGAGCCGTAACGCTCACACTTCATCAAGTGTTTTCTCCTGAAACGGATAATAGACGACGATTCCCTGAGATGGGGATTTCCAAGCGCTTTTAAGGCAAAAGAAAGCCTTACTTGTCCCATCACGCGAAAAAGCGGCGACGCTGTGCCCGAAAGATGGTCACACCAATACGTCACCAAGCAAGCGCCTTAGAAATAAAACACAAAGAAAAGCACAGCAACACGGGTGCTTCGTCAAGGAAGCCGTCGTGAAGCCGGCGGGGTTCGTCGCGCCTGCGCAGTGGGGGACCGTGATGTCGCCGCCGGAGCGCCGTGGAAAAACGAAGACGTGGAGCGCTACTTGTAGGAATGCTTTCGCATTTCTACACGGAAGCAGTTTTACGTGTGTCAAATTTTTTTTTCAAGCTAAGTGTCACCGAGTAGCGCAAGGCATAATTTAGTTTCCTGAAACATAACTACTATTGTTTTCTTATAGGGGCCCTGCAAAGCGTTTCTGACCATTTGTTTTTTATATTTGCATCGCGTTCACTTGAACTAGTAAGTGGGACTTTGGCAACATATTAAAAATAAAACAGAAAGAATCATACGTATTTTGAACATAATAGGTGAAAAAAGTTCACAATGTTGAGCACATTTTTTATTGTTGATGACGTCCTTGGTCTGAACCAATAGAGAACCGAAACGACAAGAGGGTGCGACAACCCCGCGCCATCTTCCTATTTATTGGGATTAACATCCAGTTATTAAGATGTGAACGCCCCACCAATTTACGATTGTCCCAAGAAAAAATCACGCGCTTTAAAGGTGCGATGCAACGATTTTTGTATTTTGCGCAAATATCGCTTAGAACGGATCCCTGACGTTAAAGGGGCAGTGCAACGATTTTAAGGTTGAAAGAATTTACCGTTTGTATTTTTTTATTGGTTATAGTTCCGCAAGTGAACTAGAACATGCATTCTTCCCCCGAAATACAGCGATTCCGTTGCATAATCACAAAGGAAAAAACGAATTATTTGCCGATCTGCAGCCGCGTGTGGTGGTTACAGGAACTGCTGTGTGACGTACTCTGGGTGTGTTGTTTGTAAGTTAGCGATTTGTGCAATTTTGTGCCAACTTAAGGTTATTTTTTTTAAATCTTGTCCTTTGAGCATAGAGCAACGTGTAAAAGTTTAGCATTACCCCTAAAATTGAATAAATTGTCGTGGCGCCATCTACCGGAAGTCAACAAACATTGCTGCGCTGCTGTGATTTTCTTTGTATTTTATTTCTGACAGCGCGTGCTTGATGACTTGCATTTATGTGCCGTTTCGCTCAGCCAATGGGCATGTAGGTGCCGTTACACTCAGCCAATAGGACTAGGTGCCGTTTCTCGTGGTTTCAGACAACGCCGGCTGCGCTCCATGGGACAGTTAATGCTTTCACATTAAAATTGGGACAACACAGCACCGTCTCACGTGAAACTTGACAGTAAAGAAAGAAAGAAGATAACGCAATGTACTAATCCAAGTAACGAAACTCTCAGCATATTTGATCAAGGTCGTCTTCATTATCGATCCTGGTAACTCAGTCACCTTACATTTTACGAACGAAGATTTAGTCAACTTTTTGCCACGCAAACTTATATCCATTTTCCTGAGCACGGACCTCGATTAACCGTAGAAGCTACTTGTTTTGCGCAGTCTAGTTAAAGCGTAGTTTTGATTTTGCATCTTGGCGTTTTTTTCCATCTTTCTTGTTACTTGAGAAGCAAAACGAGCTAGCACAGCCGGGACTTTCCCCGGTTTAGCAGGCAGTCGTTGACCACCTGAATGTTGGTGAGTCAGTTAGGCAAGCTCTAGATCTTTTGCGAGATTGTTAAGACTAGGAAGTAGATTGTCATTTTCGGTTCGCAGCAGCCCATGCACCTCCAAGTTTTATCTCCAATTGTACTCTTCCGCGTTATTTGCCTCCTCTTCATTTTATTTTATTTGTTTCCGGCCACGACCGAGTCAAGTCCTTTTTCAATTTCAGTAATTTATTTGACTTGGCCGTTCACCTCTTTGAGTACGTCATCATACTTATCGGACATCTGCTTTACCGAGTTTTCAATGTCGGCTACGGTGCTTTTGATGGACGTCAAGGTGTCCCCCATTTTATTCATTTTCGTGATTCCCACCAGCTTTTATTAATACCTGCTAGCTCATTCAAAATGCCAGATTCCGGTGCCTATTTTCAGCCCTGCTTTTCTCTAGGTTTTGCACCACTACCCTTGCTGCATTGCCATGTTTTTTCCGCTCCTTTACCTTATTACTTCCATGCGGTGCCGTTCGCATTTGAGCAGACTTGTACGTAGTTCAACTACTCTACTCAAGTTGCTGTAGTTTCACTATTTTTCTGAGTAGTTTAGTAACTTTCAATTACATTTTTATTTCGGTAATTAGTAGTTTACTTTAATTACTTTTTTGAGTAACTTCTGCTCAAGTTAAAAATTACTTTCGAATTTTAGTGGTTGTTTTCCCTATGAACAAACATTCCTGCACAAAGGAGATAAGATGTTGGAAGACCAGCTGATATTTGCAAAGAGGGGGAAGCATGTGGTGGAGGAAGGTTGGGGGGGGGGAGAAAATGGTTTGGAGAGTTCAACCCCCCCCCCCCCCCCCACTGCAACAACACTGCTACGAGGCGCGGGGAGCGAATAGACACGACGCAAGAGAGGCCGAGTAACTGCGGGATTAGCGCCGAAGACTGGCGTTTCTCTGTGTCCCGAAGCTCAAGGAGACTTGACCCATTTGAAGAAAGGTCTGGTCCCCGCTTCTCCCCAACGTAAAAACTCTCGCCCACTACACGAGGTGCACACACTGCATCCTCACTCAAAGGAGGCAACAAAATGCAGCACCTGCTCTGAAACTCATCTGGTGCTCCCGTAGTTTGTGCTGTATTCGAAGAATCGCCTGCTAAAGGGCAACGCAAAGATTACCTTTGTGCGTTGCCTTTCCTCCCAAAACTCAGAATATGCAGATCTTCAAAGATTCAAAGATCGTTCGAGAAACCTGTAGTAATTCCCCCAACGTTTTTATATAAAAAATAATAAACAAGCAGTGTTGGGAAGTACTCTATGTACATGGTACTTAAAGTACTACTGTTTAGAAAAATTGTACTTTACTTGAAGTAAATTCTCTGAACATGTACTTGTATTTTCCGAGGAAAGTAAAACTCCCGACTTTCAATGTACATTCCCGAAATCGAAAACAAAAAATGGCTGCAGCGTCGTGGGGCAACGCGATCTTTCGAGACGTCATCTGGTCATTTCTCTGAGTGAAGTAATGGTGGCTATAAGACCGACACAAATAAGTGCCTTATAAGTTGATTGTGTAAAATAGCTCGTCAGCGAGAGTAAAACAACTACTTTGTGGCGACTTGACTATATACAACATATGCTGCCATTTCCGTAAAAACTGATGTACCTCCGATTACCCCTGGAGCAATGCATACCAGTTAAAAAAACACTGTAGAGGGAATGAAAGGGCATCATGAAAGATTGTGTTAAAAGTACTTGTACTTTACCTTGGAATATATTGTATTTATTTACGTTACTTCAAGTACATTGCACCCGATGTATTTACTACTTCACTTGAAGTACATAACCTCTCATCTACTTTGTACTTTACTTCAAGTACTTTTTAAATGTACTTTACGCAACACTGTAAACAAGCAAACACTGTCTAAAACATCAAGCTCAGACAGTACTAAACCTCAAAGTAGAAATAACACATCCGCAGTACATCATTGAACAAACAAACCAGAAAGTACAAAACAATTAGGCACGCAGAAGCCAGAACCAGCTATTAAAGCATCTCTGTGAAAAAAAAACAAGCCGATTCATATTTGGCTAGCACAATTTCACTAACGGATCAAAACCTCTGTACATTTTGTTACCATAAAAAAACATATAAAAGTAACTTCAAAAGTAATTCGCTACTTTTTTACGGCAATTAGTAATTTTCTCAATTACTTTCTATTTGAGTAATTTCTACTCTACTCAAATTACTCTTGACGTCAATACTCAGTAACTTAACTTAATTACTTTTTTGAGTAACTTGTACATGTCTGCATTTGAGCAAGAACCGACATGAAAAACCCAGTCCCATTCGGAGAAGGTCCTTGCATGGCAAATTAATCTTTTTTCCATTCCCCCGAAAAATGACCCACACACTTTTGGAAAACGATTATTCGGCTCTGCGGATTAAACCTCAGAGAAGTTATGTCTAAATATAAATATAACATGTTCAGAAACGTACCAGAACTGCAGGGCATATAGATGTCGGTGGTAGGATATGATCTCGGTGTGGTCCAAGAGCGCAGTCTGGCTTTACTTGCGGTGCACAATGGTTGTGAAGCTGTAAAGAAGTTCAGACAAAACTAAATTTCTTTATTTTTTTATTTTTTAGAATAATTACACCATTGAGGTATTTCAAGCACGTCAAATTGAGAGCCTTTGCCTCGTCAAATTTAAGGTTTAATTTCATAAATTCCGGATTGTCACCTTTTATATCGCACATATAGTACCAAAAAAAAATATCGCACATATAGTACAAAAAAAAAACGAAAACTTTTTGGAGTAAAAATATGAACAGAAAAAAATCCTAAAAATGTACTTCCTAAACAAACAAACAAAAAACAATCGCAAAAAGAAAAGGTCCGCAAACGCATCACTTTAACACGCTTTTGGCGCCACTTGTTGGCACATTGGGGCATAGCACCGGCTGCATTTTAATATAATCGTAAAATGAAGTATAGGCACTTTTAACTATCGACATGATTGGTGCTCTGTACGTTGTGCATGGAAGCATACATGTGGGTACTTCTCGAGGTTAGCACGATAACGATGACAAAGCGACTTTTGAGTTGTCCCAGCATCTATGCGAAATACCACGACAACTATTGACTGTTACTGTTTTTAACAACAGTAGCGGTGCCGGTACGGGTCTCCTCAACGTGTTTAAAGGCCCCTACGCACATTTGCGTTTGAGAGCATTTGAGTGAGTTTGACTGCCTTGCGTCGAGAAACTAAAGCGAGTAACCGACGCATCTCTGCTTCGTATGAAGCGTGGAATTCAATCCAAGGAATAGCTTGGCACGCAACAGCAGGGATGTCCTGGTTCCTCGCAGCCGCAACGCAGTCAAACGCACTCAAACGTGCTCAAACTTCTCAAACGCAACTGTGCGTAGGGGCTTTGAGACTACGGCTGACACGTCTAAAACTACAACCGATAAAAAAAGTAAAGGACGCCAAAACTACAATTTAATAAAACAAACAGAGTTTATGTTGGATAGCCTCTGAAGGGACTACCTTTTAAAGTGTCATGAACGCGCAGTCCTATACTATAGCTGGCACAACCTGAACCAAAACAATTACCATCCGAGTAAGGGCACACTTTGGCCCTTTTGTTCATACCAAACTACTGCCACTACTGAAATGATGTGCAGTAAGTACATGGTGAGCAAGATCAAGTCTGTAATGTTTTTGTAACTATTTTCCGCGACTAGAGCCATAAATAATAATAATAAAAAAACATTCACGACAACTGAGATACCGCCATTAACGAAGCGTATAGCCTCGCTGCTGCGCGATGGGAGGGTCTCCTATTTTCACATTCGCTGACAGCCAAACAAAAATTTGGGCGCCGCCGCAAGTAGCAAAAGTAAATCACCCGGCGACGCGAGAGGCATCGTTTCCTGCCGTGCACTTCCAGGATAGAAGCGAGAGCGTCGTCCCGTGTCGCAGCACGGCACGCCACAAATCACCCCACGTGCCTACACACCGTGCGTCAATGTCGTCGGAGCCGGCGATGTAGGCCGACTCCCGGAGAGACATTTGCCGAGACCGAACTTGGCGTCGCGCACCCGAGCTCGGCTCGGAGACGTCGGGGCTTCGACGTTAATTGACCCCATTACCGTATCCCGTGACGAAGGATAAGGGAACTCCACGCTTCGAATGACCGAGTCAATGTGTCTGTGTGTATGAATACTGGGCGTCGCATTTCGAAGGACGCGAGGTTTCGAACTTGCGGCGAAGATCTCGCAAGATAAAGTGGCGCGTGATGTCAGTTAAGCCGCCGCTAATGCATCGTGCAAAAGACAGTCTACAAGACATTGTCTGAAGCGTGTTTCTTGCTTGTACGACGGTCATATTAGTCAAAGAAGAACTGTCTACAGACGTGTTCGAAGCACGCACGAAGCAAACGTGCTTCGATCATGCTTGAGGCAGGTCCGTAGACACTCTTGTCATCATGTCTGCGAGGAACACTGTGCCTGTTGTATGACGTATGCGCAGTGTGTCTGCGGCTGGAGAGATGTACCACATCCCTGCAGGTTCCTGGATAACGTGTATTCTTGATCGAAGTTTCACGAAATAAGCTGAGTAATGCTATACTTGGGGACAACTTTTCTTGGCAGTGAAGCCAAAGCTACGGGTAGCCGTGCGCTCGCGCACCTTGAGCGCCGATCACAGCTGTGCTTGCGCGCTCCTAACTTTTTCGGGAATGCGAGAAAAAAAGTTGACCCTGAGTACAGACTCTTTCAGGTGACTGTGCGTGGGCGCCGCCATAACCTACCTCCAGTTTCTTGTTTCCTCTTATTCCGTTCGCTTCACTTCATCATTGCCGCAGCGGGACAGGTTATTGCCACTTTAGGTGCTACTGTGTCCTTCTCCTCAGCGTAGGCCTTTGTGGAGGCTCGTCAAACGCCCGCTTCAGTGGCTCAGCATCTCAGTAAGACGAGAGAAGGTAGGCAATGGCGGCTCAATCTGGCGCGTGTTTAAAGCGTCTATACCTTCGTCAATAGAAAATTGAAAGAAAAGGCCATTGCCGAACTTCTTAAATTGCCGCACATTATGGGTACCTAACTTATAATTGCACGTCGTGTGACTAGGAAGAAAACTGTTGACCTGGCGAGTCGTTCTTTATCAGTCTTAAAACTCGTTTGGGTTCACACGTGCGCTATTGGGCCTGAAATACTAGGCATTATAGGCCATCACAGTTTTAGAATACGCACGCAAAATCTTTGCGTACACAAATAATAGCATCGTCGCGACTGCGCATGCGTCCAACGCTAACTGCGGTTTGCGCTTTGCGTGCGCTAATTTAGCGTACTCTATTTTTCGGAAATAGCGTGCGTACTACAAAGAGTCTTTGCGCTCCTCCAAGGAGGATTTGTGATGGGAAGTTGGCTAAAGCTAAGACGAGCGCAGTTAAAAAATGGCGGCAGGACCGCGGCTGCGGCCGCTTTGGCGGCGTCGTGAGCGCGACGTCGACGACATCCTCGCGACTGGGATTTTCAACACAGGACGACATTGCACTCCTACGGGAGGTGCACTTCACGAACGGTTTGGAAGACCCAGCAAAGGTGGGCAACGATCACCGGCAACTTGCAGCTTGCGACGAGCGAACGTTTCTCGGCGACGGTACGCGGTGTGCGAGGGTCAGTACACGAGACGTCTCCTGTCGAGGCGACGCAAGCGGATACGACCGGTCGACCGCTCCCGTTGCATTCTAATATTTAAACAAATCAAAATGTTACTCTGACCTAAGAAAACTTGTTTCTCCTTAAGTTACAAAAGCCTAAGCATCTCGCAAGCGTGAGATGCTTGGGCTTTCGCGTCGCGGCGGAGAAACGCTATCCCTAAACTCTCTTGAGTCGCGTGCGCTAACGCAAGCGCTAAATTTAGCGCTAGCGTACGCTAAAATTGCGCACGTTATTCTAAAACTCCCTAATAACCAGTGTTCCCTTCTTCTCTTATTCAAAAATTATTAAATATTATGTTTTTATTAAAATCTTTTCGGAGTTTAAGAGATGAGTAGGGAGAATCAAAACGCGGGCCTTTTTCTCAAATTACAAGCCGCTTTACCGTTCGAACAGTGTTATCAGCTTGTCGAAACCATGCGCCTTGTTTTAGGCGGCAGCATGACGACATTCGAAAAGATAACACTCACCGTCATCTGACACCAGCGACAGTGGAGGCCCGTGATGCCGTTGTAGCTCTTGATGGTCTTTTGCACTTGCTGCACTTGCCAGTGCAGTTGCCTTCCGTCCAGTGGTGAACCAGAGCCTGTGTGCGGATAACATTATTACGGCGTGGTCCTCCGGGCTTTTATAGGAAGCTTCAGCTGGACTTTTTGTTATCACAACGTATCTCTGTTTTGAACTATGCCGCGTTACCTTTTTTTTTTAGTTTACTGATATGTTTATTGTTATTTCATTCGTATTCTATTCTAGTCGCTTTTCACTTTATTTCGGTTGCCTTATTTCCATACGATGAAACATGATCATACTCTGATCTAACACCACATGTTCCTTTTTTTCAGCTGCTTCCTGTGCCAGCTTCACTGCCTCTTCGGATCATCTCATCGTTCATACATTGAAAAATCACATCTACAACGCACTTGACTTCGTCTACAAACGTATTAAACAAAAACATCTGAAAAAATATTTTTTCCAACGCATAGATAAAAGGTATCCGACCTTTTTTTCTTATTCATCTATTCCAGCGTCAAAAGCGTTCGTACTGACTTAATGCAATTTCAAGGTGAACTCATTGCCAGCGCTATCTTCACCATAAGATAGCGCTGGCGAGAATCATTATAAGAAAACCTAAATCAAGGAGAACGCAAGAAAACTATGCAAGGCGCTCTTCTCTCCTCGATCAAGTCGAGAGCCAGGCTCAGAAAAACTTCATTTTTCCGAGGCGACAGTGCGTTTCAACGTAATCTCAGTATGTAGCTCGGAGAGTGTTTTCGGTGCTCAAGGTGAGCACATGATGCTGAGGCTAACGAGCATAATATAGCCGTTTACTTTCTCCTTTGACGTTCACGCCAATAGAAACGGCCATAAAGCTTCCTTTTTTAGGAGATCCACGAAAAGTTTCGTTCGCTAAGCTATGCCTTCTAGAGCGTCCGACCTCCAGTAATGAAGACGCGTGGGGGTTTTAACGACAGTACGGCTCCAACGTTTCTCTTAACTCCCAGCAAAAGAAAAGAAAAGAAAGAAAGAAAAAAGAGCATAATGAAACGACCGCAGACTAAGACTACCCCATAATTCAGGACATCTTGTAGAAACAAAATCTTGTTTTTGTTTTTTGACAGTGTTTGACAGTTACCTACGCAGACGTTCTATTCTAGCTTAAATATTTACTCTTTCTAGGTCAGGACGTGATACTTTTGTATAGTTGTTTCAGGCTTTCGATCCAGCGCTGCGTATGGCATGCAGAGCCTCTACCCGAACAGTTCATTAGCGAAGTAATTCATTCGGAACATATGTCGTCTCTTTTGATCCGTCTTGTGCAGACATTAGTTGGGGTAAAGTAGTTAAAAAAAGAAAAAGTCGCGACAACTCACGGAACCGTACTTTAAACCTGATGCGATCTTAATGGGTTTTCTTAAAACTTCTCTCCTCGTTATTAGTACCCGTATAAAAAAAGAAAAGAAAAAAGAAACCCGCGGACCTTTTGCTGTATACCTTGGCGATTAGAAACTAATTCCTGACGGTAGCTGGAATAAACAAAGAGGTATGTCTAATCTGCTGTAAAAGTAATAGCAACATTCAAACATTAACAGAAAAATAAAATGATTTTACAGGACGACTCAAAGACCGTACCAAACGGGATTGGAACCAGTTACCTCTATTAAAAAAATCTTTCGGTTAAATATTGATTAATAGGATTTTTGTAGTTCTTCAGTTTTTTTAAATTACTGCCGTACGCATCGTGTCACTGGGGAGCGAGCGAGAAAATCAAACGAACCCTTCAGTGAATCTCCACGAAAACGGGAAAAGAAACATATGCGATGAGCCGTTCTTTTTGGCTTTATACTGGATTACAGCATTTACTCGCATACACCCCTCATCTGCTTATACTAATAAAAAAAAATACGAGTCTCTTTTCTTTCCCCTTTTTCTTAGGAGCACACGCACGCCAGTCACGGCGCTTTACAAAAAAAAGAAAATTAAATATATAAAATAAACGAATGAGAAAGCACAGGTCAGATTTGATTACAAAGAGAGAGCTGCGCAGGGTTATTGAGGCCCGTTCACACTGGAGCGTTAGTTTACTCTTTTCTCTACGTCGCGTTATGAGCCACTGGGAAATCCGCACTTTGTATGTCGCGTGCGAAGCTACTCTTTGAACGGGTTGCCACAATGCACGGATTTCCCGGCGACTCACGACGTATACGAGGACGTAGGCTTCCGTAAAGTCTGATTCACGCAGTTCCGTTTCCATAAGTTACGTTACGTGACGGGAGCTTAGGTCCGCTTACGACCAAAGTCACAGGGACATCTGTACTTGGTATGAAGCATGGCAAGCAGTTTAAGAAGCAACTTTGCACGCGACATACGGATGTCCAGGGATTCATCATAACCTAACATAAGAAAAACGTAAGCAAACGCGCCAGTGTGAATGAGCCCAAACGGTGCTGCGTGAACGGGACTTTACTCAGCATGTAGATGGCATGTTCAGTAATCCTGCGCAGTGAGATGTTTGTGATGAAATTAGAGTTGCCTCGGATTCGCTGGTTTGGTCCTGTAAATCACCGTGACCGGCTCTTGCGTGCTCCTTGACACGCAGTGCGTGACCCGTTCGTTTTATTTGAGAACTCTCCGATTACCTGAGAACTTTTCTTGGATTTGACGTAAGTGTTGATACAAGAAGCCGGTGCTCTCTGGACGCAGCGTTCAGTGGACTGTGTACTTGCAGACCGCAAGGGACGCAGAGACACCTTATTTTTAGCGAGCGACCTCGTCAAGGCGAAAGGTAGTTTCCTAGGCGCTGTCAGAGCTAGTAGCGTGAGTGCGTGACTTCGTTTGGTGTGTCCTTTCCGCGAAAACGAAAAGGACACACAACGAAGCCACGTGCTCCCGCAGCAGTACGGGGCTTCAAAACTGGGAAAACTATGCTAGCCTCGACGACGCCGATCGGAAGTGACAAAGTCTTCACAACCGGGCACGAGCGTGTTTGTTTCTTCGAAAGGGAACAATAGCGCGCGCCATGTATGCACGAACGCCGAAACTGGCAACGGCTAGGCGCCCTTTTCTCAAATGGCTCTATAGCAAAGCGTGTAACAAACTTGCTGTACAATATCCACTGCTTCTTTTAAATAAAGTACTCGAACTAAAAATTGAGAAATCTATAGCCTTAATCCGCAATATGTATGTTGTAGAATGAGAGAGCTCGATGATATGATGGCGACACTGATTGTGATGAGCGATGACGCTTAGGTCACGCACGAAGCGATTAAAGACACTGAAAACTTGAACATCTTTATCTACGTGTCAAAATACAAATTTCTTCCGCTACAACATACCCAAATAATGAGAATAAGCAAGGAGGCAGGATAAAATACAACAGCTATTTTGCTGTCCTTTTATATAAGCTACTCAAGACTTTTATCTTGTTTTCACGGCTTTAAAGTTGAACCGTTGGTAATACCAATATTTTAAAAACAAAGCCGTCGCACCGCTGTGAGGCCATTAGCGGCCCACACCAGGAATTCTGTAGTTTAACACTCAATGCCGGCGATGATCTAAAAAGTACTCACAGACGCAGCAGAGACCCTTTTTTCCGAGTCCGACAAGCATGTTGAGGCAGAGGTTGCAGTATGCCGGCCTGTTGAAGTGTTTCAGGCGCCACACGTGGTTGCCGTCGTCTTTCACGTTCTGCAGCGTCAACGGGCATTCAGATAAGGTCTCGCGTGCATTACAGGTCTATACTGAACATCTAGAAACGGCAGGAAAAAGGATAGAATGGCCATCGAGCTAGATGGCAATGGCAGTGATATAAAACCGGGTTCGCTTACGGCGTCTAGGCCGAGAAGTACGAGCAGCGGGATGGTGGTCATCCCACCGCGCTTCCACTCCTCCAAGGACACGGTGCCGTCGGCGTCGTAGTCGATCTCCACCATCATCTCTTGGAGGATCTGTCGCCGATAAGAGAGGCGGAAAACTGATCAGGTCCGAGGAAGTAAAAGGGTTTTTAACCTACGTCGCAGTAGAACCTAGTACGCTTTCGGAATAATGCATATCGCTTAAATAAATATCAAAAACGGCACTCTCAAAGTAAAAAAAAACGAAAATACGTAAAGAGAGTAAGAGCATGTCCTGATTCAACACCGAAATAAAGCAATGCTGAATTACATTGCGAGAGTGCTTGTCACAAGGTTTCACATCATTCAACACTTTTCGTTGGCAGATGTTTGTACTGCAAGATTAATTTCAAGAATGTAACAAAGTGAACAGACCAAACGAGCAATTCTTAAATGTTTGTTTGTCTCGTGACAATGGTGAAATGAAGAAACTGTTGTCAGCTACACTCACCGGCTTTAACTCGGATACATCCCAGCCCAGGTACTCCGCCACGCTCATCATTTGGTTCACGATGCACTCTGTCTCCTGAAGCAGAATCAGAAAGAAAAAAGAAGTATTCCTATACGCCAAACAATCTCTAACCCCAAACAGTCGTGAGCATGCTTCTGAAACGTCAGAATTAGGGTTTCCTCTGTTGAAGACACTCTACACTGTTTCCATAACCGTATGCATGAAACTGAGTTTAAGCCTAGTAACGCGGCATCTTATACTAGAAAGGTGTGACTTGTTGGGTAATCGAAAGAGCAGTAGACAGTGAATCTCGACACCAGCTACACCGGGTCATGTCACTAAAGGGAGCATGCATGCTTTTTGACTTAAAGTCTCCTGATAGTTTGCACTTGAGTTTACCAAGGCGAAGAACATTTCCCTGAAAGAAAATGCAACTCAGTGACTTGCAGGGAAAAAAGCGGCAGCGTGTCTCTTTGGAATAAGCAACCTTCAGCACGCGCTCGTTGCCTTCCATCGTGCTTTGACTGCGCGTACAAGCCCGAGGCACCGGAGACGCCCAAGTGTTAGGTAAGAAGCCCGCGCCATTTTCACGCTACAACCTGCTACTTGTAAGAAACACAAAGTGCGCCTTTGATATTAATCAAATCTTTGCTGTAGAAATACGCGCTACCTAGCAGCGCAGAACAATCGTAAATTGACTTCAGTTTTTCATTTAGTTACTGTACTGGCGGGCAACTTACTCTTGCTGTTCAATCAAAGCTATGGGCGCACGAACACTCGCGCACCTTGAGCGCAGGACGAAGCTGTACACGCGAACCCTTCACTTCTTGTGAAATGCACAGAAAGGTGTCCGCGAGTACTATATCTCATACATTTTTTACACCAGCGCTCTTAACTGTCATTGAGCCAACGGCGGTTGACGCAATCGCGATCGGCCAGAATTATACGGTGGCCCCAACTGTCCTCGAGCCACTAGCAATGATTGAGTTCAACTGAGCTTTCCTAACTCAGTTAACTGATGGGGGTTCGCCCCAATAGAGCTAAAAATGGCGGCGTCCGCCGCATCGCCGTCCATGGCCAGTGCCAGCGAAGCACCTACTGTTGCGGAAGGTTCGGGGAGATATCTAGAAATAAAGGTATCGCAGCAGAAAATATTGTCGGAAGACGTATGATTCGGGGCCAGAGCTGCCGCTAGAACGATCACGGCACGTCGCGGAAGCCATAGCTCGGCGAGGGCAGCCATTGTGATGTCGGTGCCATTAAGACTTTCATTGTGTCTCTCTTACTTGAATTCGTGTGAAACGTTCTTATTATCATTTTTTTACTCTAAAAACAAAGATGAAGTTCATATATTTTGTTTTAAACGTTTATAATGAATGCAAAGTATGCACATAATTCGTTTGCATTACTTTTTCAGAAAGGAAATGTGGCAGCAGTTTTGGTTTCTTTTCGGTTTCAACTGTGTCCCTTGACACGCGTCTCAACTGGCGTTCTTAGGCCTACGTACCGTGTAACACCGGACAACTTAGTTATGCTCAATGACAGTTGGGAGATGCCAACGATCGTTGGCTTGATGACAGTTGAGAACGCTAGTGCAACTAGGGTACGATGTGCCACCGTTCAGTCTCGTCAATTTGCTAGGAAAGCTGACTTCACCTCACTTACACCCTTAGCAAGGTGAAGACGCCTTTACATAAATCGGGGCTGCTCGTTCTGCTATCGTCTTCACGTGAACGGGCGTTTAGGCGGAAGAAAATGAACATATGCTCCATTAAGTAGAACTTATTTCATCTTTAAAATAAATCCTACATTAAAAACAAGAACAGAGCCAGAAAGGATTACATGAGTTGAAATGAACCGTGAAACGATTTTCTGACTTAGGTTATGCAGTATCGAATATTGACTCATGCTGCTTCTAGCAAGATAATGCGTAATATTTGGCGTTTACACTCGTCCTAGTTGGTCATCGAAAAAAAAAATCAGTAAAATTGACTTTTGAGCACTTCAATTCACGAAGGCGGTGAGCAGTCACGTGGCATCTCCTTATTTTTACGTGGTCACTGGCAAAATTGTGTTGCCCTGGAAGTGCACGATAAATTATTGTTGTGCCAGTTATTGTTTGACGCACGCTTGCTTGCAAGTGGAACTCTTGTAAAGGCTGACTCCTGCATGCATATCGCTCGTGTAAGAGTTATATCCTTCTACGCAATATTTTCAAAATACTCCAGCTTTCTTCCTCATTGGCAACCACTCAGATATAATGATGACGCATCATAGAAACCCTTGCACAGACGCCAACTACGTAGCTTTCGATTTAGATATTCTCCCCATTTGATACTGCAGTAGGCAATAGAGGACTCAAAAATGCACAACACATTGCAAGAAACAAATTATATAGAGGCTCCAATGAACGTTGCATAAAAATGTGAGCTATACCTTCTTTACTTCTCATCAACCAAAAAAAGTTGCGGCCCCCTTTCCCTTCTCTCCCTAAAAACAAAAGTAAAACCAATTTCGGTTAGAGCCCTGAATTATTAATAATCGCGACAAGGGCTCACGCTAATAGCCGAAGCATCCTCAGTTCATGGCGCACGGGAGCGAGCTATAAAACCAGATAAAGGAGGACCAATTCCAGCGAGCCATTAGAGCTTGTAATATTGTTCGTCGTTTGACCGCTCCATTCGTCCCTCGAAAATGCCTCTGGCCTTGATGTGTTCGCTAGGACGTGACCCGCTTTTGTCCTCCCAATCTTAATCCCTAATGCGAGGCTCCGTGGTCCGCCAGGTTCGGCTTAATGTCCTTACTCCGAGGGGCCACTTTTACGCACTCTGGCTTGCTTTCTTTTCTTTTGTAGCTAGCGTTGATGCCTGGAGCTAATTTGAAAGACGGGTAGGACAGCGTGTACTTCAAAAACAACAAAACGACGTCGGTTCATATTCAACGCGGATTGAAGTATTATCGTAAAATAAGTTACGTACTCAAGACATGTAAGGAGGCATTATTAGACATTAAAAAACAAAATATTGGAGGACGCTTAAGCTTCACCTTTAAGAGTGGAACCCGGCCCTGTTTGCAAAGCCTTCTCATTCGTCCTGCAAGCGTGCCTTGCGTGGCCTCGTCAGTACAATCTATAAGAAATGCCTGCGCGTCTACTTACATGCAAAACACTCGAGGAGCGAATCTCTGCGATCTACGAAATCAGCTCAGCGAATGAAGAGGCGGAACATCTGTTTAGACCTCAAAATGAAATCTGCACTGTGTCCTTACGCAAGGCAAGCATGTCGCTTTGCATTGCGTAATGCCACAGCGCAGACTCCGTTTTTAGGTCTAAACCGGATGCTCCGCCTCATCATTCGCTGAGCTGATTTCGTAAATTGCGAGAGATTGGCTCTTTGAATGTTTTGCGGGTAAATAGACGCGCTGGCATTTTATAGAACGTAGCGTGTCTGGCTCGCAACCGAAGGGTCGTGAATTCGAATCCCGCCTAAAATTCTTCAAATTTTTCTTTAAGGCAAATTAATTACTTTATAAAGTGAAATCCTTCGAGACATGCGGGGACCTTTAAGTCGCATTACACGTCATGTTTTTTAATCACTCTCATTCCACGCGTGACGTCTCGTTTCACGTGAGCGTTTTGGGTTGTTTGAAATTCCCCCTCGAGGTGAAGTGACTTGTGACCTTATGACCCATCAACCAATCAGGATTTTCTAGTCACGCCACCGACGCCGGCTTTTCTGCCACGCCACCGAGGCCGGCTCTTCTGCGACACAAACTCCTTAACGCAATCGCGTTAAACGCACCCCCCCCAGAAAAAAAAATCTAATGCAGCAGTTTTGGTGACACTTTTTATCCGGTTACATACTTGAGTGTTTCCAATACAACTCAATGATACCCGTAAAACAGTGGCAAAAAATTAATAAAAACTACATTTTACAAGCGCAGCCATTATGGAAATAACTATCCAGCGCTGCGTTCCACTGCTTCACGCAGTCTTTTTTTCTTCTAACATTTTACGTTTCTTTTTGTCTGCCAGTGCATTTAAATATCAGTATGCGTGTCACCAACCCGTCAATCGTTAAGCCGCAGTCAAACCGCTCACACATCATACAAAAGACAATGTGTTCGCTGCAGCGACATGTTTCCCGTCTTATACGCGGGTTGTATGATGTGAAATGTGTAATATGGCAATTATCAAATTTATTCAGATTCTGCAAGCCATAAAACAACAATAACCGGTCCCTGAAAAATGGACCTTATTTACCGGGACATACGTTGTTGTTTATTGTTATTTAAATTGTTATTTACAGGTACTACTTACATTGTTGTCTAGGTAGCCGTTGCCATCCGTGTCGTACAACCGGAACATGACTGAAAAGAAAAAAGAAGAATGGCACGCTTTACGTTTTTAGAGACTACGAAAATACCGGAAGCTCCCAATTAGAATGGTTGTCTAATGTTTGAAGATTTGTACCCGATAAAATTCTACGAAGCAAATGATCAGTTAAGATTACGAAAAATTAGAACCCACACAAAACCTACAAGCCAGCTTAAATTCTAAGAACAGCGCAATTGTACGAAAGTTTGGGTTCTGGTATCGGTGAAGGACACCTTATTTGATAATGCAAGTGGTACTCTATACTGTACCCAGGGCACGACACAAGGCAAGACACTTGTCCATTACATAAGGGTGTGAGTAACCTATTAGTGCGAATAACAGGATGTACACACAGATAACAAAGCTACTCCTACCGCAAAATCCAGTGTAACTTTCACTATCTCGATTATGAAACGAAATTAAACTGGAATTGTTTCTGGAGACCTGAAATCCAGATAGAATCCAGATAGACTTCCAGTTCCATGATCCAAAGAGCGAAAAGTTACACTGGGTATTTCGGTAGGGACACCACTCTTAATCAATCTTTTATAATGTTATGTTAAATCCTTCCAAACTCTCGAAGAGCCTCCAGCTTAATGAGGCGAAACACGATGATCTTTATCAGTTTGATGTTCCAGGGCACAGCAAGTGGGTGAATAAGTAGTTCTAAACTATTAAACTTAAAATCACGGTTGTAGGTTCTAACTTTTTTTATTATTTCATTGTCGCGATGAAAGGTCAGAAGGATAGTTTTAAGAGATATGTCTTCGAGCCGTATAACTCAATGTCCTATCTCGCGACTGCGCGCCACCGATTTCTAAGCTCCCCGTGCATACGTAGTGTGCTAACAGCCAGAGCTGCCTGCATCCGCTAGATAAAGATGCAAGAAGAAACTAGAGCTCGACTATAGTCCGTTTCACTTTAAGTCCTACCGCAGCCAGAGTCGAAATCAGTGGGGGAGACCGGACGTTCTGCCCCCTCCCCCTCCCCGTTGAATTTCCTATGTTCACCCCCCCCCCCCTCCATTTTCTGGAAACACCAGCACCCGCCCCTGACCGCAGGTGATGCTGCGATCTCATGGAGTCAGTAAAGCAACACGAAAAGTGCATCGTCAGTGCATTCGTCGCCAATCACACTAAACCAATCACACTAAGTAAATGCGCCACCATCTTGCGTTTTTTTTGTTGTTGCGTGGTTGGTTTAGCGGTTGAACGGTTTAGCCAGTGATAGCGAACCAGAAATGCAACGAGCGCTGCGATGATGTACAGGGTGATCTGGCGAGACGCCAGGGTCTTTAAATCAACCGCAAAATTCGGTTTCTTAACCTATCGCACTACGATTTGCGCAGCGTTGCTCACAGATGGTGCATTTTTTTGTAAAATTTGCAAAGAGCGAACTTACCTGAGGAAAAAGTAAAGAAAGAAAAAGGCTTAGCTCCTATGGAAACGCAGCGACGCCACCGGTCTGCAAACAACACGGCGCCGTTTCGCACGGGAGACAAGAGATGGCGCAAGCGGTCGCGACGCCAACTGCCGCCAACGAACGAGCAGACGACGCCGAGAGCCGGCGTTTTTAGCAGATGATCTTTTCGACTCAAAAAGCGACGCAAGCTTTTCTGATATCAGTCGCCAATGCATTATTTTATCATCCTTACTGAGAAAACATATTGAATATAGCACTCATTCGATTAGCCAAACGCTCGTCCGGTTAATTTAGCTGTTTTTTTCTTCGGGGTACCGATGTCGTCTGGTTTTGCAGTTCCTTGTTGTTACCGCGGCCTGTTTTTGTTTCTGCGACTGTCGCCGCCTGCGGAACGCGAGCCGCTTTTGAGTCGAAAGGATCGTCTGCTAAAGTGCCGGCTCTCGGCGCCGTATGCTCGTTCGTTGGCGGCGTTCGTTGCGCCATCTCTGTCTCCCGTGCGAAACGGCGCCGTGTTGTTTGAAGACCGGTGGCGTCGCTGCGTTTCCATAGGAGCTAAGCCTTTTTCTTTCTTTACTTTTTCCTCAGGTAAGTTCGCTCTTTGCAAATTTTACAAACAAAATGCACTATCTGTGGGCAACGCTGCACAAAGTCGTAGCGCGATAGGTTAAGAAACCGAATTTTTCGGTCGATTTAAAGAGCAGTTCGCCTCTCCTTGAATCACCCAGTAGTACCTCTGACGCTGCTTGATTAGCCCCATCGGATCGCGGCTTCGGCTGTGTTCAGAGTTTGAGTGAAACATCTATACGAGCTTCCACATCAGACTTCGTCCCTTGCTCCGGTAATCGCACGACGCAGACCCCTATAATCCTAGACCTCTCGATGTATCGCGGTGGCGACGGCAGCAGCGTGGCTTTATTAGAACATTTCTAGAACGGAAGTCGGTTATTTCCGCGGGCCGAGAGCACAAAAGAAGGGATTTAGGACCAGCGAAATGCCGCCGAGTTTACGCCGAATATGTAAGTAAAATGGTGGCGGCCTTATCGCTGGAACGCCGGCTCCACCACTCCGTCCCAACTCTTAGATGGACCGCATTGGACGCTACCATCCACGCCAGCCAATCCAGCATCTTGAGTGAACCACGTGTCTTTGCACTCGGCGCGTCGTCGTAATCTACTGTAAGGACTCGTGACACTCTCTCAACGCTGGATTGGCTGAGGAGGGCTATGATGGCTCATTGAGTCTGCCGTCGTTGGTCCGCTGCGGTTCATTTTAAGACTAAAAGGAGCGTAGCGGACGAGGGTCGTTTCGGAAGAGGGTTTGGGCGTTTGAGACACGACTCGCATCGCGCTATCGGTCATCCAACTTGGCTGCCAACCCCAATCTGCTCCCCGCCCACGGAGCGGTAATTTACGGGATAAATGGGGGAAAAAAAGCTGCATCGCGTTGCGCCACGCCGCCAAGAAAGCTCGTCAGCGTCGGCATTGTTCGAGTGACCTGTCGGAGGTGACGACATCTTTCGCAAAGTTTCGGCGAATACCGTGAGCGCTGAAGTTTCGGTGAATGTCGTTTGCTCGGATGAGTGACGATATCTGTGGGCTTGACGTCGTGCCGCGCGCAGCCGGAAACGACCGTAATATAGCGGCGCCTTCGCGTGCGTCGAGCTTAGAATGCTCACGTGGGGAAATAAGGAGTGAAGCCAAATAAAGGGCATGGATGAAAACATTTAGAAGTTGCTGCAGCATCCTGCGTCCGGAGCAGTGCGGCAGAGGTATGTCTGATGACGCAGGCGCGCGCTCGCTTTTTTCACCGCATAGTACGTCGTATGGAGTGCACGAGTTCACCCTATATTCGGCGCTTTTGGTATTGGAATTTAGAGAGTGCATCTTTAAGGTGACACCGTGAAGCATATGGAGGTGAATCCTGATGCACAACAATTTCTTGAATGAAAAATTTTGTAAACGTTCGAAGGAAGAGCCTTTACTAGCACGAGGATACAGTAGAGGGAAATAATGTCTGTTCGTTCAGTTTGAGGCTTCATACTGCTGTTGGTAATACAGCGTTGCGCCAAAGAAATCTTAGAAGTAATCGATAGCTATTTAACGTATCTTAGTATATTTGCTTCTTTTATATGACAAATATTTTACTCGGGGACGTGCAGGAAGATGTTTGTTTCTAAGAACTGTGATACCTAACGATATCATTCCCAACCTACTAAGAAGCAAGAAAATCAGGAGGTGCGGCTGATATCTTGCACCCCAATTTGGCGTTCAACAACATAGCACACAATCCTGAGTGTTAGAAGCCGGGACCTTACAATTTTTACGAGTAAAACATGTCGTAACTCAAGATAAAAAACAAACAAAAAAAAACCCAAGTTTGACAGGTGCTAATGAACTATCAGTCGTTTTTTTTCTCTTCTTATTGAAGAACTAGACAGCTGAGAAATATGCCACTCCCAACAGCCTTGCACCTGCTTTGAATGATAGACTAGTGAAAGTAAGACTGTCTTGTGGGAAGTCACATGTTGCAGGTTTTAATAGTTTTTCGTCATTTGACATTTTTACATTTTCCGGAGCACCCAGAGACCCGGGTTCGCGGCTGGACATACATTGAGCTAGCATTGTGAGACGATCGTCTTCTTCATCTTCTTATTTTCTTTTTTTTTCTTCTTCATCTTCTTCGTCTTCTTGTTACTTAAGGTCTATCGTCTCCCAATGCGAGCTCAATGTGTGCATAGTCGCGAACTTGAGTCAAAAACCAAGAAACAAACAAACAAACAAAACGGACAAAAGCACAAACAAAACAACAAAGAACAGTAAGGTCAGGCATATTCCCCTATCAAACCTTCCCAACGGCAGCCAGCACCGCCAAGCTAGCAACCTTCCAGCTGAGCGAAGATGTGGCAGGCGAATGACGGACTCACACTCGAGCTTGTCTTCGGGACGGCCGGCTTCCATGAGCGACAGGTAGCAGATGATGTCCTTCAGAGGCACGCGAACCGTGTGGACGTCGATGTGGCTGCTCGTCTTCCGCAGGGGCTTCAGGTCCACTGGGAAGGGAAAGCAGAGCGCCCGTCGTCCTTCCTAATCCTCGTCCGACCTCACGTCGAATGAATGCCGGACCATACGTTAATGCCCACGTCCTATAAACGTGAAGCCGCGCTCAGCTCTACTTCGCGTAGGATGTCCCGAAAATCTACACCGCGATGTGGCCAGTGGATCATACAAAACGATTACGTCACTAGTCCTCTTTTTCTTTCACTACGTTCTGGCGAATAAATGTAGGGAAAATAAACGGCCTGCCGCACTGAAGCCACCATCGTCCCACACTTTTAACTAGTATAATATGGAATTGGCGAAGCCCGTTAAATGGTTCGTCTTGCACACAGAGATATATGTGGCTTCTCACCGGAATAAAAATAAAGGTTAGCGTTTTTCTCGAACACTCACGCTGTGGCATCATAAGCCAGTAATAAGCTTTCTAGCCGTTTTCGCCGATGAATGTGTTACTTTTAAATAGAACTGAAACGTGAAGTCACTTTATGAGTTCTCTCTCAAAGGGGGCCTTTAGTACAGACCATATCCAAAACTTGCAGACATGACACACATGTTACGTAACAGTACAGAGTGAAAACGTTTACTCAAATTAAAAGTTCCTTGTGACGAACTCGGCAAGGTTATACAGTGGCATTGTTAGGGAAGCTTTTGCGAATTTGCGGTTCCAGTGGCATCACCGAAAACGTGTAGCGTGCAAATGCTACCTGCACAGCGACACACAAGAGCCCGACATTTCTAACGCCCAGTGCACACAGTACGAGTCTTACTTTCGGGAACGAAGAGCTCCTATGCTTCGCCATTCGCTCAGCGTCTTCCGCAAATGTCACTAACCCGCTAACCACCTGCTCTGCGGGTGTCGTAAACGCACGGGTGCTGTGTATAAGCTGAGTGAAAACTATATAAATAAAAGCACTCGTTTCATTTCAGTTATGAACTGAATTATATAGCCATCTCTGTGAGTTAATTTATGCTTACGGGAAAAACGCACAAGGTGCGCGATCATAAAAAAAACACACAAAAAGTAAAAAACAAAACAAAAACCAACATCAACGGGAAAGCGCAAGCTCACAACTAAGAGCTACATAAAAAAAACGCAAAAAACATTACACCTTGACGTAATCAACACGTGTCTATAATCCCTCTTTCTTTTTATACGGTTGTTTTTTTATACTTTTCTACTATAATTACCTATTATTAGCACATGATTCCAACATTTTTGTTAATGCCTGGTTCGTGCCCCTCCTAATGAATGTGATTTTTGAGAAGATGGGCAGCCACTTACTCACAGAAGAATACAACTACAGCTCGACGTAATCAACACGTGTCTATAATCACTCTCTTTTTGGAGAACAGCTCTTAGGCGCCCGTTTCCGGCTTGAGCGGCGTCGCCGTCGCCGTTGCCTTCGCCGTCGCCGTCGGCGTAACCGCGCGGTGCATTACGGGAAATTTCCCATGATGCACCCCGCGAGATTTCTTTTCTTGTTTCATGATGCACCGCGCAAGATTTCTTGCACCGCGCAAAAAGCAAGATTTTTTTTCTTATTTGAATTGTCTATATAAGTTTTCTGCGATAGGTTGCAATATATTTTTGTATACAATGTTTTGATATTTTGCTGTTGCTTTGTATTTTACTTTGTCATATGGAACTGTAAGAGAGCAGAGGGCTCCGTCAAGCAGTTAAACAGATTTTTTCTTGTTTCCTCCATTCCTTATTGAATGGGAAATAACCTTTTTTAATTTTATATATTAATATTATTATTATTATTATTATTATTATTATTATTATTATTATTATTATTATTATTATTATTATTATTATTATTATTATGTATTACAGATAATTCAAACATTTCTCTAGCTGCCTGTTTCGTACCTCTCCCAATGATTGTGATCTCTGAGAAAACGGGCTGACACTTACATAAAAAAATAACAAGTACACCTCGACGTAATCAACACGTGTCTAGACTCTAAAGCCACTCTCTCTTTTAGAGCGCAGTTATTAAGCGCTCGTTTCCGCTAAAAGCGGCGTCGCCGTCGCCGTCTTTGTCGGCGTGACCGCCCTGCTAAATTTAGCGGGAAATTGAATTGGTGTTGTGGTGACGTGACGTCAATTTTCCAGCTCAATTTAGTGGGGAACTGTGGGAGGAGGGGTGGGTATAGAGAAGGAGGAGGGGAGGGTACGGACGAGGAGGATGGGAGGTACGGAGGAGGAGGGGAGAGCAGGAGGAGGAGAGGAGGAGAAGGGGAAAGAGGAGGAGGAGGTGGAGAGGAGAAAGGGAGGAAAGAAGGGGAGTTAGGAGGGGACAGTACGGAGGAGGAGGAAGGGCATAACCTCCCTCCTCCTCCTCAAGAACTGCGCTATAATTTCGCATTACAGAGATTTGTAAACGCCTTTAACTTTTTTTATGTGAATGTTTTTTTTTATTTTTGGAGCGCAGCTCTTAGGCGCCCGTTTTCGAGTTGAGCACGTCGTCGTCGCCGTCGCCGTCGCCGTCGGCGTAACCGCGCGTTGCATTATGGGACGTTTCCCATAATGACGTCACACGTGACGTCACACGGGCATACCCTCCCTCTCCTCCTCCTCCTAAAGAGCTGAGCTCTAATTCGGCCAGAGAATTGTAAACGTCTTTAATTTTTTCTACTGTAATTATTTATTTTTAGCACACGACTACAACGTTTCTCTAGCTCTCTGGTTTGCACCCCTCCCAATGGTTGCGATCTTTGAGATGGGCTGACACTGACACTTACGCGCACTTAAGCAAACTTACGCATAATGGCTGGTCGCTCGTCCAGATGCCGTACGTATACGTCGAAATCCCAGAATACTTTGCGAAGACGTTGAAAGCGCCACATATTGCTAGAGCGAAGCATTCGTATTCAAGTGAATGAATGAAGGAAGAAATGAGCAGTCCACCGTTCTGTGGTGTCTGTGACGAGGGCAACAAGTATATAAATCATGACGTTGTCTAGAAAACACGTCCGCATCTGCCCACCCACGCACAAGGTGTGAGCGCTGCGCATGCGCAGAAATCAGATTTGCGTCACGTAAAGGGTCCACGCACGCGCCGCGTCGAAAAGTATCGCCACCGCAGTGGTGTGTCCTCACAGCCTCGCGCCGCTGCATCAGCGGAGCCAAACTGGGGATGCAAACCGAGGGACGGACAGAGAGTGCCTTGCTTGCTCACCGCTGTGCACCAGAAGAGAGCTGTTTGACTTCCTCGAAGAATTCCTGGATACTTGGCTCTGGTTGGGCGACGAGTCCGTCGAGTCTCCGTAGTTCTGCGTCACCGTCACGACCGGATGGATGGATGCGCTCCCTGCACACGCCAAGCATTGCCGTCGTCCAGACGCCTCCTCCTTTGCAAGCGTTCGGGTTACGAAGGCAACAGGGTGCCCAGTATTCCTCTATGGCTATTTGAAACTCCTCCCTTTCCAGTTTACTTTTGCGATATAGCGTAACAAACACTACGAGTTCAGTTAGCCAATCCAGCACTCCGCGCCTGCCACGTGTCTTCGCTGCTGCGTGCGTCACTTGGCGCAAACGGAAGTTCACGGGACAAACGCCGAGCTATGGGTTGACCCCAGCTGTTTGTAGCGTTCGGCGCGGTACGTCCCAAAGTAAAACGGAAAGACTTTGTTTCGTTATCTGCAAGAGCACGGTTAAAGGCTAGAAGACACACGAACACTGACATACGTAGGTGAGGACACATTAATTGAGCTTGATTGGTTTAGCGGATGACAGCCCGCGCTCAGAAGCATGATAAACGCCGTGATGTTGCGTTTTTGGCGTTGCTTGATTGATCCCATCGACTCGTATAGCCTCGCATGGGCTCCCACTAAAAATAAATCGGGGCATAAAAAAAATGGTGCATTTATTTTCTCGCAGAACACACGGGCAGCCAATCACTGCGCTGAGCGGGAGGATATCGATGTGCGCAGATAGAAAGATAGCGACGTTTTACTCGCTCACTGCGCTGCGGACGCCGCATGTTTCAGGTCTAATCACATTCAGAACTTCGTCCCTCGCCAGGGTCCTTTCGTTTTTTCGCGGTGATTGGCTTCCTACGTTATCTGCTGAAAAGAGAGCCCACATGCCTTTGTTTAGAGTGTAAGCACACGGAGTCTCAATTTCCTCCTGTCCCGTCTGTTCCCAGCTGTGCTAGTTAGTTGTACGTCAATCATTTCTCTCTAGATAGTTTCCTCCAGTCTCCTAATCTCGGCTTCGTTATCAAAGCGCACTTATCATCCATTCTTCTAATCTCGTCTGCAAATCCCAGCGCTCCGGCCAAATTCGTTGCCCCCTCCGGGAAGTCGGGAGCAAGCCCCGTGCACCTCAACGCCACATGTTCTAGTACAGTCTCGTCCTCCCCTTAGCATACGGCGCACAGCGTATCCATTCCCTTGTACTTTGTTTTATATGTACAGGTCCTCAAAACTCCTGTTCCTGCCCCAAATAACAACGAGCTCCCCCGTGAATTATCGTACCTATGCTCCTTCTTTATTTCCTCTTTGCGTCTCCTATACATATATAAAGCTGATTTTCCCTGCATTCTTTCCTCCCACACTTTTCTCTCCGCTTCTTTAACTTCATCTTCCACAGAGGTGGTGTGTTCTGCACCACCACTTGACTCTTTATTTTACATTTCAGTTTATGGGTTCGGTTCGTCCATTTAGGGTTTAGACTTTTCCTATATAGACTCTGATATACCTTTGCCGCCCATCGTGTAGTCTCCGTTGCGTCTAGATTTTTGTTCATATTTCAAATTACTGGTTGCCTCTCTAGCCTCGAAACATGCCCAGCCCATGTCTCCTTGCACTCCTTCATTTGGTGTATTCCCATGCGCCCCCAGTGACAGTCTGCCTACGCTTCTCTGCCGTGTCTCTAAACTCGACTGGTCCTCAGGTTTCATGCATAATACCGCAATGCCAAAAGACAGTCCCGGCACCATGATTCCTTTCTATATTCCCCTAACAACTTTATATCTATTGTAATTCCATAGTGCTCTCTGCTTCATAATTGCTACATTCATTTTTCCTTTCTTTAGCATATCTTCTTCCTGTTCTCCTGAGTATCGTTTACACTCATGCAGCCATACTCCTATATATTTATAATTCTCTACGTGTTCCATAAAATGTCTTGAATTTTCGGTGCGCCCCCTTCTCATCTTTATAAACCATTATTCCTGATTTGCCGCTGCTGAATTTGAGGCCCAGAGAATCCGCTCCCTCTCCATAGGTCTTAATGAGCTCCTGTGACCTATCCCGGTATCTGCTCATAGTACAGTGTCGTCCGGGTGGAACATTCCTGGAATAACTTGGTTGACCTCACCCCCTCTCCATATATGACACATAAAATACTAAAATGCACTCTCCTAATTTCTTTTCCATTCTGCTCAGGTATATCATAAGAATCAGGGGCGATAGCAGACAACATTGCCCGAGTTCTCTTTTTATTGTTGCCAATTATGTTATTCCTGCTTCTCAAGTTATAACAACGTTCTTATTTGTGTATGCCTGCCGTAAAAGCCTAATCAAATGTGCACCTAAATCATACTCTTTCAGCTGGGTCCATGGTATTTCCCGACTCTGTCGTATTGATCGCCCAGTGTTGCTAGACCAAGCACTCAGGTTGCTGTCCCTATTGTCACCTGTTCGACCGCCGCTGCCGCCGCGCACATGAAGGAGGAATGTTTCGCCCCTTTTTCAAGCGCCACCAGACAGTGTGGCGTGTGACTCGGTAACATAGAGGAACGGGAGCACATTCCTCCCCTTCTGTTGGCGACAGGGACAAAAATCGTTTTAGAGCGCAGCTCTTAGGGGCCTGTTTCCGGGTTGAGCGGCGTCGCCGTCGCCGTTGCCGTCGGCGTAACCGTAAGGTCACGTGACCCCCGCAGGTCACGCTACCCCCAGGTCACGTGACCGCCCAGGTCACGTGACCCCGCCCCCCCCCGAGGTCACGTGACCCCCGTGAGGGGAGGAGGAGAAAGGAGGGCTATACCCTCTCCTCAGTGCCCTTCCCTCCTCCTCCTCAAGAGCTGCGCTCCATTCGGCGTTACAGGGAGTTGTAAACGGCTTTAATTGTTTCCTTTATTTCTCCTTCCTTTTGCTTTTAGAGTGTAGAGGCCAGCGCGGGGTACAGATTGGCACACGAGTCCGAGCCGAACTTGTCAGCGTTCGGAAAGACTCGTGCACGGTCTGTAAGACACAACTTCCAGTCTAACGTCGACACATCACTCGCGTCCAAGCTATATGTCTCGCGCTTTTCGCCGGAAGGTGACATCACTGCGGCCTACACTTTGTTTCAGCTAAAGTCCAGGAGCAGCCGACGCTACGAAGTAATGCGCCAATAAAGGAGCGTCAAAAGCGGAAGTCATTAGTACTCTTCTGTTTATGATTGTTTCAGCGATGATAGAACACGTGGAGAAACACGACGAACACCATGATGGTGCCCTTTTAACAATGTCTGATTGCTCCCATCAGCTCGTAGCGTCAGCTGCGCCTGGGCTTAAGGTGAAACGAAGTACAGTGATCCACGAGCTGTTGGTAAAGCATACAAGAAAAAGAAAGGGGGATTGCAGGAAAGGGGGCGAGGGTTGAAGGAAGAGGATTAAAAGAGCAAGTTGGGCAACAGTTGGTTCTGATTCATGCCGAGGTTTTACCCCGAAAACACACGGACAAAAAGTTAGAGGCAACTCGCGACAAGGCGCCTTGTCCTGTAGTGTTGCCTCTCACTTTCTGTCCCTCGTGTGTGTGTGTGCGTTTTGGCGTCAAACGTGAGTAGAAGGGAAGAGGAGGTAAGAGGCCCACCTGTGCGGGTCCTGGCAGAGCTGTCGCCCTCGCTGCGCAGGTGACCGCCGATGCTGTGCAGTTTCTCGGTGAGGCCGTGCAAGCGCTCCGCGAAACCCAGGTGCAGGTGCGGCTTGGCGCTCTCGTCGCGGCGGGCCGCCCCCGAGGACGCGTCGGGGGCCGCCCCGGTGGACGACAGGACCGCCGCGCCCTGCGCCTGCTTGTTGGCCAGCTCCGGCAGGGACCCGCTGTGGTGCGTGTGCGACGTGATGGGCGCGCACGCCGTCGTGGACGTCACCGCCGCCATCTGCGCACGCGCGGGAGCCGCTGCAGGGTCTTTCGCACGCGGCGTCTCTTCTTTGCAGCGTCTGGCGACCGACACGCTGTTTCCAAACAAGCCCGCGTTTGCCCACACAAGGTGTGCGCACTGCGCGTGCGCAGAAGCCGAATTCGCGTGAAGTGAAGCGTCTGCGCATGCGCGGTGCCGTCGACAGCGCCACCGCATCTGCATAACGTCAGGGCCGCGTGTTGGTCTATACCAGGAGTGGCCAAGCTGCGGCTCGCGAGCCGCATGCGGCTCTTCGCGTGTTAAAGTGCGGCTCGCGGCTCCCTCCCCTAGCCTCCCCCCCCGCAACCCTCCCGGTTTCACAAGCACGTCCATAAAAAAGACATGGAACGCGTTTTAGATCGAAAGACAGCTTGCGGTTTGGTAGTCTTGTGCTACTGCTACTTGCTACGTACAGTTGGACTGCTTTTGACTAGCATAGATTGAAAGTATTTCGAGTTTCGTTTATTGCTCAAAACAAAAGCTTGCCCCCCCCCTTCCCCTCGCGGCTCTTGGAAGTTTCGTGGTTTTGTTTGCGGCTCTTAGGCCGGGTCAGCCTGGCCACCCCTGGTCTATACCCAAACCCTCTTCACCCCTAAGACCACACTGCTCATCCGTCACACAAAAGGCATTCTGCAGACACTGACTGGGGAACGTTTCTTCCTCGTATGGCGGTCCGCAGGCATGTTGGAAGCGCAAATATAGATGAAGCAAACATGTTTTAACGCCTGATACACGTGGTGCGATTTAACTCGCGATTTCGCAACTGCAACGTCGCTTGTGCGCCAAAAAAAAAAAAAGTGGAGGAAGGTTCGGTATTTGCCGTAGCTTCCACTACAAGACCGTCATAAAAAAAAGGAAGACGCTTCAGACATTGTCTGTCTGCAGACTGTGGTTTGCATGATGTATTAGCGGTGCGACCGCGGGTCGAGAAATCTGGAGCGTGTACTTTCCCACAAAGCGTTACGCAGTGCCAGTCGCTGCGGGTTACGGAGGTAACTCAACAAATGACGACGCTGAAAAAAAAAAAAAGTCTGCGCCGTGGTAATGAGTACGATGAAACGCTCCTGATTTCTTGGGGTATGGTCGCTGCGCTCCACAAAGCACTTAGAAAAAGAAAATGTGCAGAGATGCGCTGTGAGAGAGAGAGAGAGAGAGAGAGAGAGAGAAAAAAACATGGCTTTCGCCGTAGATTTGTGTTCACGGTTTCTCATCGCCATCACTTCGTTACAGCTACCAATGAGTAATGATCGAGCAAACGGGGAAGATGGCAACACGGAGCTTGTATTCCCAACATTCGGGATAGGACGTGCGGTATTATGCCTCGTGAACACACATGCATATCGAAACAAGACACGATGCCGCGAGACGCAAAACAATTCCCAAATCCTTCGGGGCTCCATGATGGGGATTACTGTGGTTTCTCAACAGCGCCGGGCGTTTCTCACTGAGACTGAATGACGTTTTCTTGTTTGTTTCTTTTTTTTTAAATTTTACATTGAATGTGAAATGCTCATCTGATTTTGTTATATTCAAGTTTATGACATCGGGGAGAGAGTTATAAGCTTAAGAAAACAGCGGTTATTTACACTACTACTACTACGCAATAAAAACTATCAGGCATGGGAAGGGGGGGGGGTAGCCTTTGCAAAGAAATACAAGGTCAAAGACGGATGTAACGTCAAGAAGAAAGATAATTGTCATTTCACCAGAAACAAAGTTTTTCCTTATAAAAAGAATATAAAAATTGGCGTATGTTTTTATTTAATAAAAAAGTCGTCCTTGAAGACAAAAAAAAAGGGGTTGGGAAGGGGGTAACACCCTCCATTCCTCCCGCCTCTCTTAAATCCGCCCCAGCTACGGACCCGTCACCAGACGTTCCAAGTAGACCCTCCAGTTCTGCGTGAGCCGTAACGAATGCCTCAGAAACCCGTAATGAAGTTGAATTGTTGCCAACGAAGGCCTTGATGAGAAAATCGATGATGATCGATGGATACGGCAAGCGTTTACAAGCGGCGCACGGTTTCTAGCTCGAACCGAATGATTGGATAAAAGCCGCTTTGGGAACTGTCTGCCGAAGTAATGTTTTTTGTTTTGTTTTTCTTCGTCTTCTTTTTTTGTATAGAGCTTTTGAATGAAGTGAAACCTGTACCCGGCTTGACGGCCGACCTAGCGTTCGTTCGCAATTTGGTCGACACCAATCTGTGCAAGACGCTCCAGAAGCAATTCAACTTTTCTTTCAACTTCCGCACTCGTGAGCGTCAATCGCAGCGGCCCAGAGAAAAACACAAAATGATGGTTTGACGGGCGTTTGACCCAAGCTCACGTAAAAAAAGAACTTAATGAAATCACGACAAAATGCAGGTTTCTATTAGAAAAATAAAATTTAGAAGCTTGTATGTTTAGGCTTCAGCATGTAAAATAATAATGATAGTGAAAAAAAAAAGATCAAGCACGAATTGGGAGCTATATTTAGGACATGTGCAGGTAATGTTGCACAATTAAAACCCGGCATGTCTTTGTTTTTAGGACGCCGTCATGTGACGGTGTAGTAGGGCTAGAGCCAACACACCCAGGATTTAGATTTTATTTTTCAGCTTCCGCTACTAAGGGGTTCTAAAATATCTTCAAGGCAACTAAAAACTACAAAAATATTACCTGACTAAAACTTAAAAGAAAAAAACTTTTAGCCTTTCCACTTTGGTCAAGAAGGCAGACCAGCGAATCTGTACTATGGTGGGAATGAAGTAATGGCCGGCCGCAGGTCGGCAAACCAGAGTGGAACGGCTCGAAAGGTTGCACCAACTATGAGCGACGGCGGCAAGCGGACAACCGGCAAACACAACACTCTGGACAGCCACCGCCATCTATGAGCGACGGCGGCAACCAGAGTTTTGTGTCGACATTTCTTAGCGGGGGACACGATCCTGGGGAAACTAGCCCTTAACAGCTCCGCTGCAAAAATACATAGGCAATGAAAACATTTTTTTTCCATATTTTTCTGGTTAAAGGTGCAACGGTATTTAGTTGGAATGTTTTTCACTTTACACGAGCTTACCACTAGTGCATGGGATCTGAGTACACCCGCACGCAACGCCACTGACCGAGACATTTCCTTGTAGCGGTGTAATTTCAAGAATAAAAACGAGCGATTTCTTTCAACTTCTCCTTCGAAAAACTTGACGTAGCTTGGTGGTCGCAGTGTTGGCATAGTCCCCCAGTGAAGAGCATTCGAATGCGTCTCGTAGATTTGCCACGAGCAGCGTGTGAGCACTAGATTTTGGGTCGTGATAGGCTAAATAGCTCGACAAACATTCGGGTAGTGGCTCGTGTCAAACCGCTGCAATGACAACAATGGCCGAAGCCTAACAACGTCTGGAACCCAGAACCTGTCCTTCTCTTTGCCAACCCCAGCACGTGGCTTCCTAAACATTGGCGGCGTATATATAATCAACTTCAGATCACGTGGCCGCTTGTTCTGGGTGCGAGTTGAGCGGGTGAACGCTGCTCGTTTTTCTATTATTTTTTTCTGCGACTACCTTTTCGTGGAGAGAAAAAACTAATGCGGGTCTCATAGGTTACAAACGTCGGAGATTCCTTCTAAGCAATATTTGTGCAAAGTACAAAAAGTCGTTGCACCACCCCTTTAAGACGTAGCAGGAGTCTGCCAATAGACCGATCTCACCAATTGTTCGGCGCATCCGTGACACCGACATAACTTTAGTTCAGAGGAGGCATGCGACAGTTCTCGAGACTCCTTGTGCCATGTCATGCTCTGCACGCGCAGTGATTCAGCGAGGTTGTTTCACGTGCAAAAGGACTAAAGTTCCCTCGATGCATTGTAGCGTCGGCGGTGTAACGAAACTGGCTGGTGATATCGGTCTATGCATTCATCTGCGTTGAGCATATTCGTTACTATGTGTATGTTTTGCTGTCTCGCGTTGTAGTGCACTTGTGGCGCAGGCTGCAAACGCTTCTGGGTCCCATGGGGGCTCTTAAGTTGCGCGGGGGCCCACAAAGCTACAATTGACGGTTCAGTTTAGGGGAGGGCTTTTATTTCTGCACTTGGGACCGTGGAAGTGCTCCCAAGCAAGGACGTGCGAAGGAGAATAGTGTTAGGCTTTAGTTAAAGCGTTCTCCGCCCCTCGTGTTCCCTTGTTGTCTTTCCGATCATACCTTGCGTAGTGTAACAGGGTAGAAGAAGAAGAGGCGTGTTTCCTTCCAGTCCTCGGAAGGACTGCAAGGAGGAGCACAGAACATTTTAAATAAAGCATAGCCATACCTTAAAAAACCCAAAAACGAAACAAACATTTTTTAAATTGTCTGGGTGGGACACGCTTGCTGAGAAATTAATTTTACGCTTAATTTTTCTTAGACCAATACTGACGACGCGAGATTTATTCTAAGTTCTGCGCGCAAAGTGCATTACGTCACGGAACGTTCATGCATTGTTTCCATCTCAACGAGATGGTTATTCGCTCTTTCCACCTCAACGTGAAGGCAAAGCCAATCCACCTCTCCTCCACGCCCCCGAAACGCAGAGAGAGAAAAGAAGTGGAAACGAGGTGACTACCGACTATATCGCGTCTCTTGCCGTCAATATTGCTCAAAACATATTTTTTCGCGTAAAATTAATTTCTTGACACGCGCGTCCCTACAAGAATGTTAAATTTTTTATTTTTTTTATTTTCAGGGGCTTTTTAGGTTTTAAGGTGCTAACCAATCTTCCGTTGGATTCGCTTTCTCTTGATCGAACAAGCTTTGAGCTCAGCTGTGAAGTCGGCCGATTGGAGTATCGGTAGAATTGACGTTTTACAAAATACATCTATTCAAAGACTGAGCAGCGACGCGTTTCATAGTTATACCCTTGTTAAGGGGTATTCACACGAGGGAGAAATCCGGGATTTCTCCCGGCCCGCGCGTATCACGAGACGAAAACGCGAGGCTTCTGCACATCGCAAAGCCTGACGTTTTCGTCGCGGGAGGCGCACGTGCCATGCAGAAATACGCCGGATTTCTCCCTCGTGTGAATACCCCTTTACAGGGGCACCCTTAACCGCAGTTAAGTCTTCCTTAACTGCAGTGGCGTCAAGCCATAGTTACACCACGCTATCGTCTTGGACAACTTTCTGTGGCTATGCAGTCAAAAGCATGGGAGCGTATGCGCTTGCGCATCTTGAGCGCACATCAAAGCTGTGCACGCGCACTCTTTACTCATTCTTAAATATCTGTCCGAGAGTATACTGTCTTAACTGTGGTTGAGTGTAACTGCAGTTAAAGCTGATTTAACTGCGGTTAAGGATGCCCGTGTTACAAGGGCATTAAAAATCTTTTGGAAATTGCCTACGACGTTTAGTTTTCTCTCTTCATTTATCAGAATGAGCATTAAAAACAGTCCACACTGTGTAGCATTAATCTAGTGTCTGGAAAGTAGATGAGAGTGCAGTCAGCTTGTTCGTTAATGCGTTAAATACCCTAATATATGTCTACTGTACATAAATATACAACCTTCCAATACTCTATGCGGTTCAGGTCGCGGGCTGCCGCAGAGCCCAAGTCGGTTCCTTGCAGCAGAGACATATACCGCAACGTATTTGAAGAAACACAAACTTCTTATTGTTTTATAAATATTTGCACAATAAAGGTCTCCCTTAAAAAAATAAAATCTGCTCAGAAGTCTAGCGGTATGTTCATTTTCTTTTATTTTCTTCGTAAATTAAAACAATATTTAAACAAAATCTAAATAGACTTCTTCTTGTCTGTGTGCTATAACGAAACAAACAAATAACGTTGAATCAACAGGTATACTGTAAACAGGATTTCAAAACAGTACCGGCGAAAAACAGTTACGATTTGTAACATTTAGGCTGCGGAGATTTTACGCTTAAAATATATTTCTTGAGCCTCGACCTAAACTAGATGCACATTTTTATGTTGCTATAGCTGGACGACAGTTGTTGGGTGCAGTAAGCTCATCGTAGGCGCATACTCGCGCATTTTTAACGCATAATGTATTATAGGGCTGACTTCGGCATTTCGAGCGGTGGAAATGCGTTACGAAACTGCTAAATTCGGGGAAGAGGGAAGGCGAGTCACACCACAACAAACTTAGCGAATGGTGGTCACGTGACGTCGTGTAACACCACGACTTGTCAATGTGTCGTCACCTGACACACGTGTATGTGTCGACAAAAAAAAAATTAAGAAAGTGATTTGTAATTGTTTAATCTCCACCTGGCTGATCTTTCATAGTGTTGTTTCTTTATTTCGACGAATCATAAAATGACTACGATCTCGTATATTTTCCAGCGCGGCGGCTCGCAATTTACCTGTACTTTGGCAGACTTCCTTAAAACTGTTATAGTTTTAGGGTGTGAGCGCGAGTAGAAGAAGGGCGAGCGAGACATAAATGTATAGTAGCCCAGATTCATCTTTTAACAATCTCAGCGCATGAGCGTGGCACAAAAGGCGCGGACAGGACCTTTTTCCTTTCAACTCGCGACAAAAAGTCTGCGATCAAATCAACTAGCGCGGGAGAAATCGTTAATGCCGGACATTGCCTTAGGCGGTCACACTTGACCTTCCACGCTAACCTTTTCGACTAAAATGCTAAAAACCGCAGATGTCGCGTTCACGCGATGTCGCCCAGTGTACATACTACGCATAGTTTACACATTTAAGCCACGTCTTGTAGCTTCAGAAAATAGACATAAAATAGAAGCGGAACTTGATCAGAGTGGTTATTTGTGCTAATTGGTTCATAGTTTAAAAAGTATAAAAGCGACGGTTACAAGGGCAACGACGAACCTCGGCCACATTTCGCTACTGCCGAGGTTGCGGCCACCGACGATATAGATGCCTCAGGCGCCGCCATGTTTCTCGGCGCCAAGAAGAGCAGAAGCTGCTGCAGCCCCTCACCCCCTCTGGCAACGCCTGACACGAGAGCGGACGGCCGAGCGCGGGCCCTCCTGAACCTGCCGCCGATGGCTATCCAGGAGCCGTTTTGCTCAGCCAATGGGAGAATGGGCATTTCTTTCGCGTTTTTTTTGCGGTTACAGACGGCGCCGGCTCCGCTCCATGGGATAGTTAATGCTTTCGCATTAATAACAAAAGCCGCAACAAAAAGTCGCGGTGCTGATTGCTGCGCGTTGCACCCGAACATAAACCAATGAATCCCACCCGCAACACTAGAGCCGGCGGTGCTACCTAGCGGCAAAGGCGTGACTTCTAGAGACGGTGAGCGGGCGCCTGTCGAACTGCGAAGCGAAAACTTGCGGCCCACCGGCAAAAAATGTGAAAACAGAGGGACGGGGATTATAAATGCATACCATCTGAGTGATGAATACAACTAGAGACCCACCCCTCTCCCCACACTCCTTTCACCCCTTTGACTGAACGTATTTCGCGGAAACTTGTATATAAGTGCGGATTTCCACTTTCAAGTGAACCGAAAAGCACCGATGAACGACTACCGAGTTAACTGTTGGAAATTTAGTGAATAAAAAGAGAAAACTGCCATGTGTACTTGAAAAGGTTGGGAACTGGAGATTTGTTGGCTGGTTATTGTCACTGATGTCCTGTTACATAAATACAAAAAGCTGAATACGTTGGCAACGATCGTGATGTTTGGTTTAATTTAAAGGCCTACTTGTGATGCGATGTAGTTGCGCATTGCTTTAGTACGCTTTTTTTAAAGGATTATCTGCTCTGCTTTATCTACATCGAATTTTCCGAGTATGATTGAGTCATGCTAAACAACGTTAAATATAAGAACTGACTACGTCCAACACACACACACACACACACACACACACACACACACACACACACACACACACACACACACACACACACACACACACACACACACACACACACACACACACACACACACACACACACACACACACACACACACACACACACACACACACACACACACACACACACACACACACACACACACACACACACACACACACACGACTTACACCGCCGATTGCGAGTAAACAAGTCCCCAAATATCGAGGCCTATCCTGCCACGTCAGGGATTGCTGAGCTCGCTTGCCGTTTGTCTCCCCACTCCTTCTTCAAGACAGAACAATGGCGCCATTCATGGCAGGCTGGCGTGTGTTTCCATGCTCCTCAACACGTACGAGACGGGAGCTTAACGAGAAAGTCTCAATGCCAGGAAATACATTTTTGAAACCCGTGTTCCTAGGGTTCGGCGGACGTGTATTATGCACTCACTGCCGTTGATGCTTCAGAGAAAACCAGTCTGAAAACGACGACAACTTAGGCTTTAAAAGTTGATCGTTTTTTTTTCCCATAGAGAGAGAGAGAGAGAGAGAGAGGGAGAGAGAGGTAGTGTATTTTAAGACAATTCCTGGTCCGAGTCGTCATTATCTAAGGCGGAGTCCAGTTGGGCGCCTGGTTGTGGTTTTGGTTCCGGTGTACCGGATCACTTTATGTGTTTGATGTGGGCCAACAACAAGGGCCACAGGGACAGGCGGAACTCCTGAAGTGGAGCGGTCCAGCTCTCCCAGAAACGTGAGAGGGAGGGTGCGATGCGGGGTGGGGTAAGGATATGAGACTTGTACACAATACTGCCGCGTCCATGACCGAGAAGGAACGCTTTTTCGCACTTCTAGAAGATTCGAGTTTACTCTTACTTTAAGTGTAAAAAAATAAAACTCTGTATAAGACTGACTCGGCATGGTGATGTCGGCTTCCGACATCACCTTGCGGAGTCAGTCCCGTCCTAGCTCACCCTCGAAGATTCTAGGCCCAATATTCGAGATACCGAGGGTAAATAGATAAGGAGCCCAGCGCGGCCTTGTCGATCGACTCAGACTCCCGAGGACGACATTTGCTCTCTCCCAGTCTCGCTCCAGTGAGCTGTCACGCCGACGCCGTGACGCTCGCTGCTGCTGTTTCGACGCATGTTCTTTCTTTTGTTTGTGGCAGAAGCTCGCCATTAAACCTGTATTTTCAGTTTACGCGCGTCGAGCCTTTTCGATCCCCGAGAATATTATGAAAAGCTCGACGCAGGCTTGGGGGGGGGGGGGGCAAGTGATCGCCTTTACGAAATTCTAAGCAGCGCCAGTGTCGTGATAGAGGGGTTACTGCGCAGGAAGCTGATAAACGATCATAGTGGGGGAAAAAGCACCGTTGTGTTGTCCAAATTTTTGTCCCTAGTCCCAAGGTTTGTTTGCGCGAACACAACATGTGTTAGCGCAAACTTTTGTAACTTGCAAATCAGCCCCTTCTAATTCTAAATTCATAATCAAGCGGTACTCCGCGTGTAAAAAAACAAAAAAAAACAACAGCATTTAATAACATGGAGGCCTAATTTTTGTGGAATGTGCCATAAAATGTACTCGTCTTTACAACAACTTCGCAAATGGCACGCCCGCTGTTTTAAACTACTCCGTAAATTTCAGTGCGTATGTGTATTTTTTTTTGTTCGTAAGGAAATACGACGAGGTGCATAAAACTCTAACTTACTTATCAATTTCATCCTCTTGTTCGGGACTATACTTAGAGCAGGAGAAACGAAATTCTAGCCCCCTTCCTTCTTCCAGAAAGTTTACTAAGGCCTCGATGCGGGGTCTACGACAAGGCGAACAAGAACACTGGGAGAAAATGGACCGTGACACCATTCCAACGCGTAGAAGCACTCAAAACGGATTAGAGGGCCTAATGGCGCGGCTAGAACCTTGCACGCGGCTGAAACTTCACCCCCTCACAACGACCGACCGCCTCGCTATTACGTTCTAACTTTCGTGCTCCTCGGAAGGCGCAAAAGTCCCCGGCCTGTTCCCCCCCCCTTCCCCCCCCCACCCACACACACACCAAAAATTTTCCTTTTTTTTTTACGCGAACGATTTGAACAGGCTACTCACGAACGGCGGCATTTTCTGGAGGACGTGTACGAGAATCGACGTTGCGTTAACCCTCTCCGCGGGCTCGCTGAATTCCAGTCGGCCGTCGATGACCGTCACCGCATTCGAAGTCGACGTCTACACAATTCGACACGACACTTCTCCCGAATCGCAGGCTTTCCGCGGAAGTTTTATAGCCACGAAATGAACCGGCGCTTCAGGAGCGGGTACGGTTTCCGACCTGAGCGTATACGACGTGGTCATGCCGTTTTCAATGAGGCCTCCAAAGCAATTCATAAATAGAAAGAAAGCGAGAGAAATAGAAAGGAAAAGAGAACGTAAGCGCTCCGTACGGAAAGTGTACACCAGCTGTTAGCGGAGGAGGACTTGGAGGCGATCGTGGAAGTCGGCATCGTAGGTGTAGCAGGCCTCGTGTGGTGACGTCACGGCCTGCGCGGTCGACGGAATTTCAACGTGTGCGCCGAGCCGGAGCTAAAACGCGGTTCGTCCACATGCCCCGATCTGTTCGTCTTTGTTCCTCCTTGCGGCTGCGTGGGTGTGTTGACACGCGATTGTTTCTTGTTTCGATGATTCCTGTTTCTTTTCTCTCCGTGAATCGTGGTCTCGCAGTAAACGGAGTAAAGGCCCGTTCACACACTTGCGTTTGCTTACAACCGAGTTCTAAAAAAATGACCGCATCTCCACGTGGTGAATGATGTTGATTGGGGCGAAGCTCGGGTGGTGCTGATGATACTGATTTTGGTCATAGGTATTGCTGCTTGCTGTCGGCGTTGACGCTTTGCCGCCGCTTCCCGAGCTCTCAACTCCGGGTCCGCTTGGCGTTTTTGACGCTGTGCAGCAGCTTCTCGCGCCCTGGTCTCCGGAGCAGCTTGCTGTCTACGTAGACGCTGAGGCGCTGCATGCCGAGCTTTTCGGTCCTTTTCATTCATGGCAGTAGGAGAATGTGTGGTTTTCTTCTTTTTCTTTTTTTAAATCTCAGAACCCCCTACTCTTTTTTTTCTTCTTTTTCTTTTTTCATAATTTTTTTTCATCTTTTTTTTTCCAATTTTCTTTTGCGCTACACGAGCACGTGAGCATGTGCTCACGTGCTCGTGAGCACGTGATCTCACGAGCAGAAGCACGAGCGCCCGACGCCGGCCTACGGCGGACGGACACACGGACATGGCTAGCCCCTAAGGAGCTTCGCCCCTAAAAACACACTGGCACGTTGGCGCCATCCATGAGGTGGCCACCGCATATCACTATACAGCGAAGGTTCTGCGGTACTTGCGAGATCACATATACGCACTATCTATGATAGATGTTCGTTTATAAAATTGTAAAAAGAAATATATTTTTGAGCCAAGAAACAAACAATGGTGCGCAAGAAAATACAAAAACGTACGGAAATGCCAAGTGTGTTCATAAGGTCATGATCCCATCGTGTAGAACGAATGATTTTTTATTAGGTCATTTTTCTCTCGCACATTAGAAGAGTGGAATCGCATTCTCACGTTACCAGCATCAATTAAAGATGAACAGTTCAAGAACGTCATGGATACTATTGTATAACTAGGATCCAGTTTACTGTACTAATAATAACCGCACTTTGCAATTTGATCATTGATTTGAAATCACTTCCTCTCTAATGCCTTAAATTGGAGTGCATTAAAAATAAATAAATAACACGTTCCACAACTGACCCATAGATTAAATTATACTGGTGATGTAATTTAATCAAAATTGCAACTATGCTTTGCTCCAAACAGTTAATTATAATTATAATTACTAGTGCTTAGAAGTAAACAATTACAAATATAAATTTCTTTAAAAAACTAATGCGATTATTTCCCAATTACTTTCCGCAGAGAGCTACCTGATTTCAATTACGTTGATGTGATGAGAGGTTTCTGCACTGAAATATATTTTCCCGTTCCTTGCCTAACCGATGCAGAATCATTAAAAGGCCTACTAGTACGTACATTTTGCACGTTTGTTTCGCCTTCTTGGTTAATACATCATATAGAAGCTGAGTCCAGAGTGCAATACACTCGTTTTATTTTTTTCTCAACACCGCCAGGATTGTTAGTGTTTTTTTATTTATCACGGGAGTTCAAAGGTAAAGAGGTCTCTCGCTCTTAGTAGGCACTCAAACAATGCGATATAAGCATAAACCTCTAATTATTTTGTAAATCGCCGGCAGGAGTCGTGATAAGATACTCAACTTCACATCAAAATGACAATATATATATATATTTTTGTTTATCCTGACAATGGCAGTCACACTCGTCCATCGCCGTGGATGATGTTGTTTTGACATCTGCTCCACTGTGCGTCCACTCCACGGTCGGAGACCTGACGTATTCTAGGCGCTTTCGAAGTCGGACGAAAACTAAAAAATCTAACAAATATAGAGTTTGTAAACGTCATATTTTTCTGCCTTTTTATTTTCTTTACGACCAAAAAAAAAAAAAACAATGCAGGCGAAATAAACCGGTGAAAAGAATTACTTAATTTCTCGAATAAGAACTTAGCTTGACTAAGAATTGGCAGCAGAAATCATTATTGTTAGTTGTCTACAAATTGCTATAGAATTCGTCACGAGGCTCACGACGCAGCTCACTGTGAATAAGACGAAGTGTATTTCGAGTACATACTTTATTTTATTAATAATTTACGACGCAATCATTGACGTCAGCGCGACTGCAGCGCGCCACTTTGAAATTGAGCGATTGCGACGTCTCTGTGTAGCCGTTTATTGTTCAAGCTGTTTCCTCACCATCATTGCAGCTTCGTGTGTGTGTCTTGTCCTCTCTGTGTAATCGTTTCACATTCAAGCTGTTTCACCACCATCATTTATCATGTAACTAGCTCAACAGTTTGTGCGCGAATGTGAATGTGTGCGCACTGGCGCTTCGTGTATGCGCGGCCCGGGTTTACCTGCTTCCTAGGACGGCGTCGAAGACGACATCTAGGACGACCTCTAGGACGACCTGAAGGGCGACGTTAGGACGATGTCGAGGGCGACGTCAAAGACGACCTTTAGGACGACCTCATGAACTAAGTCTACAACGACGTCGAGAACAACGCCCTAGAGCAGTGTTTCTCAACCATCGATGTTTCGCGGACCTCTTGTGAATCGGCGGAGATGATGGAGGACCCCGTTCGTGGTGAAGGGAGGGGAAAAGTAAAGATTAAATATAACAATGATTTAATAAATGAATATAACTAAGGATTTGTGGGAATTAGACTTCTTTATTGACATACACACGAGAAAACTCGTCCGAAAACTGAAACATTTCTTCTCGATCTGACATCTTTTATTGCCGGGTTTTACTGATGAAGCAGGGCTTCGCGGACCCCTAGAATGCTTTCACGGACCCCAAAGGGTCCGCGGACCCCATTTGAGAACCACTGCCCTAGAGGATGACGCTAAAGACAACGCCTAGGACGACCTCTAGGTCGAGCTCTATCTTGCCGCCCTAGGCAGCCTTTTACAGTGCCGACCCCCACTCACTCCCCCATGGTCGGGGAGTGAGTGGTGGGAGTCCGACCATGGAGAAGAAGTAGCTAAGTGTGGAGATAAAATATTTTCACAAGTAGCAAGACTTGAAGCTAGACTTCCCAATGTTACTAAATTCGGGACTAGATAAAAAAGTCAATTTATATTTTAAATTGGCCGCCCCCCAAATCCTGTCGCCCTAGTCAACTGCCTACTCTGCTTATTGGTAAGTCCGCCCCTGCCTCTAGGGTGATCTCAAGGACCCCTAGGACGACCTCAAGAACGACGTCAATTACTTAGCCAGGCTATTAGTGCGAGTAGCGGTTAAACACGTAAACTAAGCTGCAAGTGTACGTTATAATGTTATTAAAAACAGCTTTAGTGAGAGTCAAGTTCCATATATTTTCTATGGAAGTGCTTACATATGCTTACGTGTTTCAAACATAAAAAAAGAAACATGCAATGTTCGGGGTATTTCTTTTTACTTGTACCACAATAAAAAAATAAAAAAGGCGGGGGACCTTTACATGGTGCTGTTTTCATTGTGTATTTAACTGGCTCGGAAGACATTAGACGGGGCAATATTCATCCCGATCTATGGGCTAATTAACTAATATTGCCTAGTAACCTTTTTAATTGGTAATACGAGTGATGTTCCAATTCCAGTTATAATTAAAACCAATCAGTAATAATGGCTAAACAATTTATATAATTTGCGAAAAGGCAATACGGTCAATATGGAAAAGGCTTATGGATGAATGCGGAGATATTGCCGCGAGCGCAGCTGACCAAGCAGGCAGCGCGCTCGTGGCCTAACGGTTATCGCGCGTGCCTTCCACGCAGAAAGCCAGAGTTCGATTCCTGGCCGCGGGGACGTATTTTTGTTGACTTTGACGTAATGTTCTGGTAAATTCGAGAACCGTGTTGCTTGTTCGAGGTCAGAATGTTCTACACGCAGAAACTTCTACGCCGATTCTTCCAGAACCCCATGCGTGTACATAAGGGGAGCCGCAGTCATTCTCGCCCCAGCGTTCGACTCGGCTGCTACGCCGACTTCGACGCCCGCGACGCTCTGTTGTTATCTTCCGTTTCCTTTTTGTTTTGGGCACAAGTTCGCCCACATTAAACGTTTCAGTTTCTTCAGTTATCATCGCCTCATTTATCGTCATTCGTGACATTTTGGAGGAGGTGCGGGAGTGCATTCTATGCCCGTTAAGCGTACCCCTCCGAAGACATCCCGGCCAAGCGACGTGCTCAGCCTCAGAAGGCTACCCTTCGTCGAAGACGCCGAAGCCCGAAGAAGCCGTCGTACCAGAGGTCAGTCCCCCGAACTTGGTCTCTTGCCCGAGAAGCGGAAGAACAAGATCCAGACGATGACTACCGCGCCCGTCGTCGTCCTGCCCGTCGCTCCGCGGACGCCTACTCCGTTCCTCGGCGAGATCTACGAGGACGTTGAAGACTGGATCAACCAGTACGAGCGCGTGGCTCGCCACAACGGGTGGAGTGACGAACAGCGCCTGCAGAACCTCTATTTCTCGCTTGAAGGAAATGCAAGGCGCTGGTTCGAAAACCACGAAGCTTCCTTGACTTCATGGGAGCTTTGCAAGAACGAGCTGACGCGAACGTTCGTCAATCAACATCGAAGAGAGGGGGTCGAAGGTTTGCTGCAATCCAGGACCCAGGGCCCCAGTGAGAGCGTCACGAGTTTCGTAGAAGACGTCCTGCGCCTAAGCTCCCGCGCCGACCCTCAGGCCACCGAGGAAAAGAAGCTGCGTATCCTGATGCGCGGCGTGAAGGACGACATCTTCGGTGGACTCGTACGCAACCCACCGACGACCGTTCGAGAATTCGTCACCGAGGCGACGAACATGGAGCGTGCCATACTTGCAAGGGCAAGCCACTACCAGCGGCATCCCGGCGTAGCTGCCTCCTCGCCATCGGGATTCGACCACGGCTCCAGCCTCGACTGGCATTCGCGAAATCATCCGTGACGTCGTCCGAGAAGAGCTCAGGAAGCTCCTGCCCGCTGCCGACCAACCGGCCTCGCTGTCAATAGCCGAAGCTGTCCGGGAAGAAGTTCAGCGGGCCATCCAACCAGAGGCTCTTGCCACCGTAGCAGCACCGGAGGAACCCGACTGTAAGCTACGCCGCAATGGTCCGACGAGCACCACCAACCCCGCGTCCGGACGTGGCGACTCCCCGACGTGAACCTCCAGCGCCGCAGTATTCCCGACGCCAGGAAGATCGGGCGCACGTCCGCCCAGAACAAGCTGCGCCAAGAAAGACCGACGTGTGGAGGACGGCCGATCGACGCCACTTATGCTACCACTACGGGGAAGCCGGCCACATTTACCGTCGTCGCCCCTACAGACAACTGGGGCTGCGCGGGTTCCACCCGAACGACCCACGCCCAAGGTACGACGAACGCCCTCGTGACATCGAGGAGTACCTCCGACGTTCGCCATCTCCAGCGCCGCCTCTCCGCCGTGAGTCCCGCTCACCGTCGCCACAGACGTTCAGCGTCTCCAGCGCCACGACCCCGCCGAGAGAGCCTGTCTCCGCTGCGTCGCCGGGAAAACTGAGTGCGGCAACGCCTGGAGGTGGCGTTGCCGAAAACGACCGAAGCAAACAGCCTCCAAGAACGCCGGAGCGCTCCCACTCGCCCGACGCCCCGCATCGCAACGACGACCCTGCAACGGTGTCCAACAACCTAAACGTTGTTATCGACGGCCACGACGCATCGGCACTCGTGGACACCGGAGCAGACTACTCAGTCTTGAGTGGGAGGCTCTCTCGCCGCCTGCGAAAAGTGACAACGCCGTGGGAAGGCCCTCAAATACGAACCGCCGGTGGGCACCTCATCACACCAGTCGGCCGATGCACTGCTCGCGTCGAGATTCACGGTGAGACGTGCCCTGTGAAGTTCGTCGTCCTGCAAGACTGTGCGAGGGACGTTATCCTCGGAATGGACTTCCTCTGCGAGTATGCCGCCGTCATCGACCTCGGAGCAAACCGGTTGACGCTACGAAAACCTGTTTCACCACCGGAGGAGCCCAAAGCGACGTCATCTGCGGTCCGAGTCCTCGCAAGCCACGTGAACCTACCGCCGCGGTCGAGTGTTTTCGTACCCGTCGGGATCACCGAAACTTTCTGCGGCGAAGTTCTGCTCGAAGGAAGCCTCCAGTTGCTTCTTGGAAGAGGAATAGGCGTCGCTAGAGGAGTAGCTGAACTTCAGGATGGCCGCACTGTGGTCCTTGTGACGAACTTCCGAAATGAAACGCAACACCTCACAAAAGGTGCAGCCGTGGGCCAGGCCGAGGAACTCCGAAACTCCGCCGAAATCACCGCCATTACTGACGAATCCTCGCCACCTCAGCAAGACAGTACGTCGCCAGCGCAGCTCGACATTGACCCTAAGCTTCCGGGCCCGAAACGACGACAGCTGATTAACCTTCTCGCCGAATACCGCGACTGCTTTGCGACGTCGTCGAAGGTGCGCCAAACCGCCGTTGCGAAGCACCGCATCGTTACCGAGGACGACGCGCGCCCTGTGCATCGATCGCCGTACAGAGTCTCCGTAAAAGAAAGGGAGGTAATCCAGGAGCAAGTTCAAGAGATGCTGAACGACGACATAATCCAACCTTCAAGCAGTCCGTGGGCCTCTCCAGTCGTACTGGTTAAGAAGAAGGACGGAACGCTTAGGTTCTGCGTGGACTACCGGCAGCTGAACGCTGTGACGAAGAAAGACGTCTATCCACTCCCCCGCATCGACGACACGCTAGACCGGCTGCGCCATTCTCGATATTTTTCATCAATGGACCTGAAGAGCGGCTACTGGCAGATCGAAGTCGACGAACGGGACCGAGAGAAGACAGCTTTCGTCACGCCAGATGGACTGTACGAGTTCAAGGTGATGCCCTTTGGACTATGCACGGCACCAGCAACTTTCGAGCGTGTCATGGACACCGTACTGGCTGGGCTGAAATGGCAGAGCTGTCTCGTCTACCTTGACGACGTCGTAGTGTTTTCAAGCGACTTCGACGAGCACTTGCGACGACTCCGAGCTGTTCTCCAAGCAATACAGACCGCCGGCCTCACTCTCAAGCCATCGAAGTGTCGGTTCGCCTATGACGAACTGAAGTTCCTAGGCCATGTGGTTAGCAACGATGGTGTTCGCCCAGACCCAGAGAAGACTCGCGCCGTCGCGGCATTCCCAGCGCCGACAGACAAGAAGGCCGTACGAAGATTCCTTGGACTATGTGCGTACTATCGGCGCTTCGTTCGCGATTTCGCAAGGATTTCCGCACCGCTCACAAACCTCACAAAGGACGCCCAGAAGTTCGAATGGGCCGAGGAGCAACAGCAGGCATTCGACGAGCTGAAGCGACAACTCCAGACCCTCCAGTTCTTGGACACTTCGATCAAGATGCGGAAACCGAGATTCATATGGACGCAAGTAACGCCGGACTTGGCGCGGTACTGGTTCAAGTGCAAGAAGGCACCGAGCGAGTCATCGCCTACGCAAGTCGGACACTGTCCAAAGCGGAGATAAATTACTCCACGACTGAAAAGGAATGTCTTGCGGTCGTCTGGGCTATCACGAAGTTTCGCCCGTACCTGTACGGGAGCCCGTTCCGTGTTGTCACGGACCACCACTCACTCTGTTGGCTTGGGAACCTAAAGGACCCTTCAGGACGCCTCGCTCGATGGAGCCTCCGACTGCAGGAGTTCGACATGACTGTGGTCTACAAGTCAGGCCGCAAGCACAGCGACGCCGACTGCTTGTCCAGAGCCCCTGTCGAGACATCTCCCGGTAGCAACGACGACGATGACGACGAGTACTTCCTTGGCGCAGTGAACACCGACGACATGGCACGACGTCAAAGAGACGATCCTGAGTTGCGCGTGCTAATCGAGCACCTCGAAGGACGAGGAGGTACTATCCCCCGTGTCTTCTCGAGAGCCCTGCCGACCTTCGTCCTCCGACAACGTGTACTTTACAAGGAGAACTTCGGAGACAGCAGCTCGCCATTGCTGCTGGTAATCCCTACCGACCTTAGACGTGGAGATCTTTCAAGCCTGCCACGACGACCCGACGTCCGGACACCTTGGTTACAGTCGTACTCTGGCCCGAATTCGTGAAAGGTATTACTGGCCCAAGCTGCCAAAGACCGTCCACCTCTACACACGATCGTGCCACGAGTGCCAGCGACGCAAGAAACCGCCGACGAAGCCGGCAGGTCTCCTGCAGCCGATTGCTCCCCCGACCGCGCCGTTCCAGCAGATCGGAATGGATCTACTTGGTCCTTTCCCACCATCGACGCAAGGAAACAGATGGATCATCGTCGGCACAGATTATCTCACGCGGTACGCCGAAACGAAAGCCCTTCCTTCAGGGACTGCTGTGGATGTCGCCAAGTTTTTCATCGAGTCCATCGTCCTCCGGCACGGCGCTCCCGAAGTTCTGATCTCAGACCGTTGATCATCGTTCATGGCCCAGCTGACGCAAGAAATCCTTCGTCTCAGCCACACCAGTCATCGGCGCACCACGGCATACCACCCGCAGACCCAACGGGCTGACAGAAAGGCTCAACAAAACCATCGCCGACATGACCTCCATGTACGTCGACGTGGAGCACAAGACATGGGACGAGGTGTTACCTTACGTTACATTTGCCTACAACACAGCGGTGCAAGAGACCACAGGAGTAACCCCGTTCCAGCTGGTGCATGGCAGGAAAGTAACGACCATGCTTGACGCGATGCTACCCCATGAACCAGCCGACGAATCCCCGACGCCCAGGTGGTTGCTCAACGAGCCGAAGAAGTTCGCCAGCTCGCCCGACTCCGAATTCAAGATCAACAACGTGTCGACGCTACCCGGTACAACCTTCGTCGTCGGGACGTCCACTTCCAGCCCGGAGACAGGGTATGGGTCTGGACACCGATTCGCCGCCGTGGTCTCAGCGAGAAACTCCTAAAACGGTACTTCGGACCCTACAAGGTACTTCGTCGACTTGGAGATCTGAACTACGAGGTGATGCCCGACGGAACAAGAACATCATCACGCCACCCACCACGACCTGAAGTCGTCCACGTCGTGCGCCTGAAGCCGTACTACGCTCGATAGGACTGTGGACCTTATGTGTTCCAAATGACTCTTTAGTTTACCGTCCTTTTTATTTGCTTTGTTTTGTGTTGTGTTGCATCGGGGCGATGCACTTTTTAAAGTGGACGAGTAATGCCGCGAGCGCAGCTGACCAAGCAGGCAGCGCGCTCGTGGCCTAACGGTTATCGCGCGTGCCTTCCACGCAGAAAGCCAAGGTTCGATTCCTGGCCGCGGGGACGCATTTTTGTTGACTTTGACGTCATGGTCTGGTAAATTCGAGAACCGTGTTGCTTGTTCGAGGTCAGAATGTTCTACACGCAGGACCTTCAACACCGATTCTTCCAGAATCCCATGCGTGTACATAAGGGGCTCCGCGTGGCGAACCGCAGTCAGTCTCGCCCCAGCGTTCGACTCTGCTGCTACGCCGAATTCGACGCCCGCGAGGTTCTGTTGTTATCTTCTGTTTCCTTTTTGTTTTGGGAACAAGTTCGCCCCATTAAACGATTCAGTTTCTTCAGTTATCATCGCCTCATTTATCGTCACTCGTGACAATATTCATCCATAAGTGTTCGCATGTTTGTCGGCAATTCAAAACGTGCGGGCACAGAGGCGCACCTGATTATTTCGCCCTAAATCATGCGAAGAGTGACTGGCACTTTGTCGTTATCTAGGCAGCGTCTGGTCGACGCTTCATTAAACCACGCGCTGTTAAGATAAAAAGAGGTGACCTACATGAGTACGTCACTCTTGTATTTCGATAATGAGGCGCGTTTCGTGCGTGCACGTTTTGAACTGCCGACAATCGTCCAAAAACGTTTCGCTAAATATTTTAGACATTTATTAAAAAAACAATGTATGAGTAAAAAAATATTTTTTTGTACGGCACATGCATGAATGCCATGTAACCACCGCATTATTTATTTTTATACATTTGCAATGGATCCAAGACTATTAGGGAGGCTACGAATACATATGCGTTGGTTCAGTGTGCTTTGTGTTTATTTTGAATAAAAATTAATCGATTGACTGATTCATTGATTTTATGTTTCTTGTTTCCTTCACGGCACATGTAGTTTACCCCAAAAAAGAACAGGCTGAAGTAATATGTGTTTGCTTATTCCTGCTCCTTACTTAAAAATTGTCGATGCCATATGAGCAAGAGCTGTGGCATCACGCCCGCAAAAAGAAAAGAAAAGAATGTCATTTTTAGTGTTTTACTTAGGTTCAAGCAGGTTCACTACAACGGCCACAAAAACGGTAGAATAATTTCTATAGTCAGTGCCGAGTCTCCTCCACAAACCATACCCGTCAAACAACATCAGCAAAAAACGAAATGTTTCCTATCCTTTGTTTCACCTTACGTTGATGGGACGAGCTGACGGGACCAATTAACCAGCTTCAAAAGGGAACCATCTTGGTGTTCGTCATGTTTCTGTACGTGTTCTATCATCGCTGAACCAATCATAAACAGAAAAGGCCCAGTGAATTGTGCTTGTGACGTTGCTTCACTGGTGCCATTAACGCGTGGGCTGCGTCCGGACTTAAGCTGAAACGAAGTACGGACTGCTATAAACCGCCAATCAAAATATTGTGTTAGTTGACGACCGCTATACAGCTGCGAAGTGGCTTAGTAAACACACTACGGCACGTGTAGTCCTCTTAACGCAGCGTATGATGCCACGCTGCGGTGATGAAAATAGACCCTGTCCGCATATTTTCGAGCTGACTTCAAAACACGCTCCTATTCAACGAATGCAGAAGCGAAAGATGAACAAAAGTGTTTAACGACGGTTCAGATGGCGCTTGTATTATCAGAGAGCTGACGCGGGTGCCGAGGGGGCCTCGCACGCTGAGAGTCGAATGAGCAACTTTCACTACATATATTTCCTATAAAAGTATTCTAGGACTGGGACAGTTTCCTAGCCAATGAAGATGTATTAAGATAACCACCCTGGTAGACTAAGTATTTCAAGAATAACCACAAATATGAAAAACAATAAAAAATTTAGGGTTTTTTCAATCCCAATAAATGTATCGCTGTTGCGCTTCCTATTATGTTAAACATTAATCAGATTTTATTAGGCTTGTAATTGTTAGCTCTGTGATTTTAAATTGCAACAACATATCACTAGTCGCATTGAATGTACTTTCCTTTGTGCAAATATGCCTCATGATGACGAGAAGTTTTAGGTTGTGTAGGAGACGCTGATCGATCTTACAGTTGCCACTTATGTTTCAAACAATTTCACGTATTTATCTTTACAAGTGAATAATTTATATTTTCCTGTTTGTAATTTACCACAAGCGAGGCGATGGGCTCTAGATTTCGTCCCTAATTTGCAAATAGTCAATTGAATGCCTCGGAAAAAATAATTGATCCATCATTTCTAAACCACTCGTACGTAAACACTTTTGGATGACATAGCTATGATCTGAAATAGTACAGAAGACGAGAATCTTGACTTTGTTAACCTCGCAAGTAACTTAACCCACACATTGAATTATATTATAATGATAGAAGTAAAAAGATTCTCTAGACAAGCACACACTAAATTTTTACACCCCTAGGTGTGTAGAAAGGATGTTCCAGCGACTTATACTCAGCACCTTTATTTGGAATAAGAAACACTTGTCATCGTAAAACATGTTGATGTTACATGGAGCGCGCTTAAAGTTTTGAAGGGTGCAAAAGGGTGTGAAAAGAATGTTATGGTCAGGTGGGAATACCCCTAATATTTAAAGGGTGTTTGCTGCACTGGCACCTGCTTGAACTAGCTTGCTTTAGCAACTATGTCGAATAATTACTGCCTGTACCAATACTTTTCACTTAAAGATGCTTTCATTGCGCCTAGATACATTATGCTCTACGCGAAATATTGACGAGAACAAAGGAACATACGTGTAACCTTCGCACTTGCGGAAATGGCCACCTGCGAATGAGCGTCTTTGAATTGTCGAGTACGTAAAGCGGTGCAGCAATCAACAGGGTCGTGATCCTTATGTCGTGCGTGACTCATTGTGTCTATATTTGCCGTTTCTGCGCATGTGACAACTGCATGTCATGCTTGCTGCCTGCAAACGCGTTGCTCCTAAAATAACATCCCTACTAAGATCGCTATAGTACCCTATCTTTAGAGCTTGAATAGAGTCCTAAAAGTGTGTCGCTGTAACACCCTTACGGTGTCAGTCCTGGGACAAGCTGATTTACACCCTTAAGGGTGTAAAACATTTAAGCGTGTAGTTATCGAAAAATGATTCACAATTAACAACAAGGTAGTAGGTTACTAATATTTGCATTAAAATTGTCACATCATAGAGAAAAAGAATCCTTTGCAGTCAGATATCACAATTAAGAGGATTATGCGTAGAAAAAGCGGATTTGTTTTTTAAAAAAAGGCAGACGCTAGGTGTTAAGAAATAGGATATATAATTAATAAATTATATAATTTTGGAAAGTCTAGCAGTTCATCAAACAAATGATCTACCTAGAAAAAAGATTATTACAATGTATAACTCTTAACTGCCGAACATGAGTATTACTCTTAAACGACGTGGAAGTAATCTGCACCTACAGTTAGTGACTGCTTAGACGAGTACTGCAACGACATTTTAGTTCCTATTATATTTCCTAAATGTCAACCACGTCCACGACACGCCAGGGATGTACTACCAAATTTACGCTCGAGAAGACACCAAAAGATTAGTTAAACCGAACATACCGAATGTCGTTGCGTCAAACTACCCATAAACTCCGCGCCATTCCGCAGAAGTACGGCGGCAAGCTGCGTGTGCGCGTTAGCCCTGTCCTAACTTGGCCGAGCCGGATTTCACTTCTCTCCGCGCCTACCAAGGGGATTCATAGAGCCACTAAATCAGCTACGCTTAGAGTAACAACACTTTGTTCCCCGATATTGTTGTGGGAGCCGCCATCTTGGTGCTTAGTGCTGAGCAGACGCAACTGCCGATTGGCATAATTCTAAAGTGCGGCTTTTTCAGCATTCAATTCGGTGTTAGGAAATTAGAGTAATATTGCTTTGATCTGTCGCGAACTGTTTAAACATTTGTAGAGGACGGAAGAGCGTTTCCTGTGATTTCAGATAAAGCTTCAGATAAAAGGCGACCATGATTTTAAGCCCCAAGATGGGTAAGTGTCGTTACTCTGAAGCGTAGCTTATATAGTGGCTCTAGGTATTCACACGAGAGAGAAATCTACGCAGGGATGTGCGTGACGTCGACAGCAGACGCAATTTCTTCCGCAGCTTCGTCGTTCACTCCAACGAAGTGCCGGAAGAAGGGATGTCAGCCTTTGGCGCCCATTCGAGCCGTTTACACACTTGACACCACCTGAGACGAATTTAGCGAGCTCTACATTTGACGCCAAGTAGTTTAACGGCACGATATATTTGAAAACAAACTGCCGCCAAAATAGGATTGTTTGTGCCGCCCGAGCTTCGTTCCCTCCCTCCGCCGCGTAGCTGACGTCATAGCGCCGCATCGCAAAAGTCTGAGGTTTTCGTCGCGTCATGCACGCGCCCCGAGGAAATCCCGGGATATTTCCCTCGTGTGAATACCCCTTATTCAACTCCTGCGGGGAGCGGGAATCCCGAATGGCCAGGTGGTAACGCGTTGCCGCCACCAAGCGGCGAAGCTCACAACCGCGAAAGCTTTTTACTAGCTTTGCCAGTGCAGGTAAACCTGACGTCACGAACCTGCTGGAAGCGCCGGTTCTCCCAAGACGCATCGCGCTCTCCGATGGCTGCTATTCGAGTGCTCGTTAAAATCGGTCATTTGGAACTAAAAATATAGTAGCCCTCCGTTCAAAATACAAGCGTGGGAAAGCTGATTTGGGTACATGCGAGGTGTGTTTCTATTTTCCTTCCAGTATCCTTTTAAGGGGAGACATGCGTTTTGATACCCCAAAAAATGTCTACAAAAATAATAGTTTGGGAAGTGGTGATATTAGAGTCTACATATGTTTTTCTTTTCATCTGGAAATTTTGATTTTTTTGTGGATCAATATTCAAGCCGGAATGTTAGTTATCAATACGTATGCAGGTTGAATCTGCACCGAAGGAAGATGACGCGACAACAGCGCTTTCTCAATAGACTGATTTTTTACTCTTTGCCAAGTCTCAGCATCTCAAGCAGATTGAAGTATAACTTTTTTTTTTGGAACATGTAGCTAAATGTGCAAACCATAGATGTTGGAAAGCAGATTCTTCAATAAAGGTTTTGAAAATTTCTTAATCGATCTATTAGTTTTAGTCCTTGGCAGTGACACGTTGTACAGTGCGCTTCACTGTTTTGTAAAAATCACTAATAATTGTCCAATCTCAAAAGTATACTTACAACATTGCATTATTTACACTCTGTAGTATCTAGCCATAGGTGAAACAAAACTTTTTGTAGAGCACTTCTCCCCTATTGCTACTGTAAACAAAATTATACGAGTTTTAATTATTTTAAGTATAAATCTACCGACAGGGGAAGAAAAAGACATTGGAAGCCAGCACAAAAAAGCTAAACAAAGTTGCGCAGTTTCATAGGTGTCTATCGAGATACAGTGAAACCCGTTTAGAACGAACCCACGTACAGCGAATTATTGTCGACATCGAACTGACAGAAAAGTTTAATAAAAATGCACGTAAAAAGTACTTTTTATAACGAACAACATATTGGCTATATCGAACTTTTTCCCCCCGGAAGGCGTCCAAAAACGCGCAAACAATCATCTTCCAGCCAGTTCCTTCCCCCCCCCTTTCAGAAAAAAGTAAGAAAGAAAGAAAATTTGCAATGATTCCGGAAAGACACACAAAAAAAATTGAGCGCAAAGTGGTCGCATACGAAGAGAAGCGATCCAGAAATGAAGATAAGCTAAAAGAAAAAAAAAAAAAACTGCACGCATACACAAAAAAAAAACACACTTTTTTAGTGATATGTTACAAGGCGGATGCGAAGAGATGAGAAAGAAAGGAAAGCTCTCGCCTTCTCTCCCTTCACGCCCTGTTTGACCTAAAGTCACTTTAGTTTGACCAAAAGCAAAAAGAAAAAGACCCCCCCCCCCTTCTTCACCTTGCGCGCTCACTCGGGGCTTGTCACGCCAAGCCCCAAGAGACAATAAGCCTATCGCATTTTAGATTCAAGAGCAACGTGTTCAATAGCAACGGGTTCAATAGCACCCGTGTATAACGAACTCATCGTGGAAGTTCGTTGTAAATTGTTTTTGCTATATCGAACCACTTGCTATATCGAACTGGTCGTAGCGTTTCCTGCTGTTCGTTATAAACGGGTTTGACTTATAAGGCAAAAACCTTCCAAGACCAGTGTTTTTAAGCTATCAATGAACCTAAAAGCCGTTTAACTTGGACTTCCCCCGATTGGGCTCTTTAGTATATTTCTTTAAAGGCCTTTAACATAATGTGTATATCTCTAACTACGGCGAGAAAGCGCTGCCAATTAAGCGACTCCAAAGACTTCAGCGGTATCAAGCAGACATATGTACACATCACTAAAATAAAGTAACCGAATACCGTTACACGTTACTGACTCAAAAGTTAACATTCAGGTACATTACTCGTTAGTGCGGTTCCAAAGGAACGCGTTACCTCAGTTTCAACGGTAACGCGTTATTTATTCGTTCTCATAATGTGTTGTCTTCTATGAAGCAGTAGTCGCTTCCAATATATTAATAATTACTTTATTTTTCCAACAAAAGTTGAAAGGTCACTAGGGAAAAAAGATGTCAAAACAGCTTGACTGGCCCCTAGCCACTGTGGTCGTTGATAGTTCCTCGCTTTCTAACGCTTTCATTCGTGTATAACTGTGGCTGTACCGATATATACCCAGTGCATTCCATGTTATGACCCGTCTAGCTCTTCTAGACCTAGGTTGGGACCTTCCTAGACCTAGGTTGGGTACTTGTATTGTACACGTTATCCTCCAGGAGTAACCGTAAACCGCTATTCGTTACGTTATAAAAAAAAAACACCACAATACGTTACTTAAGTGTTATTTCTTTTTTGAATACGTAACTAAACCGGTACATCGTAAAAAAACTTTAAAAAAACTAGATACAAGTAACGCGTTACGTACAGGTCTCGTATCAAGCTTCTAAGATATTGATACTAACACTTGTTTGTATGGGATGACACAAAGCTTTACTGCAAGTTGACGTGACGTAAAGATTAATCTTCAGTGTGCAATTGTAACTAATATAAAAATAATAAAAACAGTCTAGGTCAGAACGTATGCATCCGAATGTCTGAATACCAACAGGCATGACGATGCAACATCTCGAGCGACAAGCATACGACATCGGACACACCCAACCAATCAATCAGGGTCACAGCATCACAAGTCGTCAGTCAGTTGCGGCAGTCCACGGGGAACAAGCCAACCTGTGATGTATACGCAACGTACGTTCCACACGGTCGAGCCAAGTACTACACGATTGACAGCACGTTAGAAAGTCACGAAAAAAGGGCTCGCACGCAGGAACGATCAAGTACTCGACAAGGCGCAAAGTGCAACTTTTGGAGGGGGCGTTTCTTCTTTCAGTCGATGATGCCTCATAGACAGCTTATATATCAATAAAGGAACACGCCACATGTAGAGAAGATAGTCAGTACAGTACAACAGTGTTTTTTTCAATGGGAAGCATCTTACCTTGGCGCTTTTGTCAAGGGAACCGCCGGTAAGCGTCCTATGCAAAACGGCCGTCTTCCTATCATCTAGCGTTTCGTCCTTCTGAAATTTTCCCGCCACCAGATGACGGAACTACGGAGGGAAAGAGGGACAAGGGGAGGACAGAACATGAATGGTGACGGCCCGGACGGCACACGGCAACACAACCTAGAAGACAAGGCCTGAAGGTGACGTCATCGCTAGTGGGTTTTCGACCTTCCCCAAGCGGCAAACACGCTCAAGCTATAGACGAGAGACGCTGGCGGCGATGCTTACGCAAACTGGCTGGTGCTGCGTGGATTGATTAGTGATGACGTTTGGAGTACAAATGCTCTTGACTTGTCTTCTAGATGGTATTGCACACAGACTGCGGTCTCCTCGGACCGCGCCTACGACCATGCGGTCTAAGCGAAGCGACAGTGACAAGAGGTAAGCGGCCCCGAATAACCGCCATTCGATGGAGCTCCGGTGGCACAGAGTTGCTTTATTGATCAAATGCATTCCCTTTTTGGCCCCGCACAGCTCATAGTAAGATAAGTTCGGGTTTTTCGCTTTCTTCGCAGAGTACTCGAGGTCCAATCACTGCATGCCAAGAAAGCTCGGCGGATCAAAAGGTCGGGGAAAAAAAAAGTTAGACTCGAAATCGAAGTTTGCGATGTGACACTGACTATGACGTGACCAAGTGAAGTGTTATGCAAATTGTCACCTATCAGCCCTATTTTTTCTTTTTTATGTGTAGACTTTTTTTTGTGATTTTTTTATTTGCCGATTTTCCGCCGTTCGCCGTGATTGGTGCCCCGAGTGCTCTGCGGGAAATTAGACGCACTGTAATTTTTTAGAGGGAAGTTTTGTAAATCAATTGGAGCGAAAACTCTTGGCACTCTAATCTGAAATGCACCAAAGGCAATGAAATCACGAGTGTGGAATACAAATTTCAACAAAGCCTCTCTGGTCCGTTCCGCGACTGCACCTCTAAAGTTGGTTTATTGGCGATGCGTGATGAATAATCGTCCACCCGATCTCTGTAGGGATGATTCCATGCTTCGACAAAGCCGTCCATCCCAATTGAAAACAGCGAATTCGGATTCGGGTCCGACGGAGTCACCGGGGGCAACAGTCATCCCCGGTTTTCCATACGAGAAGTTCGGGCTTCAGGAACAGAGGCGCTTTGATGGGCTCCGATGCTGCAAAATGGCTCTGGTTGTCACTGGACGCCATGGAGCACGCACACGAAAGCATCTGCTACGGTTGCGAGGCGCTGAGCAAGCGGCGTTTCTAGCGAAAGCAGCGGCGCTACCGAGGAGCTGTTGCGCAAACTCTAGCGTTCTCTACCAGCCTACAGCCACAGACATCCGGCACTGTCGCTTGGGCCAAAGAAGCGACGCATCATGTTACTACGCAACAGCAAACAGCAGCGCGAGAGTACAAATATGGACCAAGCACACAGCAAAACATTTCACGGTTGAGCCAGCGAAAAATTTCTAAAGGCACGCCTGACCATTTCAATCTGGTAGAGAACTATAGCGGCGTGCGGTCATGTAACCAGTATGGCGTGATGCGCGTTTAAAGACCCCATGATGGCAGTCGTACTCCACTGGCCGTATTGCCTTACGGCGCAGACACAATATGCTATTTCACAGGCCACTAACATTCCACCGTCTGAACCTCTATGCACCCAATTGAACAATTTGAAATAATTATAGCGCACAGACTACCAATTCCAGTTTACCCGGGCTACTTAACATCCAGCACTTTATACCTATAACAATAGTTAAAAAAAATGAAGCAACGTATGGCAATCAAGAATAGTTTATATTGTGAAACGAAGAAAAAAATATCTGTAAACGACTAAACTAAGGTTCCCTCTTCTTTTCTCCCAGTATAAAGATTGGAACCAGATAGCGGAGCTGTTTATGAAGGAATGTTACAGGTTGATCGCGCATTTAGGTGGAAACTTAAATTACGTATTTATTTAACGTAAATAAAGGCGACGTTCAGACGGGTTTCTAATAAACAGCTGCGCGACGTCATGCCAACAATCCATCACGGCTGTGAACCAAACAGCTACTTGTCTCTTGGTTGTATTTTGCGAGGATGAAATTTATTTATCCTCGCACCTCTTAAAATTGTCAAATTGCCACCGGTTCCACAGTGGAACATTGACGCTATTCTTTCGTAATTTGCATCGTCCCGTCTAAAGCGCCGACGTAACTAAGACGTGGATGTTTCTCTACGTAAGGCCCCAGTGACGGCTAAGCTGACGTGTTCACGGCTCGCCAAACATTGAGAGTTGTTCACTCGGTAGGGATTTTATAGATCTTCGGGGAAGACGCTTACAGTGGCGTCGACCTTCTTGTCGTCACCTCGCGTGATCAACATCATTATTTGTTATTAATTTATCGTCGGCTAGGCTTCATTTCTCGGGACGGCGTCTTCTCCAAGTTCTGTGTCATACCAGAACCGTAGATAAGGATGAAACCAGTGTTCATGACTCAAGACTATAATGTGAGAATCCGTGGCTCTAGAAACATGGCGGGTTAAGGGCGATTGACACACTTGCGTTGAGCCCGATCAGGTGCGAGGGTTGCAATGGCAACAGCTGCGACGGCTCCAACCAAACGGAGTAAAAACCGGTTTTGTTGGAGCCGACGCGGCTGTTGCCATAGAAACCCCTCGCATCCAGTTGGACTCAAGGCAAGTGTGTGAATCGCCCTTTAGGCGCCTGAAAGGAGCCCTTTTGGAAATAGCAAAATAAGGCAAATATACGCAGCACCTAACATTATGGGCTAGTTTTACGTCGCGTCATGACACTCGGATGGTGCCAACTGCGCAGTTGGGCAGGACGCGGCGGAGTATCCTCCGACCCCCCGACTGGACACATGGCAGACTGCTGACGTGTATAGCGCTCGTGTCTAATCTGTGTCTGCGCTCCATCTCACGGCGATGACGTCCAAACGCTAGTGGCTTGGTTTCTTCTGGCTGGTGTTGCTCGAAGTCGCCAAGTCGCAAGAGTGCGGCTTCGGGCTCGTAAGCTATACGAAATTTAGTCGGCGAAGAAACCTTATAGCGCGTTCAAAAGCACTGCACCGAGTTACAGGCTCGTCCCCGCGATGTTTAGACAAATGTTACTTTATCGTTTCTAATGGAACCTAGCCTATGTTCACTTTGAGAGTGTAAACGCACGAGTTGTTTAGAACACAACCCGAATGAAAAATCCATCAATGTAACCCTGTTTGGCAGTCAATGTTTTCTAGTGGACCGCTGACTGTGCCTGACTGTACGTCAAGCATGTCTGATTGGCCAACAAGTTACTCTGACCGACAGTCAAACTCCAGTCAGACTCCGCTTGTCGGCTTTCTGATGGTTTCCTGGTGGCAGTCGGCCGCCGCGAAATGCCGTCAAGATTTCTTGGTGGCGATTCTGATTGTACATCGATTGTCTCTGACTGTACGTCAAAAAGCTTTGACGTGCAGACAGACGTACGGTCAAAGGACGTAAAGTTCGTTCGGATACCACTATTTCGTCAAATCTATGAATACGAAAAATAATCTATGCACGAGAAAACGATTTCGGGAAGTGAGCCCATAAAACCGCTGATGTTAGAGATATGACAAGCAGGGCACCCGACAACCCTGATCAGAAGCCCGCCGAAACGCCGAACACGCCACTTTCTACTTTCGCTTCGCCCATAGAGGCTTCGCCGAGCTTCCATGAACGATCGCTCTCGACTCGTTTTGTTTGCCCGCTTGCTCCAACCTGTCGATCCTGCCCGGGCTCTACAATGTCTTATGTTTTAGTAGAATTTCTCCTCGACAAGACCCAGTCTGTCGTGAGTTCCGACTATGTAAGGAACTTTAGCGGTGTAGTTGAAGACGACAAGGTGTACCAGGTCTACTGGGCCGGAGACGCGCGAACAAAAGGAGGGTTCTACGACGCGAAAGTACTCTACATGGCAGGTGAGTAGAACTGAAGTACGGCGATTGATGTACGAGTGCTTTGCATAACATGCTGAAGGCTTAACTGCATATGCAGCCGAAGCATTCTTTAGAGCGATGCACTCATTGTCGGAACCTCGCGCTGCAATACTGAAATGCTCTTGACTCGGTCCGAGAGGTTTAGGCTAGAAAGTTTATACCTTTCTATCTGGTGTGGGCTATTGGCCTTACCGCTGTGTCGCAGCTCATTATTATTGTTTCATGAAGAGCGCAGACAAAAAGCATCCGCGAGCGTAGTTCAGATATGTCTGCTGCTCGCGTTCGTCCGTGGAAGCCAGGGCTGTCTGTCGTAGCATGCATGCTTGCTCTCTAGCTTCAACGGAGTCGCATACGTTTTGTGAATTAAAGTGTATACGGTCGTCCCGAAAGGTTCAGACATCGAGGGCGTTTCTCTGAAACATGCTTAGGGTGCATGTGGGCCCGTTTGTAAACGAATGTCCCTTTTGCCTGAAAAACGCAAATTTCAAAAGTGAAAAAAAAAAGAATAAGGACGGGTACACACTTTTCCTGATTTTTGATGTCATGAATTACATTCATTTTAAGGACTTGTGAACCGTTTCATAGCCATGCAAGATGGCCACCTCGGCTTCTGAACTGTTTCATAGCCATCCAAGATGGCCACCTCGGAATGGGAGCTTTTATATAAATGCTGCCCTTGTTGATGAAATTCCCTTGGCAGTGGCAGTCAGACGTCATCTGATGGACCATCAGGGCACGTTCCACCAGGGCTGCTGACTGGCAGTCAGTGTCCCAAATTACGTATCTTGATGGAATTTTCAATAGGGAAGGTTAGATAATAGGCCCTGCATATGCATAGCTAGATCTCAACGTCAATATCCTCGACTTGATTTCGGGCGAGACCATATACGACCATGCTTTAAAAAATTGCTCGAATTTAGGCAGCGGGAACACAGTCTCTTAAAGGGGCGTCTCGTAGAGGTGCTGTACGACTGCGAATTTGCGTGGGGGTCTTTAACGTGCCATAACGGAGCAGTGATTACACGACAACACGAATATGCAATACTTATCTAGATCAAAAGGGCCGGAGCGGGGCTCGATACCGAAATTTCGAGTTCTCCAGTGCGAGCGTTCGCTTCACGTCCTCCGGGGAATCAGGGGCCCCCTGACACTGGTCGCTGTGTACGACATCTTGTTTTATAAAGAAGACAAGATCGCTGCTCGCATAAGGAAGAATTTTCGGTGTTCGCGGGAAAAACTACTAATTCTCGCAGCAAAATAAACCTAGTGACTCTTGGAGCGTTGGACAAGTGGTGCTATTCCGCACGTTGCACGGTAATTTTATGAAGCTGTTCGCCGCCTTCCAAATTCCACGGCGGGGGGTTTTGCCATTCCCAGCGGGCAATTTTCAGCGCTTGCCGTGCGGGTGTCGTTACCCTAAGTGCGGCTGATGCCGGGGGGGGGGGGGGGGGCCTCCGTGCCTATGCAGTGGCATCAGTTGTTGAGGGCTCCCTCGACGCCCCAAATTTATCTCGGCCTGACAAAAAAATTTGCATTTAAACGAGATTTTATTTTGGATCTATTTACATCGAAGCGAGGCCAGGCTTCTCTCTTTCTCAGATGACACTCTCTCCACTCCAAGGCTCGTTTTGCTGGTATTAACGTCTTCCGAGATGCGGAGTCTTTCGAGAAGTCTCCGCAAACCGAGATAAGAACGACGCGTCGTAAAATTACTGGCTTAAAAAAAAAAAACACGAAACGTTTATAGATCGAATGCTGAAATCAGACTTAGGATAAGAAAAGTTCTTTTTAAATATTATTTTGTTCGAGTTGTTTTATTGCGTGGGTGACACAAAAAAATTTGTGCTTCGTTTTACAAACAAACAACCCTCAGTTTTTTCACACGTGCCGCCCTGTCGACACACACACACACACACACACACACATATATATATATATATATATATATATATATATATATATATATATATATATATATATATATATATATATATATGTGTGTGTGTGTGTGTGTGTGTGTGTGTGTGTGTAAAGTTTCACTTCTTGGGGAATATGATACTTAACGAGCTCCTTGAAATTGAAATAAAATGCTTACTTAACTGAAGGAATGAATCAAATTTTATTACCATAAGCGCGCCTTGTAAGGTTGATCGTTATTGAAAGTAAAGTAAACGCATAGTAGAGTTAGTCCATAACTTCATGTCTATTTGACGCCAAGAATTCCCTTACTAAGCGCTCAAACGTTTACAACTCCCACATCAAGGTATTCACACTCAACTCAGTGAACCTCAACTTACGAACTTACCGTCAAAGAAACAAAAATAAAATTAAAAAATTCCACGACGCTCAAGGGAAAGCTTTTAAAAGAAAAGACCTCGCATGCCAAGAGTGTAATAAGACATAGTAGATGGTTTCACTTCAAGAAAACATCAAAATAGGAAGTACCTTAAAACCCAGAAATCCTTCGAAATCGCTTTTTCCTGTATAACCTCTGAACTTCAGAACGTATTAAGTGGAATGTAACAAAAACAAAACAAAAAACATTAAGAAAAAAAAAAAAAAAAACGAAGCGGTCAGGCGGGAGGGGTGCCACTATAGAATGCCCATAAGGATGTCTTTGTTTGTTTGACGTTTCCTTTCAAAGAAGCGGGAGGCTTAGGACGGAAGTGGCGCGGCGACCCATAAATTCCCGCAGTTTTGCGAGAAATAGGGAAGAAATTTCCTTTCGCAATAGAGCGGCCGATTTGTCAAGAGGGCTGCCGCTCGCCGCACACGTTGACCCGCCCAGTTGAAAATTTACACTCGGGTGGAATTGAGCCGCTGCGAGAAAACCTCCAGTTCGGAATTTCTCCTTTTTTATTTCTTTTTCCTTCTTTGTCCGCTCGAGGATATGAGTTATATAACCAAGGCTCCATAATTGAACATCCGCACGGACTTGGACTTTTTATTTAATTCGCAAGTTCCTTTTTAGGACGACTTCATTGTCGTGTGGAGTCCGGGATCTGTATTTTTTTTGTTGTTGTAGTGTTTCGCAATGCATAACCGGCGGTTGGGAGGCGTTGTAATGAGACTCGTGGAAAGCCTAGCTTATTTGTTGCGCGTGCGAGAGTCTGACTATGTCTTTCGAGAGATTAAAAACAAAAAAAGAAGACGGTAAAAAAAAGAAAAAACTCGCGTGAACTTATTGGGTGATTAGGGTGTGAAAAAAGAAAACCAATGATAACGTTCGTGGATAAAATTACACCAGAAAACATATGATACCAAAAAATATCGCCTCAAATGCTAAGCAAAAAAAAAAAAGACAGCAACAACAAATGTTTTACCGTTTATTATTCTGTTTTTCAATTTTGATGGGATAAAACTAAAATGGTGATCATAACGTTGATTTGAAATTGAGCGGGGCGAACTGTAGTGCGGTAGTTTGGGAAACAAGAGTTAGCATTGCAGACTCAAACGTCATGCGCCCCCCCCGCCCCCCCCGCCTTATCTGGTTTCAGTTGCATGTGCATCCGTCCAACTACGACATGATGTACGTTAAAACGATGTCTTACCGCAGAAAAATTGCACCGACCAAAATACTCACCCTTCTTAATCAGAAACATCAGATGTAATTTGAGGCTCGATTGACGTGCCGAGGTGAAAGCGTTCAAACGACAAAGGTTACTTTTTTCAGCTATAAGTTATTAGCCTCAGCGCCACTTGAACTCAATTTAATATTATTATTACACGTATGTCTTTCCGGAAATAGGCTCGTTGCGGTAATGATTGTGTCTTCAAGGTTTCATTGAATTCACTAACCCACGACATGGAAGCTTCGTCGTTACAGCCGCGGTCACACTGCGAATACGGTCGAGACCGGTTATAACGATTTCGGTCATAACGAAATAGCGGCTACAGCGAAGCGATCACGATTTCCCATTCCCTTTTGCAATTCGCTAACCGAAGTCGGTTATAACGAAATGGCGGATATATCGAAGGGATTTCCGATTCCCGTTGACTTCGTTATAACCGGTCCCGACACATCATACAGAAGACAGTCTGCAGTTACTACCTGAAGTGAATGTATCCCTTGTATAAGGGTCACATTGGTCATACGCAAACTGTCCGCAGACAACTTCGAAACATATACGTATGTGTGAAGAACACATGCTTCAAACATACTTGACGCGTAGAGCATTCTGTCACAGTGCCTGCAGCACACACTCTCTCGTATAATATATGAGCAGGGAGATTGGGCATTAAGTCCTTTCTGTGACTCGGAGCCGGGGAATCGGAAGAGTACGTACTCTTCCAATCATGAAATCATCCGTTTGAATGCTTACAATTTCCGTCGTAGTTTATTTGGGAAGGTTGAGTTAGCTATATTTTAATTCTAATATTCCTATCAATGAAAACGCGCGCATGTCGGAGGCAAAAAAAATAGTCTCGTCATTGTTTGTGTTTTTATTCTGTGCGCGGCAATGATTGGGTCTCCATGTGCTTTGCGGGAATGCAGAAGCGCGGGACTCCTTCACATAAAATTATTTTCTCTGCAAAAATATATCCATATAAAAAAAAAGGTATATATAGTTTTTAGGCGCGGTTATCAAGCATTGCAGGCGTGTTTAGAGGGGCAAGCGTGTTTAGAGGGACTCAGACGGGTCAAAGCGACTTCGTTTTGTAATGAAGACAAATACGTAAAATATTCGGGTCTACATTAACCTCGAGCATTGGAGAATTCGACAAGGTCACAATGACGAGGAGCAGTGCTTTCCAGTCTGCGCGCGTCTTCAGCAGAATAGAGTAATTGTTTGAGTCGTGAAGCTGCATAGTGAATGCCTTGCTGTAATATAGCGCGGTGCAACGAACTTTTGCGGCACTCGAGTCACGAGCACTGACATTTGAACCGAGGCACGTGGTAAACGCCAGCCGTTTTGCGACCAGGGCTATATTTGTCACCATCAATTGTTCATATGCATGCTATATTACACACTTCAATCGCAAAAGAAGTTATATATAAATTGCGAAAAATATGGGTTTTTCAGGTCTACAAGCTCTGTGTGTTGTTGTTGGTCGAGCAGCTTACTCTTTGCTAGGAGAAGAGAACAAGCGGCGCGCGTGACCACGGGCAGTTAGACATGACAGGGGCTCAACAAACACCGCTTACTTACGAGGATACTTTTTTTAAATATTTGGCTGAAATTATGAGTGTTCTTCGAGTGTAACGTAGATTTTACGGTACCTTTAAATCGACGAAGCAGCGTCACCGACTGTCCAGTTTCACAAAGCAACTAGCAAACACACCAACGATGAAACCCTCGTGGCACTCTAAACAAATATCTATTCGTACCTCCCCCATCGCAACTCAAGGAAATGTAGCTTCTATTCCAGTTTGTTTCGTGCGTAGAGAACGCTAGTCGGATAACCTATTGAGACAGCCATTATACTAACCTTTGTGCGAATCGGTCACGTCACATTCCCCCCAAGGACAGCAGCCCCGCCAACCGTAACAACTTTCGTCGACCGTTTTCCGCTTATCGCCTCTCCAGTCCCGCTGCAGGTTGCGAAGCAGCTCGGCCGAATCGGATGCCTTGCCAAGACGGGACCCGCATTGGCGGCGATTGATCGCCCCGTCGACGTCTTCCTTTCTGCGTGGGCCCCACGTCTGTCTGGCCGCTTCCTTTTGTGTCCGTCACCACTGCTGCTGCTGCTGCTGCAGTCGTATCCGTGGTTCTTCGTAACCGGGTACCATTGTTGCGAGGCCTCCCATTGTGTGCCGATATATACTTGTAGTGTGACGCGACCCCGCCTTTGCCCCCTCCGCCTACCGACTATTTTCACCGCAATACACCAGGGCGTTTCCTCTTTGGGCGGCTTTGTGAAGCTCGTACACTACTTCTCTTATTTTTTAACTCTTGCCCACATTTTGTATGTTTTTTTATGCACTGAGAGGAATGGATCTCGATTTAATGGGCTCTCGCGTAGGTGGTAGTTTTGTTCAACATTATATATTATTGTTTTTGTTCAATTTTGTGTTTGTTTTTATCGTTATAGACTGCATAATGTAGAGGAACGGTTATTTTGTGGTTTAGTAGGTCTTCAGCGAAAGCAATCTTGACGGCACTCTTAGAGTGATACATTCTAACAGCGCACACAATGGAAAAAGAGGGAAGGTTTGAAGCGAGACCTACAATCGTGCGTCGCTTTTATATCGTCCAGAAAATAAAACAAAATAAAGATTAACATATTATTTTGTAGGTTGTTAGGTTTAAAACGTCCGATCTAGTTTTCAATCAAAGAGAAAAATATTTCAAGAACAAAAACGCCGCAAATAATGGCAATGGTGAAAGATGAGCAGCATGTCTGACTAAGTAATTGTCGAACAAAAAGTAACGGCGCAAACAACCTGGTGATGGTTTAACATTTTAGACAAAACCCCGAGACTGCGGGGAAAAGAAGGACAACACAACACAAAGTCTCAAACACAGCTCAAAGCTATGTTTGAGTTGTGTTTGAGACTTGTGTTGTCTTATGCAATCTTGTGCGCAGCAAGGACGAGGACAAAGAAGTGAACAGAACACAACCAAGGCGCAACTGTCAAAATTCAGTTGAAGGTTGCGCCTTGTTGTGTCCTGTTCTCTTCTTTCGTCCTCGTCCTTGCTGCGCACAAGATTGCATAAGATGTAAAACCAACTCGCCCAAACAACCACTCTTCTTTGTGTTGTGTTGTCCTTCTTCTCTCCCCCCCCCCCCAGTCTCGGTGTTTTGTCTAAAATATTATACTAATTGTATTGTCGTATGTTTAGGCAACGTGAGCATAACCAGCCCAGATGGGCGTCTGGTGTCTCAGCTGTTGACGAGAAATCTAGCCAATGCGGTACCACCTGCTAGTCTCGGGTTTTAAACACGCATCGCATAGTGGCCATTACGCAACTGCACGCCGGTGCGATTTAAATCCACATAGAAACGGGCAGGGATGCGGATTGAACAGATATCGGCCTATCAATTTGGAGGCTTTCTAACCAAAGACTACTATGCACCGAAAACGCCGACTTCCCAAGTTGGTAGAACTCGTTCTCATTCGACATGCTCATTTGCCAGGGATCCAGTTTGCGCACTAAACGGGTTTGCTATGTAATTAAACTACTCTAACGACGATCGCTGAGATATGACACATAGCATTCAAAAGTTACAGTTGACGGAAATATTGCATCCTTCGATCGCTAATCAGCGCTGACGAAATTCGCCAACCGGGCTGCCTGTTTGCAACAAATTATGGATCCGAGGCTTGCGAATCGATAAATTCCCAATGACTCAGGGGTCTCCAAACGTTTTGGTTAAAGGGACGGATAGGTTATCCGCCGGAGGCTCGCGAGTGGGAAAATAAACGAGAAAATACAAATGAGCGAATACTAAATAAATAAACCTAAATAAGCATTTAAATAAAGAAACGTAAACTAAAACAGAAGTCTTGAAAGAAATGTAGCGCGGATATAATTTACTTTATTTGCAATGTGGATATACATATACTTAATTTTTTAATTCAATATGTTAATTATGACATTAAAAATAATCGTGGCCCAAGAACCTCACTTCAAAACGCATAGGAAATTCGGAAAATTAACACAGGGCAGAAAACGAATGAGAATTGTAGCTCTGTTGATCAAAATATCCAAAACAGCTATGACACAGGACACTAAGCAGGATTGAGAACGCAAAAGTATTTTAACATAGTTAAACAGATGAAACAGGGACTGGAATAACAATGTTTGTGATGACAGTGTACAATGAATAATATGGCGAGAGACTTCTCGTTTTGATGCAACCTTTTCTTATTATTTCTAATATTTCCGCGGTTAGGGCGCCTCGCTGTGTCCCCCCTTTTTTTAGTGCGTTTATTTTTACGTTTCGCACCAGGCGTCACTGGAAAGATCGCAGCCATTCGCGGGCCGGGGAAGGGGACCCCTGCTCTGAACGAACATGACGAATACCGAGCCACATGTGAATAGGACGGCAATAGCACAATCACCCATTCGTTGTAATTGAAAGCAGCTATCGAGGATGAGTTTCATAATTCATCGATTACGCTAAGGATAACACGGTGCATCGAGTTTGGGAGTTCCCTCCAGTTTCAGGTAAAGGAAAAAAGCGCTCTGGTTCGCGTCCGAGCATCGAAGTTTCATAGACACTGCCCACCTTGCTTTGACCGAAATATTAGCTACGCATTCCTATCTTCCCACCTAGGGCGGCTGCCTTCAACTGCAACTGAGGGTTTCTCCCTGCCGGCGTCGTTAGATGGCGTGCTAAACTAATAACGCTTAGTGTAAAAAAAAAATGTTGCGTCAGGAGATGTTGACAAAATAAGTCACAGCGATTGAAAGTCTACACAAATCCTGCTCGTGCATGCTGCATGTATGCAGAAGCAATCCTATTACAAATACCATATCCGGTGCCAAGTGGTTAAAAAGGCTAGCTGCTTGATAGTTTAAAAAGTGTTAAAAAGCACCATATCTTTTCTTAGTTCGTCTTGGTTCCTGTTCTTTCCGGCGCTTTATACGTTTTAGGTACATTGGCTACATTGTCTTTAAATTTGCGATTCGCCGGGCTCGTAGTTTTTATTTAAATAAATTTATAAATTTCGAAAGAAATGGACTGCTCTTTGTATTTTCCCAATAAAACAAATTCGATCACTTCCGCGACATACGTTTGCGAGTTATGCGAGTTGAAAACTTCCCACCGAAAATGCCAAAGATACGCCCACTTTTTTCAGAAACGCTGCCGCAGAGGCCCGACACGAAGCCCCAAGAAAGCGACATAAGCCACAGAAAGCGACTACGGAGATTAAAGGGTAACTCCGATATTCAAACGAAGAACTAAAATAAATAACTGATATTGATTTACGGATACAAAATACAAGCACTGCCAAAATATTACACTAATGGGAAACCACCATCGATTTAAACACCGATATTAAAAATGCTACCACCAGCGTCTCATCGGGGATTCAGCGGGCTGACTGTTTGTCAGGCAACCTTGTGCCCTGATGTCATGTTCGTACTCAAAGAAGTTACTTGTTCGTACTGCCACTTCTTTCGCCGTGTTTTTCTTCTGCGTTTTCAGCATTCCCAGCGGAGGATTCCTGCTTGTTATGTTATGTTTTAGCGCGGCTCCAGTTTTTAGGTTCTCCTCGGCCATCGCGCACGAAGATTATTAAGGAGTTTTCATAGACCGCGTTTTCTCCTCCGCTATGCAATCCGCAACAAAGAAGCCGCTGCTGCGTCAACGCGCGCCGATAGCTTTGACTGTAGAGTTCCGGGTATCGTAGCGGGTTGCGGAGGGCGTTACGGGACGGCGAAAACGATCTACGAAAACTCCCCATTGAGTCCCGGCTCGCTCAAGTGCGTCGTGGTGCCGAATGTATAACATTCACTGGCGTCCATAGCTAGGTATATCCCTGCTCAACGCGCGCTTTCAATCAGCCTTCACGGACCACAACGCTTCAGCAACGTGCGTTGTACACCACCAAGATTGTAGTTCTTATCAGAAAATAACTGGGGCCTCGTTCTGAACCTGCGCTGAGCCTTGAGTTCATCGTGGCGAGCTCGCTTCCCGGCCGGCAACGGTATAGCGTAATAATATTTGCTGCAGATGTTTGATGTGTACGAAGCGAAGCAGTAAAATAGCCGCAGCATTTTACCTGACTGATTGGAACTGCTCTTGCGACAGTCGTACGTTTTGCGGTATCGCGGTATACGAGCTTCGCGTCAAACGATGGCCATGCAGCTGGTCACAAGGGTTGCCACCATGCTCGAGCCGGTAGTTTCGGTTTTGCCGTAGATCTCCGAAACAAAACGCTAAGATAAAATATGTAGAGTTATTTTTTTTTCTTTTTAGAAGAGTCAAATCTAGAAACCGAAGCTAAGCCAATTTCGACTGAAATTCGGAATATATCTAGAGGTCCACCGCTCCCGAAAGGTATTTATCTGAAATCGGTCATATAATGAAAGATAACAACAATGTAAAGATGGCAGCAGTACAGGGCTCGAAGCTAGTCCGATAAGCAAACATTTCTGTTTATCTCAGTTTCGCTTCATATAGATTTGGTTCTTCCGTCTACCTATCTGCTGCCCCGTGTATACACCAACACAGGGTTTACAAAGAAACCCGCTTGGCCCATAGGAGGTGTGGGCACTGGGCGTGCGCAGAAACCAAATTTGGGAGGAGTGAAGCATCTGCGCATGCGCAGTACTGACAGCAGCGCCACCGAAGTGGCGTCTGACGTCAGTGAGTTGAGTTAGTCTCTACATGGCGCTAACTCGATATCGGCATTCTTTATCGCGTTCACCGATACCAGGAGCCCCGCTGTGTCCTTAAACGCGACGAGCACAGCGTACGAAAAATTAATATAGATAAAAGAAAAAGATGCCAGCGGCAGTTACGGGGAAGTTAAACGACAAAAATAATATCCGCTATCCGGGATCAAAAGTTTTAGGATTGAAAGCGCTGACACGGCGCGTACGACGCCTCATTATTTTTAACGAGGCGGGACACCAATGCGCATAGCGGCAAGAGAGGGTGCTTACTAACTCCCTCTCTTTCTCTCTATCTATCTTTCTCTCTCTACACTTTTACTCGCGACAGTGTGAACGCGTCGACGACGCTCTCTTTTTCTGCATGTTTCCGTCTCGAATTAGGGAGTGGAAAGATTGCGAAAGAAAAAGAAAAAAGAGTCGACGTCGGCTTTAGCGGGAACTTTATTGTGTGTCCTTTTTAGAGGCCGTTATGGATTCTTAGAGCCGTGCATATTTCAACTCCGACCCGCGGGGTCATATGCATCTAAAAAGCGCGTCGCAGTACAGGGTTCCCCGACCGCTGCGCCCCCTCGGGGCAACGACTAGAGGCGCATTAACGAGATGGGTTTTAGCCCTCGGTGCATGTTTGACGACCGAAGAGGCTCCGAGATGGTTCTTGACTCGGATTACAAGGACAAAAAACTGCACTGATCGCGCGTTTCGGCGGAGTCAGATCTATAAATCGTGGCGAAATATTTTGGGCGAGCGAGGTTCCTCAACAACGTTGTGAACACTGTTTATTTTTTCGTTTTTTTTTCGCTTTCACTGGAACAGGCGGCTAGAAATGTTTGAGAGCACACTTTTGACAGCATGCAAATGAATATATTTGTTGCAGCCAGCCAAATTAGGAACGAGATAGGCCGTCATTCGGAGCTCATCATTCACGAGAGTTACAATCCATGCGGTTTATTTGTGTATATTTCATTTGAAACAGACGTCAGAATTCGCGATTAGTTAGGAAGTTTTGGAGAGCAAAACGTTGTCTGCATACTGATTCGCGGCGACAATCCCTTCAAACGTTTCAATATTTGCTAAACACGGGACTGCATAAAATCGATTTGGTTTGTTTCCTACAAGGCCAATAGATTATACAAAACGATGCGAATAAACCAATAAACCGACTAAGAAAACCAAAATCGATAAAAAAAGGGGAGAGGGGGTAGCGGGTGTAAACATAACGTTGAGTACCTTGTCGTGTTTGGCCTCCATTTTCTTTTATGGTCATCTCGGGTGTTCACTGGCACGGATCGTACTAAAATACCGCTTCATTATAGAGCGGATCCATATACCGACATTGAAAGGGTCCTTTTCAGAACGATTTAGGACGAATATTCTTTTGAACGTGGGAATGCAAATTACGCACCGCTGACAGCTCGACTGTTCGGTCAACGTGTTTTCGGATGTTGTTAATGCAGACTCCAACGTCACCCATGAGCGGACCTCTGCATAAGGCGGAATGTTTTCATTTCGTACATAAAAACAAACTTGCGCATGAGCTTGAGCGCAGTGATATTGAGTGCTGACACCGACTTCGCGCTGGGTATGCTGCAGCGTTTTACAGTCGTGGTCGCACTTAGTTGCTGCACTATACTAAACGGATTTCTTGTTGTAGCGAGCGTCATCATAGAGCCGACCAGATCACGGCGCAACGAATTTTACTCCGCGAGCTCTGAGAGCATGACTTGGAACAAGTTTGATGTCCACAAGGCGTATGGCTAGCTGAAATTATAATGGAGACACGCGACTGAGGGGAAACATTTTGCGGGTGATGCATTTAATTGCGAGGAGGACTGTACGTCCTCGTGCGACCACAGAATTATTGGCCGCAGAACAAGTGTAAAAAAAAAAGTGCTACCCAGTTGGCGACGATGCGGGTTTTATAAGGCGCCATCACCGTTCACGATACCTTTCCTACGCAATTGATACTCTTTCATATATAATACTATTTCTTATTTATGACTGCGTTTACATGGAGGCGATAGCAGCGCATCGATTTGAAGAGGAACCAATCGCGCTCGCCCAGTTCCTCTGCTTTTTCCTTTTCTACCCAATCACAATCGTCCTACCTGCATTCGATGCGCTACGGTCGGATACAAGTATCCGAGGTTTATACTTCAGTGGCGGCCCGCTATGTCTAATCTAAGACACCGCAAACGTATATCAGCGCTAACGTTACAGGAGCCTCTCAATTCACTTACTTCTCATTCTAGGACGGTAGGTGAATGCTCCTTAAGAACCTGCTTTTATTGTAACATTATCCGTGATCAAGGACCTCGCGTTAAAACATGTTTTACTACGTCGTCGCGATGAGCAAAGTTTTGAGTTGCTTGGCATTCACAATAAGCAACATACCATATCCAGTTAAAGGTTAAAGAAGCGTAATTAGATCAGTTTAATTAAATTTTGGAAGTACGAAACAAAACCACTTTGCCAAGTTATTATATATATATATAGGTAGATGCATGGTAATTCCAATATTACGTTGGAGACGCGATGCCAATCCAATTTATTGGCAGTCACGGTTGAATCGTACTTAGATAAAGGCGAACATATGTCGTAGGAGATCTTGTTAAGTTGAAGCGGCCTTGACGAAAACACGGGAAGCTGGCTGTGATTTTGTCATTCTGCCTTGGGTGTCAGTACCCGGATACCACTCCCCGGAAAAAAAAAGAAAGATCGCGATGGACGTTAAACAATTTAGCGACGTTGACTCGAATACCCAGCCAATAGTCCAGGAGGAGCTCATCAGACATCAACGTGGACAAAGGGGAATATCTCTTAGATGTGAGGCAACCTAAGGATGTGTTTATCCCGAAATTAAAACGTGTGATCTTGTTCCGGTCATTGCTTCGTAAAATGAACACAATAAAATTACACGGCGGAGATTTATTTCCACGGGGAGTAGAAATAGCGTATTCATTGAGTCTGAACCATTCCAAATTTCACAACTGGTTGAAAAACGTCGAAACCAACATGGGCGTTGGACAGATGCACGTAAGCGCCATAAAAACAAAATATTGGACTAGGCAACCGTTGTGTTCGCTTAGGGTAAGGATAGGCAGTGACGTCACGGACAAGGCAAAAGTCGGAATAAGGTGTGTTTACTGGCAACCGCGACAGCAGCAATTGCAGTTTATCTTAACTGGCGCTAATAAAGTGATCGCATACGAGCACTTCCAACTGAGTGCAAGTCGAAGTGTCAACGTTTCACTGAAAGCGCTATCAATTTCCACGCTAGATCAGCGTGTAAAACGAACAACAGATACAGAATCACGGCGAAGTGTCACTTCAGTGCGCATCCTAATTCACATTTTATTGCTTGTCTTGTTTTATCCACTGACACCTAAGTGTCAAAATACACCCTACATAGCAACTTGGCAACAGCTTCAAGACTGTAACTCCACCTCTCTAAATCGCAACCCCGCCCGTCCCTCCCACCATATCGTCCATCGACTCCGAATGTCAGCCTCGCGTGGCTGACGGTGAAAGGTGCGGTGCACTGCATAGAGCGAAATGTCATTCAGAGGGGCGTGTCTCGCAACGATTTCTTCGTGCAGATCAAGCGAGCATGCAGGTAAGCGTTTTGGCGTTCTTATGCGACGATGCAGCAAGCAGCGAGCAAGCAAAGCAGGCCAGTGCAGAAGCACAGCGCAGAAACACTTTGCCCAAAAGCACCGGAAAGATTATCAGAGCACCCTTGAAATTCAGGGCAAATGACTTAGCAGCGTCCTGCTGTACACGCAGAGGCAAGGCAGAAGGTCTATGCACCAGCTCAGTGTGTACAAACAGGCGCGTTTGAACTCTTAGGAGCTGCGGGCACTGCGCTTGCGCAGAAACCCGCTATTAAGCGAAGCATCTGCGCATGCGTGTTTGGACACCAATGCGGGACCAGAGCCTCGGTGTAACTTCAGAGACATGAGTCGGTTCATAGTAGTTTTCTTTCAAAGTGAGAAAGGCGAGGTAATATGCTCTTCGAGCTTCCTGGTTTTTTTTCCAGTTCATATCTTTTGCCTTTCTTAAAACAGTACCAACGACCACATCGTGCTTTCCAGTGCTTCGGGGTACTGCACAGACAGTGAACACTTGATACGAAATGGCACCCGCTCCATTTGGCACACTGTTTGGGTATTGAGAGCTGAAGTACGACACAGCGTGGCTCGGTTATGACGGAGTCGCTTTACGATTGGTTCCTAACTGTTGGCGTTGGGCGGTGTTGCTCTCCCACTGGCTGCTAATTGATAATCACGCAATCACACAATCGAAAATTGCCACGCCTCGTCGGTCTTGAGCTTTCATTGATTACGAAAGAGGCCCGCCCGTCTTCTTCCACACACAACGCACGAACGCCTAATCGTTGCGATATAAGAAAGAGGCGTATCAAATGGATAGGCTCTGGAAACATATTAATTGGCCCAGTGCAACGTATCCTACATTCACTGACAGCTTAAGAATCGCAGGGCGTGGGTTATCGTGTTCATACTTCTTGCATTCTGATTCGCTCTTTGGCTTTCCTATCGTTCCATGCCCCAATCACATTGGCTGCGCTGCGATAATGAAATACGCTGGGCTTGACCATCTTTTTTAAGCTTCCGGCGACTGTATAGGGTGTCCCGAGCGGACCTTGTGCTGAAAAGAAAAAAACCGAAAATAATCGACGCCCGCACATAGAAAGCTCGAACTTTCATCGAATATGCACTGAGAAGGTCAGTTTTACAGTGTAAAATTTTAAGGCGCAATTATTTTCTTGTAAAAAACGAGAGCAAAAAACTTGTTAAATTCAAGTTTGGGCGCTTTCGCAGACGACCAAGTTAGCGACGCTATTTAGTTGTGGCGCCATCTACCGATAATCGCAGCGAGCAGACAACTGAGTGCGTCGTCTGCTTGCTGCGCCTATCGGGAGATGGCGCCACAAGTAAATAACGTCGCTCACTCGGTCGTTTGCGAACGCGTCCAACCTCGAAGTTTTTGCTCTATTTTTTTTTATAGGAAGAGAACTGCGTTTTGAAATTTCACATGGCAAAACTGACGTGATCAGTGCGCATTCTGTGAAAGTGTGAGCTTTCTATATGCGGGCGATGATTTTTCCCCAGATGGTTCGCTTGGGACACTCTATATAAGGTCTTCGTGGCAAATTGTTTTGCGTCTACAAAGAAGGCCTGTTGTGGGGCACTGGTTGGTAACAAATTCTGCGTCAGCGTTCTGCTGGAACTCGTGTCTGATCAGTGAGAACGCGAGCCCCAGCCGAATGCTAATGCAGCAGTCGTGACCGATCTGCACCCTACGGTGGCCTTCTTTGTGAAGCAGGAATATTCAGCACTAAGGATTTCTTACTGAGGAGGTAGTGCCCAGTGCAATTCAAGTTTTACTAAGCTGAGACTTTTTGCTTTTCTTTCTCAGGCCTTGTTATTAGCTGAGCTATCTACTGTGATACATGAAATACACCCTCGCGTGTTGTGTGGGAAAGTTGACGCGCGGGAATGTTTTCTTTTCTTATTTTAAGTGCGGATGCTCCAAACACATATATTTGAAAGTTTCCTTCTTCCCTTTATTATCGAGCTCCGTGGAACAACCAACTGGTAGAAAGTTAACGTACAATATGAAAAGTGGATAAAATTTAGCGAAGCTCGGTGACGGTACGCAAATCGGTGCGGTGAACGGTGAAGTCCGTGGGGTGTGATATCATGCTGCTTACGACACCCAAGTGTTGACAACAAAGAAAGAGGTCAAGAGGCAAGTGCTCCAACAGGAAAGTGAAAGATGCACACTCGTACATAATAAATGCGAGACAAGACATGGACAGTGCGGACCTCCGGACACTGGAATACACATTATTATATCAATACATATTGTTTGAGACGCACATTCATGAAACAATTAGTAATACCTTTCTGTGTCTCAAATTGACTGTTTATTTATATTCTAAGATAACGGGCCACTATGAAAATGTCTCCTGGAAGTCAGACGTTACAAATTATGGAAGCAATCGGTGATCCGTCTTAAATAATTCCCGGAATATCACTGATTAAAATAAACAAAATTGAAACGTCAATAAGGTGCGACAGGACGTTTAAGCGAATCTCAAGACTAAAATGCTACCACGAAAGATCGTGGGTTAGTTACTTCAAATATACCAAAATTAACCGTTTTCTGAACCTTATTCAGCTGCCTCGAAATCGCACGGAACATTAATAAGCCTATCTCACTACAAACATCCTATCTCACTAGGACAGATGCATTTATAGTAACAAGACTGCGACAGCTTACTAAAAATGTCTCCTTACAAACGTAAAATGTTACGACGCTTCAATGCATCCCGTATAAAACAGGCTACTAAAATGAAGGGAGAGTGCACCGCATGCATAATTAACAACATACACTAGGATGGGAGAAAGGCGCACAAGTGCGAAAAACAAACTGAGCTCAAGTGTGATTGTTAACTGAGTACTCGTGTGTTTGATCGCCATCGCAATGTTAATAACTTCTTTCTGGCAAAACATCACGATTGTAATATTACTACATTCGCTACCTAAAGCAAGGGCAACTGCCAGCCTCAATTAGAATATGTTTTCCAATAAATAATAGTATTTTCGGGCCCCGTTAAAACCACTTTAAACCTTATTTACACGACTGACACGCACACACAACCATTAGTTGTTCCATATTTACATGGAAACTTCAATTTCTATGCGACATTGAAATGCTCGCCCGAGAGCTGAGTCCTTCTGCGAGCTGCTCAACTCGATGAATGCGATTTAGTTTTCGGCGCTTTTCCTTTTCTATTTTTGTGCGCCACAATTTCTTTCTGACGATTAGTTTCTACCTCGTTTTGAATGGTCCTTATGTCGTTCGAATCTCGCAACACAAAACTGCGTCCGTCGGCGGCCGGGCCAGGCCTACCTTGAGGAGCCGTCCGTCGGCGATCGGCGGGCGACTGGGAGCAGGCTTGCGGACAAACGACAGAAACAGATGCTTGACCAGGTCCCGAGGAGTGTCCATCTCCAGGTAGGTATCCATGAACGCCTGGAAGCCCTCCAAGTCGATGTCCTGCGCCGTGGCAAAGCGAGCGCGCAATGTCCACAACCACTCCATACCGCAGCTCTCGGCTGATCCGCCGGAGAATCGGACTCGCGGAGGCCGCCCTTTCAATAAAAGCCTGCCGCGGAGACCCGTCGCGTCTACGGCTTTACATAAGGATGACAACTATATCCGTCACGGAGCGTGCGTATCCGATGACGCTTACGAAACCGCTCCTGGAAATCAGTTGTTGTATTCCGTTTCTCCTTAACAAACGCGGTCACACTGCCAATACACCGCACAAAAGACAATCTGCAGACACCCGCTGAGTTCCTTCCGTGTATGACGGTCAGACTGGTCGTACAAAAACTGCCTACAGACATGTTCGAAGCATGTATGAAGCAAACCCGCTTAATTCGAAGTTCAAAGCATACGTATGAAGCAAACCCGGTTAATTGAAGTTCATCGCATGCATCAAGCAAACCCGGTTAATTCGAAGTTCAAAGCATACATATATGCATGCAAACCCGGTTAATTCGAAGATGCTTGAGGCGTGTCCGCAGATGATTCGGTCATCGTGACCCCAGAGAGCGCCGTGTCTTTTGTATAATTTTATGAGCAGAGTGACTGCGGCTTATATTCGAGTTGACATTAGACCTTGATTCAAATCGTCTTTGCGAGTCAAACGTGTGGCTGATGTATTCGGGAGATTTGTTCTTAAAAATAACATTTCCATTTTTTTTAAAGGGTGACAGTTACGTGGATGTTCACTTCATTGTGCATTTATCGGGCTCGGTGGACGTTAAAACCAAAGATAATAGACCCGATATAAGCTGCACTAGTTTTGCCCGAGAACTAGTTAATTTACTTTTTACCCAAGGAGTTTACCGGTCGTTATGTATTGACACTTTTGACGACAGTCATTATCAGCGGTTAAACTAATTTAAGTGATTTGCGCGGCGCCAAGCGGCGAGCAGAAGTTACGGCGCCCTTTCTACGTTCAGTTTCGAAATCTGGTGACAAAATCGCGAAAACTGGTGGATGAATATCACAAAGCCCGTTACTCGCCGATGTAAAGTTGCGTTGAACACACGCTACTTTAATTATTTCGGGTTTCTAACTGCCAACAATAAATATTTAAAGTAATTTCGTTCATACGCACTGCCTTAGTAAATAACGCGATCGAATTGAGTGCGACTTGTATGTGGGGATAGCATGCTTCACACACTCTTCATTGGGAGAGCGGCGATTGGTAGAGATCTCCAACGTTCTTGTGGCGCCTTCCTCGACAACACAGTAACACGGCAACGACTGCTGGCTGCGTGCGTTTTAATGCTCTTTGTAACCTCGGGCAGGCAGAGAAAATAGTCATTTTTTTAAAATCGATCAACCATTTTATCGGGAAATAAATGTTTATATAATAGTTGTGAGATTCGTTTTTGTTTATTAAGCATTATAAAGCCCACTGCTTTAACTAGATTTGGTCCCACAGCTTCACGTTCCCATGGACATCTAAACTCGAATGATCGATTGCACCCTGCACCGTGCATGTTATGAATGCCGCAGTGTTTCCTGAAAACCGAACCCGGAGACGCTTGAAAATCAGGAGACTTTTCTACGTGGGCGCCGCCATCTTCAATTTTGGAACTTCCGGTATGCGTGAAAACATCGCTTTCTTCTCGCCTTGACAGTAAAACGTGTTAACATTTTAATTTCAACCGTCAGTCGTTCTTGTTATGACCCTTCTATACTTTTTTACTTGTTCAGGGTTGTAATCTCTTGCTTTTTGTTTGGAACGCATACCGGATAAGGGGACAACGTGGCTGGGTGCGAGGCTAAACAAAGTCCCGGAATCTAGGCGATATCAATTTTGTTAGTAAAAATAAGAAATCAGGAGGCAAAAAAATCTATTTTAAACTTTCTGGTACGAATATAAGCAGACCTGGAAATAAAAGCGATATTTTTTGTTCCGATCTTGACAATTTTTTCGGGAGAATATTCTAAAGATTGACGCTTCTTCAAGGCACTATAGGCACCTTATCATTCCAGGAAAAACCGACGATCGGGTTAATGATGTGCTCCGCTCGCAAGGAACACAGACAGGCAAAAACGAGCCGTCTTTAAATGAAATTCTTTTGAAGGTTCTCTTAGAACATCTTAAAAAAAAATAAAGCTAGAAAGACGAAAACTGAAAAATATGGACGACGAAAAAAAAAGAAATAATTAAGAAAGCGAGGAAATAAAAAAAATGTCATAACGAGAAAAGCGTCAGGTTAGCACTTTCATATTTGCTTTCTCAGCTCAAATCTTCACCAAAGCTCCACTTCATATAATTTTTTTTCTTGGCGAAAAACAAAAAAAGCCGCTATCGAATCTTGGAATGCATCAACCCAATTTTAATAAAATCTTGAGCGCTCTCCTTAGTCCCCAAAACATGGGATATGCACAAGTGGGAGCGATGTGGAATATACGGATAAATTTCAGAGGACGGTTAAGCCCCTAGGTGAAAGAATAAAGGAATTTCTCTGCTAGTTTCCCAGTTATGATGATGATAAGAATACTTTTTTTTCATTTTTCAGTCATCGATGGCGAGGGCCGGGTACTAAAAATCTATGGGCCGTTTCACGAGCTGCATAAACAACTTGACAAAAGTCGTACTGTAAGTTCATTCATGTCTATACAAAATAATTCCAACAAACACCGGTAGGACACAAAAAGTTCTCTACAATTAAAGTGATGGCAAAAATGATTATACTAACGTAAGAAATCTCGGAGCAACTGCATTATTTGCTAGATGATAAATATAATTGAAATGCTTTTGGTCGGTAACTTGCTATATCTATGTCAGACGTGGTTCAGTTATAAAGTAAATTTGAGAGAGTGATTTCAAACATTTGAAGGCTTGGATCGAGTTGTTTTGTAACGTTCTAACCGACAACTTTATGACTAACTATTGACGGTTGAGCCAGGCGGAGTGAGTAATGTGTTATGTTTTCCTTTAGCGATCGCCAAGTAAGTAAGGCAATCACTTTTTTTTTAATCTGCATCCCGTTTTTCATTGCATAAATAATCTAAAGTTATAAAAAGATGAACTCCTCATTAGTTTCACCTTTCAAAAAAGAGCTTGTGTATGAAAATCATAACCAAAATTACGGATGAATCTGAAAACCTTTTATTTGCGGCATACACACAGTATTTCTCTCGAGGGTCTCATTGTGCCGCAAACCAAACGTCAATAATCAAAAATTAAGGCAAAATATTGACTAGAATAAAAGTAGTTAAACACTGAATGGAAGTGTTTGACAATGACGATACATTAGACCAGGGGTGGCCAGGCTGACCCGGCCTAAGAGCCGCAAACAAAACTACGAAACTTCCAAGAGCCGCGAGGGGGGGAGGGGGGGGGGGGGCAAGCTTTTGTTTTGAGCAATAAACGAAACTCGAAATACTTTCAATCTATGCTAGTCAAAAGCAGTCCAACTGTACGTAGCAAGTAGCAGTAGCACAAGACTACCAAACCGCAAGCTGTCTTTCGATCTAAAACGCGTTCCATGTCTTTTTTTATGGACGTGCTTGTGAGACCGGGAGGGTTGCGGGGGTGGGGGGGGGGGGAGGCTAGGGAGGGAGCCGCGAGCCGCACTTTAACACGCGAAGAGCCGCATGCGGCTCGCGAGCCGCAGCTTGGCCACTCCTGCATTAGACTAACCATACAACCTATAAGGTAACTTAATCGACACAATGTTTTCATGACATTGGTGCAGTAAAATACAAGCCCAATGTTTTAAGCATTCTAACAGCCGTAATAGGGAAATGTTAGATAATAATAACAACCGACACTTTAAACTTCTCTTTCTTACGGTTAAAAGAGATAACCTTTGCATTTCTTGTGATTAGTGTTAGTTGATTTTAATTAGCCCACAATTCTAATTTCGCTAGTACGTAAATAGCCGCGTCCTAAAACAACACCGCCGCCCCCAGTTAGTTTTAAAGCCACTTGTCGGTTTAAAAACAGTCGTAAAGGGCCCGTCGTGCGGCTAATGTTTCATTGACTTTGTCAAAAAAAATATTCCGCGTTTCATGATTTTTTGTTTTGTTAGGAGGGTGTTTTAAGGTGTTTTTTTTAATCAGAATAATGGCGTCTTGCTTAGTTTCTGCCCTCGTCTTGTCCGCGCTATTTAATAACAACCAAGATTACTCCAAACGCGGACAACATCGTCGCACAACAACCGCACGATTTACGTTTGAAAGTCAGCCCTGATCAGCTAGGAGCAGCCATCGGGTGCCACTCAGCAGCCTCCAAGTTCGACCCTCGGCTCGGACAAGATGTCACTTGCAAACAAGAAGCCGACACAGCGACACTATATATTCCTCTTCACGCCCCACTTCCAAAAAACAGCGCCTGTTCCCAGTCAGGGCGCACCGCTTTGCGCTGCATCTCCTTTGCATTTGTTTTTACTTCTGTTTGCTTTTCTCTCTCCGATCCTCGGAAGCTAACGCTCCACTTAAACTGTTTACCCAAAGCCAATTAGCGGCGTCTAAAAATGGCGCGGTGCCGCGGTTTCGGCCTTGGGTTTTGGGACAACGGCGGGAAGGGAGGGAGCGGGTAATGGCCAAAGGGTTCGATGAAGAGCGGAAGAAGGAGAGGCGCGTATCGGAGGAAACAGAGGGAAAAGATTAATGGGAAGAAAGGGTGGAAGGTGTTCGCCTACGGTATACGCCGTATACCGTAGGCGTGATGAATGGGCCCGCCCGTGGGATACCCTGCGGCGTTCCTATCTCGCTCCGGTCTGTCTCTTTGGCCGCTGGCCAGCAATGGCGGCGAGCAGGTGAATCATCGGGAGGGAGACAAGTGGATCTCCAAACGAGGGTGCTTGGACGAGCGAGTGGCCCCTCCAGGTGTTCGGGGAGAAGAAGCTTGCGGAGCGCCATGTCGGAATAGGGAATGTGGGATCGCGATATTGTCCGTTCTGCTCTGCGAAAAATTTCAAGTTTTTTTAAAACTTTGAATAAGAGAAACGATGGCGATGCCAGTGCGCAGCACGCAAACTTTCCTTGGTTTGTGAATGACAAAGTAACTAACGACCGACCTTCACATACTAAGAATACGGGTGTTTTCTCGACTCCTGACTGCTTGCAGTCATCGGTTGTTACGTGGTACATACGACGCACGGTTGTCCCACAATGGCACGCTTATGCTGTCCCACTGTACCCTGTTTCAACTTACGATGGACGGCAGCGGACGCTACGAAGCACCTTAGCCAACCCAGCGCTGCGAACATATTACGTGACTACGCACACCTCGCTGCGCCCTTCTTGAAGGCCACTTGACACTCACGTGGAATCGAATTGGCTTCGGTTGCTCGTAGCATCTAGTAGCACCCTCTGTGGCCCATCGTAAACTAAAACGGACTATAGTAGTAGCGCACATAACTCAACGCACATGTCTGAGCCTGCCTCGATGAGTACACGTTTTACAAATTGCCAAATAAAGAAGAAAAAAAAAACGAAACAAAAAAGTAAGTTGCATTGATCGATGTGTTCTGGTAGAACTTGATTCCCGGTCCAGTTCACCTGGACCAATTATCCTCCACGCAATTTAGTGATGCCATTTCGTCACCCGAGGTGGGTAGAGCGAGGAACCCAGCCTCCGGTTACCGCGTTAACCCGTCCGAACGCTCTTGCGCTAGCGTGCCCAATATCTTATTTCCGAGCCACGCGCTTTCAGTGAAACTGGACCAACTGTTGCAGCGCGCCTGGGCCTTCGGATTAACTGCAAGAATCAAATTTCCATCTGAAATGCTGGCCGCAACGCAACGTTTGAAGCCTCAAACTCCGCCTCCGACTGACAAGCCAGGCAAGCTTGTCGCCCTGGCGAACGTGATGTCCATGAATAAAGCAAACAAGATATCACTAAGCTGTTTCTAACTGTTGGTGATGGGCTGAAAAGCGGAGATTTTTTTAGCACTGTTGAAGGAAAGTGAATTTTGGCTAAAAGGACCGGTGTGGTGACACCGTCGGCTTAGAAAGTGAAGTATCTGACGGCGGCAAAAGGTTTTGTTGCTTTTTTTTATTCTGCAGAGGAGCCTCGCAGGAGTGCAAGCTGTCGGATCTTCGTCACTCAGGAATTCTCAGCAATTAAGTTGATCAAACGTCCTCATGAAAAACCGGTCAGGGTTGACTTTATGGATCAAGGATTTGTATTATTAGATGGAACAGCTTGAACGACAAGCGAGAGAGAGATGTTGGTGGGATAATCACTTGATCATTTGTCATTACACGTATGGAATTGATATAGAAGAGCTTAATGAGTATTTTAGGATATAATTGAGTACTGCTGTTGTATCGTCTGAAAGAACACACCTCACTCAAGAAGAGGGAGCATGCATGCATTGGTTCATCGATTAAGCCGATTTTGTTAGTTTATTCAAACTAGTTATATATCCGGATAATAATTTGGCGGTGGAATGCAGTTGTCCGCACGTACAAAAGTAACATTTGGACTTGGATATTTGAAAAATGATCGCTAAAGGAGATTAACCAGTGTGTTCTAGAAACATTTCCTTTGTCGACATTCACGGATGAGAGTTACTTTCATGGTAAAATTTGATACTCGGATGTAAGGTTGCAAATGTTGACGGTCTTTGTTGGAAGCACGTAAAGGAAAAACCTTTGTTGTCAGCAGACAGCTTCCAGCGCAAGATAGCGAAAAAAGGACAAGTTGGAATTTGTTGAGCACTGCTTAGAAACAAAGAAAAAATAAATTCTCGTGTACATTGTCGTGAAAGGGTACTTGGTATGTTAGTGTTATGTTGTTTGGAGACAGTACATAATCCGATTGCCATTTTCAGCGTCGTGGCAAAGATGTTGTGAAGGTTTTGTTTCTCTTGAAAAAACGGTGTTTAAATGTGGTATCTGTGTCCCATTAGCGTAGAAGTGAACTAAACGTTTAATTAAAGAATTATAATCAATGTTCCTTATTAGCGATTAAACTCAATGTAACCCAAGTATTTAAAGCACCATATAGGCGGCAAAAAATTTCCCCCTCTTGAGGGCTCGCCCGGATTGTCCAAAGAAGCATAGTGATCCCGCGGTACCTTGTCAAGAAGGAGTCGTGTATGCAACTGCTTTGTTTTGTGACTTTTGTTACAATGAACAAGCTAGTCAGTGCTTAAATTGTATAATTTCTTAGCCCAAAAGAAATTTCATAAGCAAAACACAAAAATCTAAAATTGCCGAGCATGTGGAAGAGTGTAACTGTAAAGCAAAATAGAGGCACACGAATATCTAAAAAAAAGAACAAGAAGGGAATGCAATAGAAGAGATTTAAAAATTACTATGCGGATCATAAGCTCACAAATTTGTAAGAGTCAACCCTCGTCTCTTGATGGAAATGTAAAAAAAAAAAACACCGCGCAAAAAGATGAGGACAACGATAGTAGAGCGCTCGTCCTGTGCTCAACTCTCGCTGTCCTCGTCTTTTTGCGTGCGGTTCCTACTTTCTTAAATGTATTTAGGTGCCTGTAAGCTTATGGTTTTCAGCTTGGGAAAGCTCCGGATGGGAAATAAGCAAGGGAGTTGGGAGAAATCCAGTGGAAGAGATGCTGCTTTTACACTTGTGTAATCGCAGCACATCGAGTCCGGATTTGACATCAATGATTGGACAGAAAAGGACGAGACACGAGGACTGGTGCGCGTTATTGGTCTCCTCTCGAATCAATAAGCTTCAATCGCATGCATGTAAACATTGCCAGGGATGAGTCGGTTGCTTGGGGTTGACGTTCTATGTTTCTATAGCCTGTTTGCCGATATTTATGGGAGTCGCTCACTGAAATTTGGAGGTGCATTCTACTGTTACCTCGTGTGTGAACATGTATCCTAGATCAATAGACAGGGATTGACTTGCCTATAGCAAAGAATTTTTGAGATAAATGTAGTAGCATAATTCTGTAGGCTTGTTCTCTTTTTTTCTCTCGCAGTCTTGGGTAAATTATAAAATACTTGTAGACTCGTCGCTGTGGCTCATATGTTATAATGATATTTATCCTCTGAATGTATAGCTTAGACCAAACAAATCGCATTTTTAATTGTCATTTCATTAATCAACTTGTGTCTTTCTTTTTTGCTTCTCAAGGAAATTAGACCAAAAATAAAGGAATAGCAAATCCAGGGTAATTTTTTAGGATCTTTACATTTTTAGTAGGGACCTGTACAGGAGCTTAAAGCGAAACCCAAGGTAAAGCCTCTTTTCTGGAACTTAAGCCCCTCCGCTTCTGATAATCCTTTTTGGCTGATGTAACTATACGTTCGGATACTAATTGGATTAGTCATATTGCGCGTTTCAACCTTAGCTGGGCTGATTGCTACGAGGGCCTCTCAGTGGATCCTGAGGGATTTCTTTAAAGGACGGTAACAAGATTTACCAAGAGGGCACTGCACAGAAATAAAGTTTTTTTTTTGTCGTCGTCTAAGACGCTGCTTTAAACCCCACGGAGAAAGAATCTCGACATCTGCACGAACGCGTCCAGTTAGAAAGAATGGCAAGTTCTATCCCGTGGATGGTCCACATCTCATTACTTGTTTTGGGCGCACCTTTAACTTGACCCACATTTGGGCATCCAGCAATAAAAGTGAGTGGTTATAAACAAGAATTGAGAACGTTAACAATGAATCATTTTCCAGTTTGGCAGTGGATGTGTGAGGAAGATGTGTACCAGTGTAATAACGTGTACTTATAGCGATATGACGAAGCAAGATGCACTGCGGAAAAAAGAAAGTTTAGGCCTTGCACGCAGTTTCTCGGACATCGAAACTTTTCTCACGCGCTCTAATAAGAAAAACAAAAGTTAAATTTGAAAAGAAAACGAAAACAAACTGCACAACGTACTAAATCAGTTTTCTTTTTTGTTTTTTTCCAGAACTATATTGAAGTGTAACGACAGTAGATATTGCATCAACCAATAGTGATTTTTTTTGTATTTAGATTTATCAATGTATAGATTCTTGTGGTGATATATATATATATATATATATATATATATATATATATATATATATATATATATATATATATATATATATATATATATATATATATATATATATATATATATTATGTGTGTGTGTGTGTGTGTGTGTGTGTGTGTGTGTGTTTTTATTGCGTAACAGCGCGATAGTAAAGAATAAAACAACTCCCCTGCCGTAGTGCTTAAATACTGCAAGGTATGGTTTAAGAAAGAGAAGAAATACAAGCATGAATAATCTTCCTCACTTGACGCCTCAACTATTAACTTGTAATGACTGCGTGTAGCTGAATACTGACTGACTAGCGCCGGGCATATTGGTTCTCCGCCGACATGAACCGATGCGTAATAAGACCAGTAGCATCGCTAGGTGGGAGACACGAAGCACCTGCGAGCTCAAATGATTAGGACGAAAACTGGCCAGAAAACGCGTTTCTTCATGTACCGGCGACTACAAGTTTACACCACAATTTTGTTCGGTCGTTATAGTTTTATTTAATATTTTAAATTGCGATGATCCCGATGAGCGAAAGAGTAAAAAATGGATACTACTCACTCCTTCGGCGTTATATTTGGAGAGTGCTCCATTTTCCTTGAACTCCTCGAGGACGTCTGGAAGCTTCTTGGATGAGTCTGCAACAAAAGAAGTGACGGAAGAGACATTACGATCAAGATGAAATTAAAACTCAGCTAAAACTATGACATAGTCAGATAGCATCATGAGGGGCTTGAATTCATTTTCATCTGGACGGCCGTCAACCTTTCTCGACCTTTCTCGATCTAATTACCGATGGTTGTAAAGGCGAACGCTCAGAAACACGCTCAGTGTTGAGTACATTTGTTTCTCACATGCACGGGCGGATTTGGGGGAGGGGGCGACCGCCCGTCTTAAGACCTCTTAACTGTATTTAAATGAAAAAATATTATACATGAGCCAAAAGTTCAGTTTTTGATGACATCGCCAATATTGAATCAACGAAATAGATCCAGGCGACCTTCCGGCCGCAACGTCATCTCTCAGCAAACCCCGCTCCTTCCCCTCCCCTCCGTCTCCCAAACCTGACTCATAAATCCGCCCGGGCATGCCGTACTTTGATTCAACGTGAGTTCATGAGCCGCCAGTCAGAGCACAGATAACGCCTGAAGCAATGCTTCTCCCGAGATATAATACGAGAAGCTTTCCGTTACCTGCAATCAGTTGAGTTGCCAAACATTTTTTTCTACATATATTGCTCTTCCGAGATCATTAGATTTCGTAAGGTCAATGTTCGTCATCAGTCGAATGCATGCAATGTTCGTCATCAGGTTATAATCGTAGGCAACTTAAGCAGAGTTGTACATGCTTAAGAAAATCCGGAGGTAGAGGGAACGGGCAATCAGTAAATTATATTATGACGACAGACTAATTTAAATTAAAAAAAAACAACAAATATATGGCAGCCAAGCAAAGTCAGCAAGGACTTATACGCGGAAAGTTCTTAACAAAATAAACGAACCAAATCACAAAGATAACATTTAAATACATAGAGACAGGTGATGAATCTAAGCATATTATTTCCGTTAAAAAAATAAAAGGCAAAAATATTAAATTTTTAAAATTTGTTTTACACAATTGTTAAGGGGGTTAGGACAAAAGGCGAATACAATCACCTGACTGGGTCCCAACCCCTGTAACAACCATCAACAGCAGGATACAAATCGAGAGAGAAAAATAAAATAAAAAGCCAGCTCACAGCGTAAGTCGAGAAAGAAATTATTTCACCCAAGTTAAAGACTCTTCAGCTTACAAATAAGATTTAAAAAGTCACACTGATTAATAACACAACTCATTAGGTAGGTACACTAGCAATATAAAAATATTCCCTAGGTATTTTTTTTAAATTAAGCATGGAAGCTTGATTTTCTGTGCCATCTCATACACGCAATGATTGTTTAGGATATCTGTAATCTGGTAGGATAATTCTTGAGTACCATAATTAGTTCTAATTTTTGGTTGTGGAAACTGCTGATGTCTCAGGGTTTAATATGCTTGCTTACGACGCTGTACGTAATAAACTCCGGACTATATGTGGGAAGACAAACAGGAAATTCTGAACTCACCTTCTACAGGTTACGAGAACCACAAAAACAACAACAACAACAACAACATTCATTTGCTAAGTTGTGGCTGATATCTATCTTATAAGAAGCTGGAACTAGAGAGCTAAGAATCAATGCATATAGGGGCAAATTAGAAAAATTTATCACATCGTACACCATGTACGAAAATTAAACTGAGTTAGAACATGAAGTTCTAAAATTCACGGAGCTTTGCATGCGTCTTGAATGAAGTCTTGAATAAAATCTTGAATGTCTTGAAAGCCTATGGGACGCAACATCGCGTCCGACAAAAGTCGGAGGGAGTCGTGTTATATATGGGCAGTCATTTCCTCTAGTCGTATTACATGCCCACAATACGTTTGCTAAAATTGTAGACAGAAAAATGTACAAAACATCGCGATTAAAAACTGATGCTCGCAGTGTGTCCCGGGGCAGGACTCTTACAAAGGCTTCTCAGAGTGAAACATTCGGCTTCCACATCTTTTTATGGCCTTCGAGTAAAACCGCGTTTGAAGCTTAAATCGACTGTTTCGAGCTTGTGTGTTGTCCACGACCGAAGGAGAAGTGACAGAGAAGAAATCCGACCGACGACCCCGCGTTGGTCGGAAACCTCGAGCTCGACAAAGACTGCGCCAGGCCGCAAAGATGGAAGGCAGCAGCATCGGCTTTTTCTTCAAATGTTCGCTGACGGCCAGCGGCTCAAATTGATCCAAATTAGTGTCCCCAGCAGCGTGGCTCTTTGCTTCGACATTCGGTACATGTGTAGTTCATTCGGGAACTTGCGCTAAACAGACGCGCTATATGTTGTTTCCACTGTAGCATACGTAGTATCATCAAACCGGTTTTTCTATGACCGTGGCGTCCCAAACAGTCTAGACCCCTACCATCTCCCACATTTTATCTCTTCTCTGTTTTGAAGAGGGACTCGTTTCGAGAACCTCATAAAAGGGCGGGTAAACAACGTCCCAAATAACACCGAGAAGAAAAAAAAAGCCACAATAGAAAATGCGTTCGACGTTCCACACGTAGTACTAGATACAATACAAGCCGTCGTACCACCATTGAATGTGATGACTTATCGCCAGACACAAGGAGGCTGGGAATGAAACACTCCGCAAAACAGAATACACTGGCTTGGTTAATTTTATTGTTATTCGATCTGTGCAGGCAGTCTTCGAAAGTTAATCGGGGATCAAAACACGACGTGAACTCGCGGCTTGACCGGAGTCAGTGAACACTGTAAAATCCAAGTAACGTCGAACTTACGATAAGGAAAGACGTGTGGTAAATTAGAAACCAACGCGCTCAACCATCTACACATCGAACAATCCAGTTCTATTGATCCCATCGTGCTCAAATAAAAAAGAAAAAAAAACAAAACAAAAACAATCAGCGATAAGAGCGTTACACGAAGTTTCGCATGCATCTGCTTCGAATACAGATGCTTGTACTACCGTACTAGGGCAGATTCCACCATTCTACGGCAGCCAAACCTCTCGACGTCTAAAACCGCAGTTCAAAAAATCTGACTTTTTCTTTGTATGGGCTTCAAGAATGACTTTTTATGTCAGCGCACGCTCGTGCCAGATGCTCTATAGCGCTCTCGAATATCGTTGTGCCCTCAGCCAATTTCCATGGTACGGCCACGGGGCTTTGTTTGGCGACGTGTGTGCCAGCAAGAAGACGCTGTAAAAGGTCAATACGTGATTTCAAGCCGGACCTCCGGGACATTTACACGTCTCAGCTCGTGCGTGCGAGAACGTACACCTGCAAGTTTAACCAGAGACCCATGCCCGTACGCGCCATAATGTGTTCACACGAGTCAAGTTTCGGCCGTAACACTTGGATTACATTTAGGGTTCCGTCTTTTCGGGTCCTGTACTTTTCTGTTTTTAATTCCTTGAGTGTTTTTTCGGGATTTATTTTGTTCCAGAAATTCGGCGTTTTTTGGAATTTGTTTTCGGCATCGGGCAGGAAAAGTCTTATCTTTAGAGTGGTTTATGTTGAGAAAATAGCACAGAGGTATGAGGCATCCCAAAATGCTCATTAACGGCGCACTAAAAAAAAAAAAACCGTTTTGGTATTATTAGGAAAGGAATAAGAAAAAGGCCGTAGGTAACCCTTCCCTTACACCTCATACACACACACACACACACACACACACACACACACACACACACACACACACACACGCACACACACACACACACACACACACACACGCACACACGCACGCACACACACACACACACACACACATACACGCGCACACACACATCAGCTTTTATCAGTTTTGTGTGGGCAGAGTTTGGGGTGAACACAAACAATAAAGCTGTATATGAAGGTTTCTTTCCGTGAAGCTTGCGTTTCTCTCATGCACGGGCAGCTCCGATTCTAAGTTTTGCGCTTTTCTCTTATTTTGATAAAATCCTGCTCAGGGTCTATTTTTCGGGGTATGTGGGGACATAACGAAAACATGGAACCCTAATAATATATACCACATTTTATGAAATCTTTTATTTCCCCAGCGGGGTAGGAGGCAAAGAAAAAGTCGCCGTAGAAACTAAGAATGTCTCTGCTCCCCTACAATTGGCAGGGTGGGGCAACGCGACCATTTACCACATAAATATAACAGATACGCCCATCAACTAAAACAATAAACATAATAGAGCACAAACATACATTCCAGGAAGTGAAATATACACTACTAATGTTGAAGGATGGGAAGTTACATTAAAAACAATAAAACGCGAAAATAAAATAATAGACCTTAAAATTATCTAAAGGTGAAATCAAGGTAACTCTGAACAGGATGTTCAGGTTACCTTTCAAAACTACAAAAAAAACATTAAAAGGGAAAGCACGGAAGAGTTTGCATATTGCACAAATAGGGATGACACTTGAAAACGAAAAAAAATCGATTTAGGTAGCGCTTAAACACATACTAAAACCACAATTATTCATATATTGAAAGCAATGCGACTATTTACTGGAACTTATAGATCTGGAGTTATGTCCTGTTAGTTCGTTTAGTAAGACTGGGAGGTTATACGTGATGGATTGATTACCATAAAATGATCTACAAATGGGACGCTTCACCTTTCTGTGAGTCTTGTGTTGTGCTGGGAGAGTTCTTCCCAGTTTAAGTAAATCAAATACAGTAATGGTATTAGTTTTCATTGCCGATTTATATTGCGATAAAAGTTTGTATTTGTAAATGTCATTTATTTATAATATTTTAAAGTCTAAAATAAGTGCTGGTGTGGGCGTACCATGGGACATTTTTGATTGCATGTACGGCCCTCTTTTGAGCGAGCATCAGGGCATGTAGGTTTTACTGAGTTTTTATACCCCATACTTAACGGCAATGTGTTAAGTTGGTTAATATAAAAACATTGTATAATGTTTGTTTTTTAACATTAATCCACAAAATATGTCTACACTTGTTCAAAAAACCATTTGCTTTGTTACATTTTGTTGGAATGTGATTTACATGGTATTTCCAAGTTAATTACCCTGGAAAAAAGAACAAACACAAGCGTCTTTACAACACTCACCATTTCAGTTTGGTTTCTATCTAGGTGGAGGCTACTATCGATATGTAATGGTTTGTTTGAGGTCGAGATATGATAGCCTTAGTCCTGTTTACGTTTATGTACACATAAATATTTTCAGTACATTTTTGTAAGGAAGCTAATGCCGAGTTTTCCGAGTTTATAAGCTGACTAAACTTGTCACCCGTAGAAAAAAAAAAAACAAGCTTGTGTTATCAGCATATGCAATGCATTGAGCTGTGTCAGAAATAGTAAATGATGCCCTGGGGGCTCCTGATGCAATGGTTTTTGTTAATGATAAAAAAAAATCATGAAAGACAATGTTTTTCGTCAAAGAGGTATGATTTAATCAACAAAACTGCTTTACCCTGTCTCTTGTATTTATCAAATTTCTCTAGTAATACATTATATTTATCTGGTCAGAGGTCAGTCCACAAAAAGCCAAGGATATACTTTTTTGCTTGAATGCCCCAACAATTGCATATTGTATTGGTAGTGCAACGTAAATTCAGTGGACTTACTTTTATGGAAACCGAATTGAAAGCCTGATTTAATGTGTATTCTGTGTGTCTAAACACATTTTGTTAATCTCACAGGCATGATACGCTGCAGGCCTTTTGAAAAAATTGGCAAAATATATATTGGCCTATAATTTGACAATTTATCTCTCTTGCCACTCGTATGCAAAACTGCTACCTTAACGTGCTACTTAGCGTGATTCATTTCTTTGGGGAATGTATTAGTTTAAATTGCTTTATTGAAAATATGAGTTTATATTGGAGCTAAAAGTCTATAACAAATTTGAGTGAATTAATTTGGAAACCATTGATATCGAGACTTTCGCTAATACTAAGATAAAAAAAAATCCTGACATTAGTTTTTGTGGTAGGAAAAAAAGTTGACTCATTAACGTTCAAAGTAAAGAGGTTTTTATATACTTGTTGGGTTGACGCAGACGAGCGAGCGTAAAACAGGTCAACGAAATAGTTGTTGAAGACATTAGCAAGAGATAATTCAGAGGTCTTTGCATCATTTATTGTTATTTCTTTAATTTGGTTTTGAGGCACAGGGCGCAGAAGTTTCTTAATCTCTTGCCACAGAATATCCGTTCGTCATGCCATTTTGCGATGGAACATATTGTTATTGTATCGTATATTTTCACGCTTCAGTTCAGTATAATGGGCTTCTATATTGTTTAAAGTATTAAACCAATAACTTTATGGGTGACGATTCGCAAACATTTCGTCCTCGTCAACCGTCGTCACCGCGCGCACAAAAAAAAAAAAATTGCGAGGAGAGGGAAGTTGGGACTCTGTTGTCCTCCGTGCCACGCGAAGCGAGCGAGGACAAGCGAAGAGGGCAAACCTGGCGTCCCGCCAAGAGTTGCACAAGGAAGGGCGAATCGTCCTGTCGTCTGTGTGAAATATTTTTCACATATTACTCGCGTTGTGCGAAATCCCACTTCTGCAGCATCCAGTAGCTACGCGTAATGTTGGATGTCTTGAGAAACTTCACCGCGCTTAGCCTCTTCACGAATCACTGGAGGCTGTCGTCAGTCGCATCCACGACGCCAACCAGCACGACGGCTATGAGAATTAACCACGTCCCACATCCGCCCTCAGGTACGTGACGGCACCATTCCACCCGCATTGCGCGACCGTGCTACTGCTATCGCTTTCGTTTCTTCGCACATTGTGGGCAAAAAATACGACTTTTTTTAAAATTGAGTTTTAGTCTTTGAATTTAGAAAAGGGTTGAAAACGTTTATTTTTAATTGCAATCTTATGTAATGATTTAGAAGTTATCCATGGTTTAAGAGTTTTCCTAGATTTATTTTGCTTCTTATAAGAAAAAAGAACAATCTTCATAAATTGCCATGATGAAAAATGAATTGGTTGTACAGGGTGTTAACATCATCTGAATTTATCACCGAATTACAATTTATCACCAAATTTGAAAGATTTAAATTTGATTCGGGAAGTAGAGGAAGAAATTATATCAATGGTAAACTCACCGCTCATCTGCAATCTGCGCCCTTCACAACTGGTTAGATTGAGAAGTCTCTAGTGTTGATAAAAATTTTGATACATTTCCATCTTGTGAACGATAAACAACGCAGAACAAAAGAGTAGTTATTTTGTATTGTTACAACTTCGTAGTCATCGGCTGAAGCGGTGAAATATGTAAGTATCGAAACCTATAAAGAGAGAATAGCTCTGTATGGAAACATCAGCACCTCGCCCGTGAGAGCGGCTTATCACAAAATGTCGATAATTCAGATTAAACAAAGTAGCCTAATTCTTGGGAGTGCCACGTTTCCGCCAGCATAATTACACGAAACATTACACCACTTGTATTTCCAATTAGAAAGTCTAGGTCATCGCGTTCGTTTCTGGCAAAGTGAACATTTAAATCTAACCTTCACCAGCACGTCTCGCACTCGCATTTCATGCACCCTGACTCGCAGTCGTGAATAGAGTGCATGTTTGGTGTTTTATATGGCGCGCGGCCGAGTAGAAGAATGGGACATGCGTGACTCGAAAGCGTAGGACACGTAGCCGCCTGGAGCCTCGCGGGACTGAAGATGGCGGCGGTCGGAAGAAGGGCAGGACAGACGGACGCTGCCTTCCGTCCCCCATGAATGAGGCCGGCCGGAACCATCGGGTTTCCGTCTTCACTCTCGGCCCTTCCTTTGGGCACTTCCCCGAGTCCATTTCCGCTGGTGATCGATCTTACCCATCGCCGAGGTGTACGCTAGACAAAAGAGTGCCCCGTCCGTGCGAGCGATAGCCGGGTTGGAGTACGCGCGACTTCGACGTCACTGCGCTGCTCTGCCACCGCTGTCGCATGGCGCAAGCGCAGACGCGTCACTTTTACGTGAATGCGGTTTCCGCGCGCTTGCAGAGCGCACACCTGCATGTGTGGACAAGCGCGGGCTTCTGTAAACGCGGCGTGTTGGCGTGTAGACGAGTATGTCGGGTATTTAGCATTACATGGTCGTTCCTTTGTATCCTTTGTATTCCGGAAAAATCTCGCCCAATATTGATTTGGGGAAAGTCCCGTGTTTTTAGATCGACATATACCGAGGAAATGTATGCTGATGAAAAGTGACGCCATGTGCTATGCATCATGCATGTCGTGGTGATGGAAAGTCAGGCGATGCCACGAAGAACGTTCTCATTGTAACTCGGCACTTTCGCATTCATAGGTAAATATTCGTAATAAAGCAACAACAAAAAAAAATAATAAAGGAAGAGAGCAGGTGCCGTTTTCTGCACAGTTTTTTGTTTTTCTTTCAATAACCTGGCAACGAAGTTTTGTTCCTATTTTTTGATCATTTAGATTGCTCATAAGTTTGACCAGCCTGGACAGCTGCGCTACCAAGTAAAAATCTACTTATTACTGTGGTCAATCACGACATGACCGCTGACGCTGCCACGGCACCCGCGACAGCGTCTTCCTTTTCTTCGTATTAATGTTATTTACACGTGTGTTGTAGTATTGAAAGTAGAAAGGCACAATTTATTTTACTTTCCGAAAAATTGTGATTTTGTTATCCCTGGGATTTCAACTTACATAAAACATCCGCATATGATGGATAAGGAATGTACACCACAACTGCAACGGCGATACATTTAATAAAAGATCATTCTTACTTTCGAACCTAGAAAACGATCTGGAGCATCGGCCATTCTACGCCCGGCAACTTCCATGATTTGAAGCAAACGAATGGGTTCGAAAGACAAGTAGCTGTAGAACAAATACTTGTCAAAACTCATTTCTTTTTCTTAGATGAAAAAAAAAAAGATTAACCAGGCTTTACGAGAAAAAAAAAGAAGAGAAAGGAAGACCGTAACAAGAAATTGTGTTCCGGTGTAAAATTTTTCGATTTCTGTGGCGCTAGAACATGGGGCAGACCACTGACCCACGACAGAAATGCGAACCGCACACAATGAACAAAATGATTGAAAGTATACTGCTTTGTGGCCGACAACGACTGACACAGTTAAAAACAACTAAATTGAGAAACCTGTGACATTCTTTCGCTCCTATTTCTTTCTCTCTTGTGTTATGCAGTACATTTACCCAAACATCGTAAACAGGGGTCTGGCGGAACATTACGATTGAGGCCGCTCGCACCAACGATGGAGGTTTACGAAGCAAAGCTCGTAAAAGGTTGTCGAAGTTGTAAACCGAGATGACGGTTGTATTTTAAGGAATGGGCCGCACAAAAGACTTCTAGAATCTGGCCGGTGCAACCAACCAACGCTAAGGTCATCGGCGTTTCTTCGCACGCCCCTGCGCACTGACACTCTCTTCACACGAAGGAGATAAATTTAAACCCGTTGCGAAAGATGAATGTTACATGCTTTTTTCTAGGTTAAACAATTTATCTGGAGAGAGACGTCGATGGCGCACTCTCCTGTTTTGTATTTGAAGAGTTACACGCAATGTAGGAAGGAGTTGAAAAGCGTAGAGCTTCCATTGGGACCCAAAATCCATTTCTAGTGTGGGGCACAATAAACTTCATATGTATTTTTTGCCGATATGAACCTCTGGAATATTATTCGCTGGTACACGCGCATTACCATTAAAGCAGAAAATACAGAAAAACGGTAAAACTCAACCCGGATGATTACTAAAATTATCTGTCGATGAAAATGTTGCGGACAACTTTTGTGACGTCTATCGATTACCTATTCTCGGGCGAAAGCAACTGGTGGGACCTGTTCGTATAGACGCCATTGTAGAAGGTTGTGATAGGTACTAGCTCAGCTAACTGCCAACATATTAAACTATCAGGATAAATGCAATCTTTCACTACTGAGATAAACTAAAACCCTATGTGAGACGTCTTGGCAATTCGTTTTGGGCCAATCACAAGGCACCAACCACTGGTACGTTTCAGTTTACGCGCTTCATAAAATTTCCATAATAAAATAATGCAACTGACGACGAATGTCTTAAAAAGAGAGTAGTTTAATATAATCTCTGTACGCGCGAAATCGAGGCAATAAAACTGAATCGAATGTCCACTGTAAACGCCTAGGTCTGAACATGATGTTCGAGCAAGAAAAGTTGGCTTTTTACTATATGCTTACGTCCTGCGAACGGCTGGCCTTGAGGTTTGTTTTCAGTGGTACATCAGCAGCTAAAGCTACGGAGCGCATAAAGTGTGGCAATAAAGAAAGTTCTTACGGAGGTAATTTTCAGTCTACGATACAAATACCAGACCTTACAATCTCGATCAATACATAGCAAGTGCCATATGACTACTAGATGGAGAAAAACGAGTACGAGTGAGGTTATCGTGTGGTAATCAAGCGAAATCGAACATATGTTGTTATTTCTTTCCTCCCAACTCCCCCCCCCCCAAAAAAAAAAAATTGCATGACCGTCAACCGACAACGTCTTTGTTTTCTAACGCATACACTAACGTATAGACCAGCCAAAAGGATAAAAAAATCGTTAAAACAAGAAGTACGAAATTCCCAGAGGCACCGTTATCCTTGTCGATAAAGTTCCCTGCTGAATAAAGGGAGGCTCGTGGAGCTCGTAGGGGTTGTAAACAGGAAAGCGATTCGCGCATTTTCGTTCACGAGATCTCGCGAAAACGCGAAGCCCGATCGGACGACCCTTCGGGTAATACTATCTCCACTCACGTTGAAAAAAGACAAAAAATTGCATTACAGATGTCGATCTACGATGAGAGCTCATTCACACTGCGTGGGGGAAGAGTGGGCGCTGTCTATAAACCAGAAAAAGAGGAAAGCGCACAGGAAACTCCATCACCTGATGATGGCACACATTCCGCGAGAACACATGTCGCTTCCCGCTCTCGTTCTTCAGTCCACGGTAGGGTTCCGAGTCTGGACAACGTTCTCTTTTACGCGTTTCTACTACATCTGACCCGAATGACGAGCTGTCGTTTCCTCGTGCTTGCTAAGCGAATATTCGGAGCGTAGTCATCGGAGAATACGTAAGTGGCACTATATACAGCGACGGGCAACCAACACTATATTTTATCAACAAAAAGAGAAAAAAAAACCTGCCAGATAGCATTTTTTTACGAAGTACTCAAACTCGCAAAACGATCATGCTGTCTTATTATTTTTTGTTTTTTTAGGCTCGCCACAATAAAGTTTATTCCTCCTCCTCCTTTTTTTTTCGTCTACCAGATGAGAGATTTCGTAACAAATCGCAGTCGAACTCGCACTATACTTTGTTCACGCCTAAGCTGAGAGCGCGATGGAAGCTACGTCCTCTTTGGACCACTCATATCCCTCTCTTTCGCCACGTCATCTCGCTCCTGCCCACACCCACGCGCAGAGAGCCGGGTCAGGTGATAAGAAGGAGGAGGCTGATGGGTCCGGTGGGCACGTTACTCCCACCTTAGTCTCAGCTTAAAGGGCAACTCCGCTCAATTCCGAAGATTTCGGGATAATGAGTGATTTCACTTTAAAAAACACCAATAAAAGACACTACGTCATTTGCGAAGTGTCGCGTACGAAGTGTACGCGACACTTCGTACACGACCGCTGTATCATCGCGCTTGCACTCCAAAGCGCGAACACAGTGAAACATGCGGTCGTACTGTGTGTGACAAATTGACCCGCCATGTCCATCTCATAACGCGTAGTTTCGGGTCCCTTACTTAAACAGCTGGTTGATAACAACTTTCGGAACAAAAACAAATTTGTTTTTTTGAAGGTTTGCACATTGCGGACTTACAAGTAATATCCCGAGTCATCGCCCATCCCCGACTCATGGGCCAATATCGATTTCCAAAAAGTCAAATTTTTTGCCCACAATGTGCGAAGGAACGAAAGCTATAGCTGTAGCACGGTCGCGCAATGCAGGGTGGAATGGTGACGTACGTACCTGAGGACAGAGGTGCAACGTGGTTAATTCTCATAGGCGTCGTGGTTCGCGTCGCAAACACCACTGACGACAGCATCCAGTGATCCGTGAAGTGGCTAAGCGTGGTAAAGTTTCTAAAACCATCTAACATTACGCGTAGCAACTGGATACTGCCAAAGTGAGATTTTGTATAACACGAGTAATGTTTGAAAACAAGTCTTCCAAGCAGACTACACGACGATTCGACCTTCGTTGAGCAATTATTGACGGGACGCTAGGGCTTCCCTCTTCGCTTGTCGTCGCTCGCTTCGCGTGGCATGGCGGACGTAGTCCCTACTTCCCTCTCCTCGAGGAGAGAGGGGAGAGTTAAAAAATGTTTCCATTTTTCGCGCGCGCGCGGCGACGACGAGCGATGAGGACGAAATCTCTGCAAAGTGTCGCCCATAAAGCTATCGCTTGAAAACAACACCGAGTGATCGCCCACTCCTACAAATATCCCAACGTGGACTCCATGATCCGCGAACATTTATCCTACCCAAATCTGTTAGAACACAGCCGGTATTAGAAACATGCTTTCACGGAACAAACGTTCGCGCTGCATGCCTATCGGCAATGTTCATCGCGCGTGCAAGCAAAAGACTTCAAGACGCTCTCATGCGCATTTCTTTCATGAAACAATGAAACTAATTTGAGTTTAATGCATCTATTGTGTGGCCGCGCTAGATATGTACTAAAAAATTACCGTTTTTTTTGCTTTTTCTAAACGTTATTTTTGTGCTTACCCACCGAGACATGGCCCATCCGTCAGAAATAGACGTCACGACCGGCGTTAGTGCAGAAAAATATAGCTGGCAAGCTTACAATTGCACGCGCTGCCCACACGAGCGACACGCGCTTGGCGGCCCAAAGATCCTAGTATGACGTCACGACTGGTCAAAGGTTTTTCGTGTTTTCTCGCGTTTAGCTACTTCTTCGGGGAAGACGAACGTGATATTCAGATTCACGGGATAAAAATACGTCAGAATTCACTTCAAACTTGTTTTCTTCGAAAAGTGTTTCAGCTTCCTTTAAGCTGCAACGAAGTGTAGATGAATCCTCGCCCTTGTGCCAGCAGTTCTGACAGGCAAACTACAACATGCATGAAACGAGGTATAGCTTCGGCTTGGCCACCGCCGTGACTTTGCTCACGTAAACAAACACACGCACTTTTTTAGCGACTTTAACGTTTTGGTTAGTAAGGGGGAATAGGGGATTCTTCAAACCGTTTTCCAACTGGGCAGGACGGTGCAGAAACGAGAGAGGAGAGGGAGGAATTGCAGATGAGAAAAGAGGTTCGCTTCACGAACCTGAGTGTACTGTACAAGCCTGCCAAAGTTAGTTTCACACGCGTGATGCACGTGTTTGCACGGATGAGGCGCCAGTGGCTATGCCGTCAAAGTTTATAAACGCTCGTGCGCTCAGGCACCTACAGCGACGATCAAAGGTGCGAGCGTGCACTCTCCGATAGTTGCGATATGCCACAAAAGAGTTAGATCCGACTAGAAATCAGACGTAATCTGTCTCTTTACTACGTCCTTCTGGGCCCGCTTGCTGTCCCACGAGGTAATCGATGGGGGCTACGTCTATCGTTCTCCCGTCACTAACGTTACAATCTTTCTTCGGTGCGTTTGCAGTTTCGTATACCGAGACACATCGTGGATATAGTCACAGAGTATAGATACGACTGCGCCATTGGCAAATAGACTTGGGCTGCAACCCAATGAGACGAGGAGATCGAGCCGATGACACGTCCTTCGCACACGAAGGGCAGTCGGGTGGCTCGCGAGGTCGCCGAGAGAAAGGAGTTGGCGAGCAAATACCCGGTGCTTGGTCGCCCACGGTCCTACAGACGACTGGGAATACGCGATGGTTATTGGCTGAATGTCATCCAAGAGACAACATTGTTCGCTAACAAAGGGCGGCCCTCAGTCTGCCGCAATATTTATACGATAGATTTCCAGGCTCAGTAAATCGGTAGGTTTCGTGACATCGAGCCGGAATGTATCTTGGTTCATTTCCTCTATGGTTTGAGTTGATTAATGATATTACGGCGGGCGACCAAGTGCGATTAGCTTAATGCAATATAGACGCTCAGACGTTCATGCGTTAATTTCTACAGGTCTATAAGCGTGCGATCTCGTCAGCCCAGCACGCAAATGTTCGTCGCTTCGGAAAGCGAACGAATCACGCGCCATACGCGCAGAAACACTGAAAATGGAACCGACCAGGAACCTTTTTTGGAAAGGCCTACACCGGCGGACAACGTTCTGCGGCATTTCGGAATCGAAGAGTGCGCGTACACAGCTTTGATGGACGCTCAAGATGTGCAAGCGCACGTGCACTTCAAGCTTTGACTGCGTAGTCACAAAAAATTGCTCAAAGGCAAAAAAAAAAAAGAAGACGGTTGTCATGAGTTTAGCAACAAAAAAGCTATTTTTCAAGCGGAGCTGTTAAGGGCTAGGTTCCCCAGGATCGTGTCCGTGTATGTCGACACAAAGCTTCCTGGACAGCTACTGCCATCTATAAGCGACGGCGGCAAGCACACAACCAGTATGGTTTCCGCCGTCACTCGTAGATGGCGGCAACCTTTCCAGCTATAATAGAAGAATGGATAGTTGGGTGCGTTGGTGGGAATTCATCGTAGGAAACAGCGCGAAAAACAGACGACGACGAAGAAGAAGCACACAGTGTATCGAGTACAGCTCCGCTGGTCTTCCTTTTTCACGAGAGTGGAAAGGCTGTTTTTCTTGTTTTAGACAACGTATTTCATAATCGGCTAGAACAAGAGACCGTGTACCGCACGTGACAGGACTGATTGCGTCAGTGCCGCTGCGCGGATCATGCACGGGTGGTGTTTCTGACACAATGCGGAGAAGCAAGAAACACCCACACCATATCACTTCCAGTTCCAGCCTATACTATACTTTAGTAGGCAATGAGCATACCTGCCTCTCCAGCCCAGCCTATATCATGGCTGCGAGTAGAGGAGATGAACGGGCTGCTCGTTTTTCTTTCATTTTTGTTCCTGTCTCGGGACAACCAAGCAGTAAGCAGGCGAACCTTTTCATTAAATAAATACGCGCGTTCAATCAGTCTATACTTTTTTCCTCGACTGACACTGCGAGGAGAGAAAACTAACACGCGTTCTCCAGGGAATGAAAGTTGAGGATTAACAGGGGGTATTCAGCGATAGTACAAACATTTCTGCATCACCGCTTGGAGCGGGTCGGGATGCACAAACGATAACGGCACAAGCAGAGCCTTGTCTTCTGGTGGTATGGCTAGGACCCGCGTCCTCGCTGCTTGAACCCAACTGCCAGCCGTTCGCTCACAGAGCACTCGTTTCGCGGCACGAGGGCCGAGTTATCTGGTACTGTTGGTGCATCGAGTGCTAATAACGAATTTCTCGGATTTACAATTCATTCTTCCTTTTAGTGGTAGGCCTTTAGAGCGAAGGCGGCACATTGACTACCTAACCCGTACAAAAATGCCACATATGGGCATATCAAGAATTGGGCAAGTAAGGTCATATATATACAGGCTGTGTGATTTTATTTTGAACAGGTTTTTTTAAATAGGGGGTGAGAGTTAGGCGTGTTCTGTCTTCGCCATGTATTTATCAGGCTCGGCGGACAATAGATTAGTGAATAATTGTCACGGTAAGTTGACAAACTAACTAAAGGCGCTTAATTAACTTTATAGTGATTTGTCTAGCCTCCAACAGTAATGGCTGTCAATACTAAAATTTTAACATGACCCTAAAAGCAATAATTCGAAGGTTAATTAACATATCTTAGTTAATGATTCAACTTAGCATGATATTTTCCCCTCATCTAATGTCAGCCGAGCCTGATAAATACGTGTACACGGCAATCCTTCAACTCTCACCCACTTAAAATGAAATGTTCGAATTGGAATAAAACACCTTGTATATATATTATATACATATGATCATAATGGCCCTATTTTCCTATTCTGAATATGGTCGTACATAGCATTTCAATAGAGAAAACACCACAGTATGCCTTCCCCTCCCTCTTCCTTAAGCCTCCAATACTAGTACACAATCAAACGAAATGACAAAACTACGGTTCCGTAACTATAGAACAGCTCCGGATATGGCACACTTTAATCCTACGCGGAGTCACGCGGCAGCGATGATAGATCTCATTACATAACTTCCAGATGATGTAGCTTGTAAAATAGCTCCGTGTCCACCCACACACACACAAAAGAAAACTAATCTCCGAGGTAGCCAGACAACAATGAGGACAACCAAGCGAAAAACCGAAAGGGGGCTTTTGTGCCGTGGCGGACATGTAATCCGATCTCTGTTTCGAAAACTACCTCGCATAGCATCCGCGTAAAAAAAGAAAAAGAAAAAGAGAAGGAGTTTCAGGACGCTCGTCGTCGTTGCCTTCGAGCTATCCGTATAAAGCAGGCACAGTCGCAGATCAACGCAGAACTCGATATATCCCGTCAGCGGCGGATAATGCGCCGCTGCAGAGTAAAGGCACGTGGCATCCTTCTGGCTTGGGAAGATGACGGTGTCAAGGACACAAAAGCAGGGACGCACTGCAGTAGCAGCGGTGGACGGCTACGGTTCGTTTATTGCCGCAGCATGCAGCCAAATTCGAATTCAAAATCTTTGTTGATCCCTGAATCAGAGAAAGGAGGCAGAGAAAAAGCAACTCAAACGCTGCTTACAAGCCTCTGCCTCCCCTAGCAGCACAAGGAAAAACAAACATAAACGTAAAGACACTAGCATTCGACATATCCACAAGGCAACACGGGAAAGACATCATCATCTATATTGCTAAAAATATCGTCAAACCAGGATCGTCGGCTCTGGCCGGGCTGTCGCAATGGGCCAGAGCTCAGCTGCGGAACTGTCCATAGACCACCAGTAGTATCACCCTGCTCTCCCTCCACAGCCCGCCTCCCGTTGTTTGACGTGCCATCGTTTCGGGGACAACTCCTTTGGTAACTGGAATCTATTCTATGGAATACATATGTTTTAAAGCAGAGCGTCTAGATGGCGTTTCAGCGTACTCTTTGGAACGCACCGTTTTTTAAATGAAAATCTAGATGGAGCTCCAAACAACGGGAGGCGGACTGAAGGAGGTGACGGGGGGTACCACCCGGTGTGGGAGTTGAACTGCTTAGCTAATTTAGCAACTTTCCTAGAGCCCAGTATGACGCATTTTGAGTAGAATGTTATCTGATTTTATCGTCAGTTGCTAGTACATTCAAAACAAACATCTTTAGTGTTAAAAAAAAGAGCCATGTTGTGTACTCAGCGGGAGTTTAGTCTGCCAGAGTATGGCGACGTAGTGAGACATTTAGCCAGTGAAGTATGACTGCCAGCTTGCGGTCTCTAACGTGCACCACGCAGTAGTGATACACGACCGCACGCCTGTACGGTGCTCATTCAGGGGCCATAAGCTGGACACTCGGCGAGAATGTCGGCGAGATTTCTGACAACCGCAATTGGCGAAGCGCCGCGCTTCACATTGGCATTGGCCAATCTCAGCAGTCAGAAATCCCGCCGATTTTCTCACCGTGTAAGGATTGAACCCAGGATCCCTGGGTTCTGCAGCGCAAGCTTTCGTTCCACGTGCTCCGAGCAGCGGTGCGTGGTGCTTTCGAAACCGGTCTACAATAGACCTATTGCTGTCTTACCCAAGCATCAAGGAGAATGCAGGGATTGGTGTTCCACGCGCCGCACGTGCGGGCCTCAGCAGTAGTAACTTTTCCAAAGCAAAAACCTAAAACAAATGGCATCTTGCACGCCCGTTCGTCAATGCTTTCTTTTGGTTATTTACTTCGAATCTTTTATACAGGAAAGGCGTGCGCGTGTGGCACGTGGAACACCAATCCCTGCATTCTCCTTGATGCTTGGGTAAGACAGCAAATGGCCTATTTCTCATCCTCGCTAGATTAAATGATGAGAAAATCCGAGTACAAAGACGTACTGTGGTCATGACGTGAGAAGTGCGCAACATAAGAGGGCACGAGCGCCACGCCTTGTTGCCAGGAGAGTTTTCACCTAAAACCCACTGGTATGTCTGTGCGCGAATGGTTGCACGCAGCACCCGCTCGTGGCGCCTGCCTTTCGCGTTCGCACAACAATGGTTGGCGGTACTTGTAAAGAACGCGGATTTTATAGAGGGACATTATTTTAGCCGAGCTTGCAACACACTTTGGCGACATTAGTGTACTCTACGCTCGTTGCCACCCCTAGAAAGGAGGCACGCTTTGCACATAGTTCATGCACTACGCGAGGTAGTTCTCACAAAATTTTATTGTCAGAAAAAACGAAAAAAACAAAACAAAAATACAATAAATATTTTCGTTTTTAAAACGTGAACGTTTTGACAAAATAACGCAGAACTGAACTTAAAAGGATATACAAGTATCTTAATTCGTAACGTTCTGCGAGGAGCCCAACTTTGTTTTTACTACGGTATTTACGTGCAAACTAGTACAGAGATCGGAAAAGACACAGCGGAGACGGCCACGGTGGGACGACATCCACGAACCTGCTAGACCAGTCAACGGTTGTTCTCTAGCCACGATATCGCATGCCCTTCTGGAGTTCGTACACAGAGGCGGAAAACGCCGATGCGTGGTTCACGACCGACTGCTGTTTGCCCCCGGCCATCACGCGACTCCCAACTCCCTGGCAGCCGTGGGTGGAGCCCGTGGACGGGCGCCGTCGGCCTTCCAACGAGCGCGAAATCGCGCAGGCAGCACGAGAGGCTCCGGGGACGTCTCGGTTAGCCGCCGTGCAGGGTCAAACACCGGCAGAGCGAACGTGGGCGGCGCACGATCGATTTCCATCTCGGCTGATTTTCGGTCGTCGATCTAGTGATCCCCTTCTTTCTTCTTCCTTTCGTCCCATCACCCGTCTTCATCCTCGGCTCGTCTTCGCCTGCTTTCTTCTCCATTCGTGCAATTCTGAGCTCTTTGTTTTTTTTCTTCTCACATTTCTTTACGTGCAGCTTGAAGTTTTGGACTACCTTTCTTGTTTCTTGTCGCTTTCCTTAGGCATCCCACCCTTCGCCGCTGAATCCAGCGTTAATGGTCCCGGAGCTTATCTTCTCGAGTGGTTCGTGCCTGTCCACAAAGCGCGGGCCGTGAAAGACGCCGCCGTGTAAAAAGGATCGGAGTCGTTCGGTGTGCGGCTCTCTCCGAGTCCCTACCATTTGCTCCGCTCTCTTTTTCGCTTTGCGCGCCTCACCTACCAGATCCTCTTATGAAAGGCGCTCCAAACTCTCGGAAAATACACCCTGCGCGTGCGTGACTGAAAGAAGAGTCCGCCGACAGCGAGGACGGACGTAGTAAATTTGGGATGCGTTTCTCGCAACGCTGCAGAAGATATGCTCCGAAGTGGGCGGTTCATTTTTTTGTGGACTTTCGCAACGCAAGTACTGGCAAATCGAGTCGCGTTAAGCTGGCGTTTACCGTGAGAGATATACCGGGCGTTTATGGAGAAAAAAAGATTACCGTGTTTTTCGTGCCTCATAAATGAACTATGCATCGCAGAAAGCTCCAACACCTTGAGAATATGACGCTAGCAGAAATGATATAAAACGCCCGAGTTTAAAAACATGACGTTACTGGGATAAAGAAAAGTAATTGGGGAAAACAAAATTTACCTACGAGCCGCGTTCACCCCAGCCTAAGAATATCAAAACAAGAACTGAGATTAGTGAAGCGTATGGCATATATAACAGCGAACAAAAACACTTGTCCTTCTCACAAGTGTTTTTCACTGATATAAATGCCACGTGCTTCCACAATTTCAGTTCTTGTTTTGAAATTATTAAGCACGGATAAACGTCGGCTCGTAAATAAAAAAAAAGAAGAGAATATTGTTTTCTTACTGGCAAGCTTTGTTCAGTGAAACATTTCTTACACGCTCCGAAAATGCCATTTTTTTGTTTTTGTTTTATCAATATACGGATTACGTAAACGACGGCACATAAAGGAATTTCGTCTTTTTCTTTTATCTTTCGATCCAGGTAACGTCATGCTCTCAAACGTCCGCTGTCTATCACATCCGTTAGCTGACAGTGGGTCTCAACCATCGATGTTTCGCGGACCCCTTGTGGATCGGCGGAGATGATGGAGGACCCCGTGCGTGGTGAAGGGAGAAAAGCCTCAGAAAAGGTATAGGTTAAATATAATAATGATATAAAAATGAATATAACTGAGGGCCAGTGTGAAGTGGACTTCTCTTGTTGACATACACACAAGAAAACTCGCCCGAAAATTGAAAAATTTTGTTCTGTATGTGAAAAAGGACGACTTTTATTGCCGGGTTTGACTGATTAAATAGGGATTCGCGGACCCCTTGAATGCATTGGTGGACCCCAAAGGCTCCGCGGACTCCCATTTGAGAACCACTGCGTTAGCATATCACATTCTCACGGAGTTTCAGATTTCCGCGCTGCGTCGTTTATTTACGCGGGCCGGAAAACAGGGGTATCTTTTCCGACCAGCGTAGCCCCCCCCCCCCCCCTTTTTTTTACCGAAAAAAAGAAGAAAAAGAAACAAGACCAACAACAACAACAAAAAGTGCACAGTGTTTTTTTTTGTTTTTTGTTTTTTACCGCCAAGTTAAATCTACGTGTTGCCGATCTCGGTCCGGAACAGACGCCAAAGTTTCAGAACCAGCCGTTATCCTGTTCAAAAGTTATAAGTGCTTTTCCGAAAAATTATGCGGGAACAAGCTGAAAACTCCATTCAACTCCATGTATCCTCAGGCTTCGTCGGCAACCAATTTTCCCATAGGACATTATAGAAAATCACTTATACCTTTAGAATAAGATATAGGTTAGTTCGGAAACTTTGCCCACCGTTCCGAGCCGCTAGCACTATACATTTGAGCGGTGACTGAATGCTTCACCGAATGGCGCCACTTACCAAAAAACGGGCGAAAACGGGCCCTGTTTTTCCTACCGAAATGTTTAGAAAAGTCACTTCTTACTTTTGAATAACGGTTAATTCTTCAACTTTGGCATCTGGTTCGGATTGCTAGCGCTATATTTGGGCGAAGAATGAGCGTTCGGTGACGCGTAGCTTATTTTTACTGTGAAATGACACTAAACTCTTTTTTTTTGGGGGGGGGGGGGACACGTTGTATGTTTTAAAATGGGAGCGCAAGCAGCAAGCTGAACTGTTCTAGGGAAACATATGTTGTGCAAAAGCTCTATCAGCGTATATAATACTGGTATCAAAAAGAGACGAAAGAAATACACAAAAACAGCTAATCGAGGCTCCCAGCCAAACAAGCAAAGCCACCAAAAAAAGAAAAAAACAAAACAAGAAAGGAAAAGAGGCAGCAATAAATGCGACCCCTCGCGGTAGCAGCGACTTGCAGAGCGTCGGAGTCGAGAGGCCACTTGGCGCGGCGGTCGGACGCTCTCGTTTGCGGGCCCAGCGGAGGCACCCGGCCCCGATCAGCCGAGAGCACACTCGAGAGTGCGGCAGCCAATATGCGGGCACGCAAGGACCGCTTATGCGGACGGTCTAAGGGACGGCAGAGGACGCGGCACAGAGGCACGGGGCGTCGATCAACAAGCGCCGAGGACCCATAGATTGCATCCGCGTCCGTCGCGCGCAGCGAGCGCTGCGACGGACCTTCACTAGATACTCGCTGCCGGCGCTGTACCAGACAGTCGGTTCTAATAAACAGCGATGATGCCGTGCAGCCATATGGTTGAGTCGGGACGAGCCAGCCAGTACGCTATTTGATTTCTTCGAGCTCGATTCCAAGCTGTTTTGACGTGTTCCCGCAGCAAACATGTGAAAGAAAACAAAAAACAACAACAGAAAAGACAGAAATAGGGAGGGACATATAGTGAAAACAAACAACAGTCGAACGGAACCTTCGTCTGCTAACGTATGGGTATGATTGATGTGCGTTTTATCGCTGCGAAAAGCGACGGTGTCGCACCGGGGAACTGCGATCGTTGTAAACAGCGGTATGTTGCGTCGCAGATTTCTTCTTTTTTTTTGACGCAAAACAAGTAGAGGAATTTTTTTGGTCGCTTCTATTCCGGTGATCGTACGCTTCGTCCGTACATTTTTTTTGCCTCGTCAAAGTGGAGGTCGCGGCGATGCCGGAAGATGTATGCGCAGTTCCACTGGGCGACATGTCCGGGAACTGGCAGCAACACAGTGCGCCCGAGGATATTTCTCACATCCTGTGGCCCAGCGTATGGTGTACACAAAACAAGCCTCGAGAGTGAGCGAGACACTTGAGGGCCAGATTCGTCTCTGCGACAAACGCCTTGCTCCGGGCTTCCTCAATCAATTCGGAGTCGCCCGCTCTCTCGGTCTCACTCCATCTCTCAGTGAAAATTGTTCCGATTCAACTTCAATCAATCACTCTAAGCTTCAGCCGGAACGCGCTGACAATATTAAATAATAAATAAAACAAATGCATCTCTCCAATCCTCATTAAATCGACGCTTTCTCGCGAATGTCAGCAGGTATGCAGTACCACTGAACTACTGAAGGGGTACTCCGGCGTTTTCTTTATAGTCCCCGATTTGCATGAAAATTTGCTAAACCACATTAACACACATCGCTGAAATAGTAACCCAAATATTGGATCAAAATATTTTTTCGGGAAGTTGTTGAATATACATTTTTGCTCTTCACTGCATTAAAAAAAGCAAAAAATCTCTGCTAGCAACAATGAAAACGTGACGTCAGCGGAAGGTAGGGGTTTACTTTGTTCCCCAACGATTACAAGCAGTTTCACGGTGTGAGATGAATGCTTCGGAAGTTCGCTCCAGCACCCGCGCAGCAGTACGAAACAAACGCTCGGCATCGTCCGTTTCTTTAGACTGCACGCTCGACTCGCAAGCCTGCCTTACACCGACGTCACGGCACCGAAACAAACACGGGTATTGGAAGTATTCACTGGCGGCCATAGTTGTGTGCACGACTGCTGAGCGCGTGCTGACGGCAAGCTTCCACGGTTCTTTTGCAACGTGCATTCCACACCGTCAAGATTGCCAGTCTTAGCAACCTATTAATGTGGGTTCGTTCTGAGCATGCGCTCTAGACAGTACCCACAAATATGGCGCCCAGTGAATACTCCTTATAATTGAATGTTGGTTTTGTCATCATTTTCAGTCGCCGATTTCGTAATAGATATATCCTGCATTCCGCGATCCTAGATAGCATACCGGGAAGGCCATAAAGGACTAGTGATTCCGACAATATAATTAGTTGAAGTAGCCCGAAAAATTGCCGGAGTTTAAGCCAAGGTCGCACTGCGACTACATCACACAAAAGGCAGTCTGCAGACGCTGCCTGAGGCACGTCCTTGTATGACGATCGTGTAACATTAGTCGTGCATAATCCGTCTGCTTGTACGATGTACGTGACTGCGGCTCTTCTCCGTAAACTCGTGGCGAAGATTGCATTTTTTTTGCCGGTTCGTTTGCAGATTGTTTACGTAGAACTCGGCTCTTAGGTTCGCACTACGGGCTTCTAGCGACACGCGAAAGCGTAGCGAAGAAACGTAAGTTCACACTTTGAACTTAGGCCCCAAGTAACCACGATCCCTGACCTTGGAACTTTGACCCCGAAGTGGGTAATATTATCTTAAAACATTTGGGGCCGGCACACGGTACGAGTCTATGCTTGCCTCCACAGGCCAAGAACGTATTCAACGTATTATGGAATTGGCCGGTATACGACCAAGAAACATGATGAATCCGAATACTTACACGTTAAATACCCCTTTTTCAAAATTTCTTTTTTTATTTTTTTATTTTTTACGAAATTCTTTTTTCCCTCAAACTTGTAGAATGTCCTAACCGAGACAGATTTTGGTTAACCCATACTTTTGTCTCCGACGCGGCAGCGCCCCTAGTGAGCAAAATCGGATATTTTTCGGTCACGTTCCCATTGTACGTCGCGTTGTGTCCTTTCAAGCGCCTTGTTAGCGCGCGTGGAGTGACGTTGACAGACGCCTATACACGCCCAAGGACCGTGCATGAAGCGACGCTAGGACGCCACTTAACGTCAGCATTGAATGATCGCGTCTAGTGGCACGTTAGCGGAGGCGCCTCTTATGTGATCGCGCCTCGGGGACTCACAGCGCCCTCTGGTCTAGAGAAAAAGCCTATTAAGATGGATAGGCTAGCTAACAGAATGCCCCTACCACGGAGCGCCCTTGACTGCGACATACACGTCGTAACATCGAATTACTGCAGGTCCCTGTGATATACAGGTCGTGACATTCAAGTGACTGCAGGTGTAAGAAAGATCCTTATCACCAAATGTGAGTTTGCAAGATCACGAGCCTACAACACACTCCAGTCAGTGCATAGGTATTGTTCTCAGGGTGAATATCGTCGTTAAAAAAACCGATAACTAAAAGGAGAAAAAAATAAAAAAATTCTGGCGGTGAAAAGGTACAACGACCTGTTTCCACGGAGTATGCAGAGAGCACGAGCTTTAAGCCTCGGTCTCCACCCGTCCTCCCTACGCGTCCCACGGATGTCTTGACGGAGCGAGGCGCCAACCTTCCAATTCCCAGGCGAAATCTTCTTCGAAATTGGAATTCCCCTCCTTCCCATTCCAAGCGTCCATGGGACGCGGTCTCTCGCTTCCTTCACGCTCTCTTTCCTACCGGTCCTCTGGCGGGATTGCGCAAGCTGTTCGCTGTCCAGATATTGCGTCGTCTGCGAACAAAATAAGAAGTGCGGAGGTGAAACCCAGTGGACTCCCCGAAAACACCACCGAGCATTCCTCAGTCACCGCTCGTTGTCGGGCGAGAAAAAGCCCGTTGCGAGGACCAATGGATCGACCACACGCGACTCTTCAAACAAATCTCTCTAAAAAAAAAAAAAGAAGTATTGCATTTAAGATTTTTGTTTTATGACGTGATCGTCTCCGTTGCCTAGAGGTTTCGTTTCGACATCCGGAGCGCAAAAATAATTGTCCCTCCCCAAAGGAGTCTTTGGGACTTCCCTCACAGCCTCAGCTGCACTGCAACGTAGAACCCACCCTTTTTTATTTTTCGGAAATCTTAGTATTTTCACCATACGTCTGAATGAGAGCATCTTGCGCTCGATCTATAGTTACATCTATTAGTATCTTATACTGATCATCTCATATAGACTTTGCATCCGATGAAGGAATTTGTGGCCGAAGTAATTTCCGGGGAAGGACTTCTCAACGCAACCAGAACTGAACCATAATATCGATTTATACCGAGACTGGGAGAAACAAGACTAGCTTTTCTGGGCGCCGTCATTTCACCAGCGTGCCTTCTATTTTACTCTTTCTACTGGAACACGAACCGGATGAAAGCTCGTGTGTTCCACAGGAAACACACAAGTAACATATCTCGTTACAATATCGATGAACTGCCTCTGTGCACGAACTTTGATAACAAACGGAGGGAAATAAAGGGAGCGCACCAGAACCGTCCTTATGTTTCCTGATCTTTATGTTTTGTTTCTTCCTGTTGTCGGCAGAGCTCGACCTGGTTCGTTTCATCATTCTGGTACGTATCCCTAGATAGAACGTTACTTTGAGGTCACCTGTGATAGCCCGAGGACAAGACAAAAACCGATGGAACATTGCAGTGTCCTTTCGTAACGCGATAGATTGCAACACCTGAACAGGAAACAAGCCACGAGTGGGATGAACGCCTAAAATTCGAACAAAAGGCGAAAGGCTGACTCCACCCGAAGTCGAGCTCCTTTTAAACGAATTTCTAGATTAAGATTATGAAAAAGAAAGAGATGGATGATTTCGATAAAGACAGCCACTCCTCTCCGGTTAAGCAATATCTCTACAAACTGACCTGCGAAACGCTTCCTAAGAGGGGAAAGGGGGGGGGAGTACGTTCGCCAAGAAACTAAAGAGCAGCAGAAGCCGTGCGATACAAGAATACTTTTTGTGCTAATATTCTCCCAATTCCTCGCTTAGTCATAATTCCTTTCAAACTAACTGTACTTGTGGCCATTACGGCGGTTTGGAGTCAGTTTGTTTCTAGATGATTAGGGCGCGCATCGTAAAGGTCACCGCAGAATGCTTATTTTCAGTGAAGCGGCTATAAGAAGACTTCTCTTTTCCCAATTTACCACGTATATAGCTTGTCACGTGCTTGTCGCCTGCTAAATTGTCGCAGAAAGTAATTGGAGTACATTTCAAATGTTTGCACTACTCTTCTCAAGATACTCTCCAGTCAAAGTAGCTTGAATTTCTCTTAAATACTTTATTAAGTAGGTATTCAATACCTTATCTTAAATACAGCTATATTTTGTACAACATAATTTTTGTTCGCGTGTTATCTATAACGATGCGATTTCTTTACTTTCTTTTTTTAATCGCTTTTTTTTAGTCTTATCCTTTTAATAAATATTTCCCAACCTTGACTCAGGTGACCGGATCATCATTAGCGCCGGGATGCTATGGTTTCCAGTTCGTGACGTCACGGCCAGAAATTTTCTCGCCGTGACGTCATGAGCTGTAAACTTTGACTGCTTGTCATCAGTTGCGAACTGCAGGTTCGACGGTATGTGTACGGATAACAATGGAAGCTTGGAGTCATCGCATTTTTAAACCAACATGGCCACAGTTGACACTCTGACATTGTGCTGATTTCCGTCGACGAACGAAAAAATAATCCAGATGAAGAGGTCACAGTGAGTGTATGGCCAATTGCGAATTGCGACCACAGCGACGCTTTTGATCGCGCATGTCGCTAGTATATAGACCGACGGTGCTACAAGAATTTCACGTTTAGTTCGTGAAAAAAGATATATACACCATGAAGACTTTGTTTTGGCTCGTTCGCTAACAACCGCGGGCAGTGCGAATACCTCTACGATCCATACTCATGCTGTGAAGTGCTTTTGAAGGCGTAACTTTGCGCATTTACACGTCTTCGTTCAGTGACGTACCAACTTGTTTTTGAGTATGGGGGGGGGGGGGAACAAACCATACCTCCCCCCCCCCCCCCAGAACCGGGGTGTGGTGCCCTTGGTATCCCTTGGGCGCCGCCGGCCAGTGTGAAACAGCCGCCACTATAGTGCGGCTGTTTCAGGGGGGAGGGAAACACATGCATTGCCCCCCCCACCCCCACACTCTGAGAATTGGGGGAAAAGCAAGTGCCCCTTTCCTCTCCGCCCCCCCCTCCCAAGCTTGGTACGCCCATGTCTTCGTTAGCAATGAACGGAACTCGTAGAAGATGTACGCTCTGGCCTTTATATAGTCGGTGACGGGTTGCAAAAGCAGTAGATGCTCCGTCTCGAGTGTAAGTTTTCTGCCTTTGATAACACTTCGTCGCACGGGCAGCCGAAGCACGGCGGAAGGCAAAGAAACGTGATAGAGGCGGAGCTGCTATACTGAGTTACTAACCTGTCATTGATTATAGGGTGCATGCTCACATTTATCTCTCTTGGGTTTCTTGTTAGCGCCCTCGAACATTTCTTAACTCTTTCGAAAACAACAGTATAGACGCATCGCGCGAGATGTATGGCGGCGTGAGAAGGGCAAGTGGGAGAGGAGACTCACACTGCACGTAGTCCTGCAGCTGCTGGAACTCGGCGGGGAGAGCTTCTCCCACTTGACGGCCATCCCGTCCTGCCTCATGGGGCTGCGCAGGTCATCTGCATCCGGGGTCCCTCGGCTCGGCAGGCTGGCCGCTTCCAGCCGGGCCCCGGAGCACCATGCTCTGCAACAAGGAAAGCAATCAATACTCAACGTCAATCACAAAAATAAAAAAAAGATAAAAACATTTGCGCAAATAATTTTGTTGTTGTTGTTGTGGACTCTTAAGTCGCGGTCACTCTGCTCACATATCATACAAAGACACGGTATTCGCTGCAGGCATGGTGACAGTGACCTGGTTCTCCGCCGAGCTGTGAATGACCAGCGCAGATGCTGTCGCTCTGCTGCCGCGAAAACTTTCCAACCTTCTGGAACCGCGCGAATGGCACGCTTAATGTTGAATGGTTTTAGAAAACTTCCACCGTGATCACCGACTTACTTCACGGATCACCGAACACTCGTGGCAGTCGTCGGTGGCATCCACGACGCGAACCACGACGGCTTTGAGAATTAACCAGGTCGCACCTCCGTCCCCTAGGTACGTGAGGGCACCCATTCCTCCCGCATTGCGCGACCGTCCTACAGCTATATCGCTTTTGTTTCTTCGCATATTGGGGGCGAAAAATACCACTTTTTTCCTAGTCCCCAAGATCAAGTCTGGGTTAAAAGGAACGAGGTTTGAGTCCCTTGATGCTGTGAAGGCAAAGGCGACGGAGCTCGAATGGTTTATCACTCCATGACCTACACAGCACTGCCTTCAGCAATGGAAGATTCGCAAGGAGCGGTGTAGGGATAGGGAAGTGGAGCACATAGAAGGGGACATTAAAGTTCTGTAGTGTTTTAATATTTTTTTTAAAGACGAGTTTTGTTATTTAATAGCAACATCTCGTATAGAGTTTAAAATTAATTGGGCGTATCGCGCATCGTAAGGACGGGTACGTAAAGAAATTACTAAGTTTGCGAACAGATTTGCCTATTTCCACTGAGAAAGATTTGTGTCTGTTCACAAGGACGACGCTCTCCTTGTTCATGTGGAACGAATACGAAAATTTTTTCGAGGCGAGAAAACAAAATGACGATAAAATTACCTCAACCTAAAGTAGCTTAGAAAACATCGAGATCTATGTCACTTGTTTAGAACGGCGATAGCTGACGCAACCTTGGCTAGATTACACCAGGGACTACCACAGCGCATCGTGTCTCCGTCGTATTGAACGTGGGATCGAATTTTATTCAAATATTCCGAAGGAAATTACGTTCCTTAAATCCACGTTTAGAGGCTCGTTGTACACGTGACTAACAAAGAAACAGATCACTATGAACCCTACATAACTTTGTAGCAGGATAAAAGTGTAATTCATCCTCCGAACAACAATACAGAGAACAAAAACACTGGATACAGATTTGCGAAGCGACCACCAGTCCCCTAAAACTTCTTTATACTTGGGGAAAAAAGAAGAAACTTGGGCAAGCCTAAATTGAGCGAGCGACTAAAGATAGAGTGTATACCGTATAGTATATGTATACACGCGCCTAAAGTGACTCACTCGACAAACAGGCTTCTGGTTTAAAGCGCCGGCCAAGGAGGGACGCGCTGCCCCAGTCCAGGCGTCGCGACCAGCACCGGAAGTAGACTGCAGTGCGCCAGAATACCCAGCATGGCCGAAGCGCACACGCAATAGGCGGCCGGAGTTACGAAGGCCCCGGCGACCGAGTTCCGCCGAGGCTTAAACGCTCGCGAGAAGCCTCGGCAGTTTCCAAATGAAGACGAATCACCGGGCCGAACGGAACTCCACTACTAGTCCACGCGCCCGTGTCGTGTCGGCGCCTTCAGACCGAGCAGGAAATTTGCGCCTTCCCGGATTTAAGCGCCGAACGAGCTCGTCTGAGCTGCGACAGCGACGAAACTGTCGTCGCATCCGTTCGGCCGTAGATACGAGTTAGATCGAGATTACGGTCGCTGTTGCGACACCCGGAGACTGCTCTCGTCTTGGCCAGAGGACGACTTATGTGTGCTCATCCGTATGAATACGCGCGAGCAGGCGCGTGTGTGTATTTGCGCCTCTCTGTGTGTGTGCGTACGTGCGTCAGTCTGTCTTCTTTGTGTGTGTGTGTGTGTGAGTGTGTGTGCTTGTATGCATGTAACTATGGTTGCGTGTGCGTCGGCCCCTATGTATTGGGTGTGCACGTGTGTGAAACGCTCACCCACGGCCGTCTCAGTGGGCGTTTTGACGGATATAGACCACTCCCGAAGTACGCATTGCCTCTTATCGTGTTTTCGACGCAATACGGCAGTCCGATGCATGGCGTGAGCATTTTGCGACTTCGGAACGCAAAAGTAATTGGGACGATAGCAAAGCAGGGTATACGTATCAGCTTTGCAATGTGTTTGCACTGTTTTTGTTTTTGTTTTTTAGTATTGTGTTCTCAACTCGCGGTGGTAGAACTGAGCCACTTATAGGATGTACGGAACCTACGAGCGGACCCCAGCGTACATTGGAACGGCCCCAGAGTTCCCCGCGACGTGCGGAGCCATGTGGAATTGACGAGAGGCTTTGTGGGAATCCAACCAAAAAGCTACTGATTGAATTTTTTTTTGCGTGGCTGTATAAACGAAAGCTCGCAGCGCACGATTATAAAAATATAACGCGTCTCGTATATTGTTTCTGGGAGAACAAAAAGAAGAAATTATACGAAATATTGCTACCGTAAACAAACGGCTGAGTTGCGCGCAACCAGAAAGAAAACACTCCTTTCTGCCTCCAACATAAATTGTGTTTTCCTGCTTCTTAATATAACGGATTAGGCAAATTCGTATTGGCAAAAACAAAAAAAAACAACAAAAAAACGTAAAGGTAAAAATAATAATAATAACGCAGATCACTTTGTATTTTCGCGTCCTTAGTTTTTAAAATATGACAATATTTTTTTTTCACTTCGAGAAGTAAACACTGAATTGAAACAACAAGGAAACTATAAAAATATGTGTTCAAACTGCTAAACGGTTTAAGGAGCATAAAAAAAAAAATACCTGCAACCGTTTTGCATGACATATGCTTCAGCAAAAAATATCACACTCATGGGAAAGAAAAAAAGTTCAACATTATGACATTCTCTTATTTATGAGACCATTGAAAGTATTGAGGAATGATTGCTGCAAACATTTAGGTAACACAGCTTGCGAACCGGTTAGCGTGTTTTGAGACAACAGCAGGTGAGACCATGGTGCTCATCGGAATTAAAAATTTGTGCCTGTGCGCTTGAACGTTGCAATAATGTCAGCTTTTTTACTTCAGTTCTATGTCGCAGCAGTTTTTGCGTCGAAGTCATCGGCTGTCAAGTCACTACCGACTCACATGTAGCCTTGCCTGTTGCGTCAGTTTGTAACGCAGTGCGGCTCATTCCAGAGGCGTGACATTTTAAATATTTTATCGGAGATGCCCGTGTCACGACATTTAATTAAACGCAAAATTTGAATGAACGTTAGCGCCCCGTTTAGAAGGCTTTGTCAGTTGTCGGTGCCTGGTGCATTTCCTTTCGGAGAATATTGAAGTTTCTGTAACCGTCGAGCATATCATCCGTTACTTTTTTGTGCATTTCATCGAAAAGAATTAAGACACCGTAAAAACGGGTTTGTTTTATAAAATAATGTAGTAAAATTTGATTTTTTTTTAAATTTTTATTAAGAAAACAACAAATATGTGTTAAAATACAAATCGAATAATAAAAATATATTCTTTTTTAAATTAATAACGGGATAGAAGACAAATAGCAGAGAAGTTGGCTCAATAAAGAAATGCAAATTTCTGAAAGTTTTGAGAAGAAAACAAAAAACACATCGGTAACGCAGCATTATATGTAGTGGTTCAAAGCATGAATAGAATTTACTTAATTTACACAGAGCTCGTAATGGAGATATCTGCATCGAGCGGCTTTATAAAACGAGGCAACCAATCCTGTCGAGTCTTCTTTCCTCGAATGAGAATATAGAAGTATGCAGTGCTTCAGTATTGTGAAATCGTTTCACCGCACTTTATCGCACAAAAAAGAAAGAGAAACATCAACTAAAAGTAGCGTTTAAAATATAAAAGAAATCATGATTATCTTTTTTTATATAAAACAAATTAATTTAGGTATAACAACGCGGGAGTTACCCAAATAAAAATAAAATTGTCCCCAAAACACGCATTAAAGGCGGGTAGATAGGCCTTCGTGTCGCTACCTATTGGAACGACACAAATTATGATTTAGTTTAATCGAGTTTCGCGATAAAGGTTACTCTTAAATAGACAAGATGGACACACTGTTGTACAAGAAATACGCAGCGCGTGTCGTATAATATTCACCGCAACTTTGAGGATAGCTGCGTCGATCAGCCAGCGCTCTCGGCGGACAACACAGCTAGGCTGTTTATCGTCGAGGCCCATCGCAGAAAAGCCATTAGGAAAAATGAGCCGAATTCGACCGAAATTCGAATCGCATGCCAGGCTCCATCGATCCCCGCGACGTCGCTCGAAAGGGACTCTCGCGTGACGCATTGCCCTTCTCCGCCATGCAGATGGGCGCATCAATCAACTTTGGCCGCGACCGTATACTCGTTTACCTCACGATGGAGCACAACGGACGCCACGACCCATTCCAGCTAATCCAGCGTCGCAAACCGGTCACGTGACCCCATGTCCCGCGCATGACTGCGGCCCTTCCGAAAGTCACGTGACGCTCACACGGCTTCGGATTGGCTAGGGTGGCTCGCATAGCGTTCGCTAGGATGGACAGGGTCCGAGAGCCGCGCTGCGCAATGAACGACGCTCGTTCATCGCCCGGGGTTTGCGCTCTATAGGGCTGTGGTCACTGCTTAACGTACGCCTGTCGGAAAAGAGGGTCTATTTGAGTCGACGTTAAAAGCTGGAAACAAAGGTGTCCTCTCTATTTATTGGAGACGGTAGCACAACACTCTTTGTTAGATATGTGCGAATACCGTTTCGAATGGAATATCGCAGTGTTAGCTCAACCTTTATGAACGACGGCCGCAACTATAGACATTTGTTAAGCAAACCGGTTGTCGTGGCTTTCCTTTCCACTGCGAAGGTTATAAAAGACGCAGTGCTATTCGATTCGCGCACCCCGACTTTTTGCTTAGTTTCAATTCCAAATAGGCGAGCCCCCGTGTGCGTGACACTGCACTCTACTGGTGCATTTACACTTGCGTAAACATCACTGCCGCTGACGCGAATTCGGCGGTAGCAGAAAACAGGAGGTGTTTCCATCTCAGGCTGTGCCAACGGCGGCCGTTTTCTCGTTTGTTCTCGGAGCGTCGCGTCTTCGACGAAAATTCGCAAGATTTCTTGTGGTCTGCTGCTCTCGGCTACTCGGCAAGATCTCGGAGTCCTTCGGAGTACGTCCAGTACGAGGATTAATTCACGTTGTTGACACTAGATGTGCACCACCGCGCTCCTTTTGCCACATGGGAGGAACCGCGCGAAGATGTTCTACCGCAAAGAGGATGAGACTACGACGATTCTGTGCTTCTTACTTGGTATGTAGCAGAACATACAGCGCCATTCAAAGGTGCACGCAGTTGGCGGCGGTGAAGCATGTGCCTTCTCAAGACCGCGTAAAGAAAAAAGCTAACACGGGCTCTGCCTTCTTTCTTGTCTTCTCGTGTCGATCAGGTTAATCTTTCTCTAGCCGGGGGCGGTGATGTCATTGCCAAGAACAAACAGTCTTTTGGTCTGGTTTATCGGGCACGTCGCACGCGTTGTTTATATAAACGCTGTTGAGCTGATTCAGCGGAAGCGATGACCACCTTTAATTTAGTCTCCCAGTCCAAACACACAGAGCACCTTGGTTGCACTGGCATTTTTACCACTAATTTTGTCAAACGAGCTAAGCCGTTAGAAACAGCAAAGTTCCGGAGCAGTGCCAGCAGTGCTATGAACACTGGGCTAAGATGGCTGTCTCCGCAACTCTGCAAACCAAGTGGTAACGGTGCCGACGACGATCGCGTGGTTTTGGTATTTCCGCGTGTCACCAACGTCGCCATGGAAATTATGTGCGTTGTTAACGAAGACTGGAATCGTCGACTCGCCGATGTCACCACGTATTTCGCTTACCAGTGGTGTAACAGCAAGATGAGATGACGTATACCGCCGAAGGCTGACATTCTCCGTTTACATTACAGAGTTTACGAAGGCGGCTGGAGCGGTTACGTGCAATCGATTGATCTGCGAGTAATATTGGAACGCTGGTCTGAACCGTAGCTCCTATGATGGTACGGGCCAATCTAACCGTCACCGGCAATGTCGTGTTTTCCCTCCTCGAATGCGGATCTGCCATCGGGGAAGGGCTGAACAGTGAACAGGCTGGAAATATGACGGAAAGTGCGTAGTATCTACAGTTTGGTATATTAGGAATAAACGAAAGACCGATGTGGTGCTAGCAAAATTTCCTTTGTGTTATAGTCGGATAGTTTTTGGTCGACAGTCGGCTTGTGGCCGAGAAGTTCGTTTTCGAACTCGCCCCGGCGTAGCTAGCCGTATACAACACCGCTGCAAATCACGAATTCGACCGCGTTCGTGTTGGCTGAAATGCGACTTTTCTGCTCATAAAGCACCGCTTCCAGCTGAGTGAATGATCCTTTGCGGATATTAATTCAAGACGACCATTGCTGGCGCTGACAAACAGTTCTAGAACGAAAACAAATGCTACGATAGAAAAACTGGCGTCCATCGCGCCATTCTACGACTTGCTTTGCGGGGAGGCGAACCCATGGCTGCTAGGAATGACAGTTGAGCGGGTTGTTTTATCGGCTGTCGCAAATAAGTACGGCATGAACGTTTACTTTTCACTAAGAGATTCATCCATTGGGCCATTGCAACCACCTTCCCAAGAATGACATCACTGAGAAGAAATCAACATACTGGGAACATAATGTATTGCTGAAGTGATCATCGAGGAATTTCGTACTTCAAAATGACGAGTATAGAAGGTCGAAGCACAGGTTTCGGAATTCACACCGTAAGTGTGACATGAATGCTTTCAAACAAACCGTTGCTAGGGGCAGTTGTTATGGACGAAGACATGGGACTGGATTTCTCCGAAAGAACGGTCGGTCAAAAATCGGACGTGGAATGTAAACGTCTAAAATGAGTAGATATTGAAGCCTAAATTTCACACATACCACGGCAACGGCTGGTTTTCAAATATTTCGAGGCAACAGCTTCCGGTCCACAGACGTCTCGAGATGCCTGCTGCAGACGGCGAACGCAATGACGAACGTACACGGAATGGCTAAAGTCTGCCGTCTGCAAAAGCTTTGACTCATTTGTACAATTACACGATTTCGATTTCCTTTTATATGGAACATGGCAGCGCCTAAGAAAACTCGTCAGGTTTATAAAACCTCATCGTGTTGGCGTGCGATACGGGATACTGTCTGACGGAAATCATCACACGCATGGAGATTTGCTAGAATATACAGCGAGAAAAGCATCTGTTTATAATATGATATCAAAGCAGCGTCGGGCCCTCGTTTTGCATTTTGCAGTTGACGTGCATTGTATGGAAGAAGCAATTATTTTGAATCTAACATGCAGCGGTTCGAGACCCCAAACTTCGCACCTGCTTGTAATCACCACACTGAGAAAAAATACTACTGAATATTCAGTTTTCGAGTAAATAGCGAAGGAGCTGGATAATAACATCGTGTCAGTCATATATCTAGTTGCGGACAGTTCGTTTGATCCACACAAATGTGCACTAAAGCTACTGTGCTGTTAGAAATCATTGAAACGTGTGCTTGGCCTGCACTTCAACTTTGATACACTTCACGTCGTCGTGGTGCGTGATTCGACTTTACAGTGTTTTCACCATCTCAAATATTGCGGAAGCGAACTCCACGGGAAGGCGTTCGCGCGCTCGCGCACCTCGAGTGTTGATCAAAGTTGTGTACGGGCACTCTCTGCTTCCGAAATCCCACAGAAAGTTGACCCGGAGAATAGAAGTTTCGCCGATCGTCACCAACTTCATTCCGGGCTTTTGTCATTACTTTACGGTACTAAGGCGATAGGAAAATTATTTATGATTAGGTACTGGTTAGACAATGCTTACAAAAGATATTACTTTTTCATCAAACAATTTCTAACCTTACGTCGAGCCCCCATGCATTTGTCCTTAACAATGGTCCTAGCAACGGTATGTTTGGAACAGAGCGCCATGCTGTGACGTCATCAATTGTGGGGTCAATTAGTAATCGGGGAAGTGCGCGGGCGTAATGATGTTTGTATGTGCTGTCTATGTGTATGCCCTCGTTGTATTTGTGGTACGGATAATGTATGTGTTAGGATAGATGCCCCAAGCGCAACGGTGGCGCGAGCGAGCGAACATTATTTGTGGCATATGGACTGGGCGGTAATTAGCGCCACCTAGCCTAGCTACTTGCTCTGCTTGACCCTGCCTTCTGTCGGCGAGCAATTTAACCTTCTTCACGCTTCGCGATGCTAATTTTCTGGTTACCGTGCGACAAGGAGCCAAGTAGGTTACTTCGAATTCGCTCTTTGAGAGCGACTCTTGGTTTCGCAAATGGATTACCACTCCTCCGTCACGTGCGGGGTTATTAACGAAGGGATTTCGTAAGCACAGCACACCGGGTTTCGGTTGTCTCCGCTTAACATCGTCGTTTTGACAACAATAAGACCGAGTGACTGCGTTCGAAACTAGTTTTCCTTACCTGCGCGAGAAGCTCGCCTCGGCAATAAGTACAGTTCGTGGAAAGCTCGTGTTATGTTTTTATTCGCTCCAACTCTCGCCCCGAGAACAGTGACTTGTATAGATGTTCGCGGCAGCAGCTGACTGTTTTTCTTGTAATAGCTGCTTGCAGGCACTGAAGGACCGCCAGTAGCCTCAGGAATTTGCCTGTTCGAAAACTATGCCAACTATTTTCGGTTGAAGAGCGGCAGCGTTCCGCTGTAAAGAGCGACAATAGATGTAGCTTCCTCGTTAAGCCTTACTAAGCTAAATTCGCTCAATTCGTTTTCTTTTACGCACTTTGTGCGCACTCGAGTACGGCAGAGGGCATCCGGAGAAGTCCTTAACATGCCATTTTTATTCCTGTCATTTTACGTCATTTTGTGTTAACAGCAATGCTAAAGCCAGAATACATATTCGCTAAAAAAAACAATTTAAAACGTGTATAGCTGTATATTCGCCGATAAAATAAAATAAAATGACCGCACCTCCACGTGGTGAATGATGTTGATTGGGCGAAGTCTCGGTGGTGCTGATGATACTGATTTTGGTCATAGGTATTGCTGCTTGCTGTCGGCGTTGACGCTTTGCCGCCGCTTCCCGAGCTCTCAACTCCGGGTCCGCTTGGCGTTTTTGACGCTGTGCAGCAGCTTCTCGCGCCCTGGTCTCCGGAGCAGCTTGCTGTCTACGTAGACGCTGAGGCTGCAGCGAGCTTTTCGGTCCTTTTCATTCATGGCAGTAGGAGAATGTGTGGTTTTCTTCTTTTTCTTTCTTTAAGCAGACAGATGGGATGGCATCTCAGAACCCCTACTCTTTTTTTTTCTTTTTCTTTTTTCATACATTTTTTCATCTTTTTTTTTTCCAATTTTTTTTTGCCCTACACGAGCACGTGAGCATGTGCTCACGTGCTCGTGAGCACGTGATCTCACGAGCAGAAGCACGAGCACCCGACGCCTGGCCTACGGCGGACGGACATACGGACATGGCTAGTCCCTAAGGAGCTTCGCCCCTAAAAATATGGGTTCCCACATAGAGAAAAAAGTACCTCAAATTAAAAAAAAAGCGAAAACGTTGAACTTTATGTTTACACTCTAAGAAATTCCCGCCCGTCTACTCTCCGCAAAACGCTTCGAAGAGCTAATCAGTGAATCTATGAAATCAGCTCATCGAATGATGAGGCGGAACATCTGTTTAGACCTCAAAATGAAGTCTGCGCTGTGGCATAACGCAATGCAAGCATGACGCTTTGCATTGCGCAATGCCACAGCGCAGACTTCATTTTTAAGTCTAAACGGATGTTCCGCCTCATCATTCGATGAGCTGATTTCATAAATTGCTGAGAATGGCTCCTCGAGTGTTCTGCGGGTAAGTAGACGCGCAGGCATTACTTAGAGTGTAACGTCCGTCTTCAAACGAGTATGCTACGACACGTGCGCCATGGTGCAGTGGTTCAAAACCGTACACTACATGCCCAATCTTTTTTTTTTTTTTAACGTGTAGCGCAAAGAAAGACGCTTACGAAAATGCACACAATATAAACCGACGATAGAGTGCACATCTTTATTTTCCCCGATAGCCTATAGCGCCCCCGCCGGTTCTTGGTTCACAGAGAGCTCAATTCTCCAGCAGGAGTTCGTGGCTGATGAAACCCCTAAGCAACAGCGACGTTTGAGAATACAAAAAAAAAAAAAAAAGGCACCATGCACATTGAGGGATTTCGAGCGGGGTAAGTTGTTTTAGCGGCGCTTCTTGATTAAAAAGAAATCGTAAAAAAACGTTCTCAAATAAGGAAAGAAAGAAAGAAACGCGACCAAGCGAACGACAGAAAAAAATATATAAATTAAGCGACAAATACACGGCCTGCTGAAGGACGAAAGTGCTTAGCATGCCCTGCTTAAGACGAAAACAGCACGCGACATCTTTTAAGTTTTAATCATCATTTTGCGACATCCGAGACAAAAAGTAAACGTCCCGAAATGCCTCGCTGCTTCGGTATTGCGTGTGAGATTGAAAGTTGCTCCCCTGGTCGCGCATATTAATCGGGTCGTATTTGTTTGAGAGCCCAATGGTCGGGTCACAACGTTTTGTGCATTTATAAATTGTTGCATTTCATCAACGACCCGTTTGGAAATGCGAAAAAAATAATAAATAGAAAATAAAAAGAAAATAAAAAAAATATTTTCTACGTGTCGAAGGAGAGCTATGTACATTTGCACAGACGTACTTGCAACGACTTGCCAGAAAGTTGTTAAATTTTTAGTTCTGAAAGCTTTCTTTCAGGATAAACAAAATCGTATAATAACTTCTGCTTCTCAGTCCTCCGTGTGTGCGGTTCGATAAATACTATACATAAAAAAGGGGACTGGACAGGTTGCACTGACTAGAAACATACCGAAACTTATCTTTGTACCCGCCAGACGGCGCCACAAGTTTAGTACTAGATTTGTGTTTTTTTACGAAACACGAACACACGGAGTTTATTTGCTCCCTTAAGTAGCCGAAGCATATTGCGCACACTACGTTTTTTCCCGGAGAAAACAACGTACGACTTTAACCAGAACCGGGGTTAACTCGCCTTCAAATTTACCCTTAACAAGGGTTTGAATAAATAACCACTTAACGAACTCGAATCACGGGTGCTCCTGCCTAAGTGCACTGGCAATTAGGGAACCAAGAACCAAGACCGACGCGCCGGTACTGCCAAATTAATCGCTCGTTTACGAAAAGGGGAAAGGGGGGAGCGGGGACTAGACACTCGCGCAAATGTTGACCCTTATGCAAAGTCATTCATTATGCAAGGAAGAGTAGCGGGCTCCCGATGTCGCGCCTTTGCGACACTTTGCTGCCGCGACGGACAAGAAAGAAAATAAATAAAAGCAACAAGACATTAGCGTAGGCACGTGACTCTTCTCGCGACTTCCACGAGAAGGCGCCTTGGGTTAGGAGAGCATGGATTCTTTCCCTGCGCTCTCCGTTCCAATGGGACACCTTGTCTGGATGTCACCAATTTGTGGGCTTCTGCTCTGTTAAGATAATTTAGTATGACGATCAACCGCTACGGGAAACACGTAAGCAAAGGTTTCTGTAAATACGTTAATGTGCCTCTGACGTTCAGCTAAAGACTCATTGAGTAAACATATCCAGTCAGAATCGTCATTGCGTGGTAGTCGATATATCTCATTGAAGCACAGCCGCGGCTAGGAAAAAAATACTAGATTGCCGTATTTGGCGATCGGAATGTGCTGGAATTTAAAGCGCTCCTCCGCAGGTACATTTGTTTTCTGACAACGTTTTCTTGCACGTTTTATAATTTTTTGTTATTGTTCGTCGCCCCATCTGTGGCGTATTTGAGGCTTTAGACGAAGAAAAAAAATCTTTCTTCGTTTTAGTTTTGGTGTTATATAATATCTGCAGAAAAAAATAAAAGCCACGCCAACATTCCCGGGGAAAATGCTTTCCAGGATAAAACCGCACTATTTTCCTGGCGTCACAACAGGGAAAGCGCGAAACAGGTGCTTTTGCAGAGGTATTCTCAAGCGCTATTGGGGCGTTAAAACCATTCGCATAAATAAACCAATGAAGGAGTGCATTGAAACTTTTCGCAAATGTGTCCTTAGGTGGTGCATTTATCGTACTCAAATTTTATTAGTGTAGGTTTCAGGAAAAAGAAATACGCATACATTATGTTTTTCTACGTACACGGAGGAAAACGGCAAAATTTATCTGGTTGACGCTACTTGTCACAGACGGTGCAACGTAAGGCAAAACGTGAAAGTTTTTTTTAGATGAATACTCAAATCGGATCCTGCAGCAGAGCCGAGCGTGTGTGATATCATCCATGACTAGCATGACTAGCAGCGTCAACCAGAAGGATTTCGCCTTTTTCATCCATATGCACGAAAAAAAAAACGAAAAAAAAACCCATTGTTTTATGCTTTTTTTTTTCTTCTGAAAACTATTCATAAAATTCGAGTACGATAAATGCACCACCTTGAGGCACCTTTGCGAAAAGTGCGAATACACTCCTTTAATGGTTTATTTATACGATTTTTATTACGGCCGAACTGGAGCTCGAGAACACCCTGTATTACCCCCGAGCGGGACCGATTGGAGCGCTGCTATCGCTCGACGGTGACGTCGAGACCAGTATCACGTGACGGGGCCAGAGGCCAGATTCACGAAGAGCTTCTTAGGTTCCCGACCCCGCAAGAGCAGGCTGTCGCTATGGCGACAGCGTCTTCGGCAACACGAACAACCAATCGGAGAGATCGCCATCGGTTCCGCCACGTGGATCGCCACGTGGATTTTGAATAACAACAAACGCAGGCGGCCTTTTCGTCAACGCTTGTCTGGGGATTGTGTCCGTGTAGTGAAATTTCGACGCTACCACGATTTAAACTGGCTCGAATGCCGAGGCCGGGATACCCGACTTTGTTGACTGCTACGAACACGATCCCTACAAAGTCAACACAACTATCATCCAGACTTGTACGTAACGAGTTACAACTAACTGAATACTTGTAATCAATTACATTTACGGCAACTTTTTAACGCTTCAATTACTTTATTTTCGGTAGCGTTCGCAATAATTCAATTACTAATTTTCTGTAACCAATTACAAGTAGTCAATTATATGTTTCCGAAAGAGCTAAAATGACTCAGGTGAGTTTTTTTAAATGTAAAATATCGTTTTGTCTGATCGTGCGTCACTCGTGGATGTTGCTCCATGCTGTTGGACACTGGACCCCTAAACAACCAAAAGAAGATACCGAGATACCAGAAGGACTAGAATGCCAAGGCGCTCAGCGACGTTTTAAATGTCAAGGCAAGTCGAACAGTCGAGAGTGCCTCATTTCCTGTGTACGAGATACGTGACAGTTACGTGAAAAGTAATCAATTACTTTCTAGTCATATTTCAATTAGTTTTGTGATGAAATAATTGATTACTATAACTCGCAGCATTTTTTATTAAAGTAATTGTAATCGGTTAATTTTTTCTGTAACGGGTACAGGACTGCTATCATCGTTGCTAAAAGACGCTCCGCGCCGCTCCGTTTGCGAAGCGACGTACATGGAGACAAATCGCCGCGGCGTTTTTCGTAGCTCTCGGGGATGCAGGGGCGAGCCGACGTCCAAGACGATACGTTTGAACTACGAGAGTGCCAACAAGGGCCACGTAAACACCTGTTCAGACTGGGAGAAGACACGGCTGTTTGATCGAAGCGCTGGAACCGGCGCTGTTGGACCGCGTCTTGGTAAGCGCTTCGGAGCCGATCTTTTTCAACTGCAACTCAATGCTGACGCAACACTCGGCAGAGGTCGGTTCTACCGGCATCGCGTAGCTCCCACGAACTGCTCCAGCTCGATAGCGTTGACGTACAATCGTGTCGGAATAAAAATGACATAATAATAACAAAGTGCACGTATTAAATGTTGTGAAGGTAATCCATACGGCGTTTATTTGAGCTCTGTATCACACACAAAGAAAATGAGACAGAATCGATGAGAGTGTCCATTTTCGGACGAGAGCGTCCGGCACCACTGCTTCTGGCGATGACAAGGGAAAGGTATTGACCTTTTAATCGAAAATGGAGGTCAGCGAGCAAACCATTCATACGGGAAGGGTTCACAAGGGTCGCGCGGGCATATTTAATTCAGTGTCGTGACGGTCTTGGCCAGGAGCCGTAGGGGCAATGCTGCCGGAGTGCCTTGGCTCCGCTTACCCTTAAGCTCAGACTGCAGCCAAAGCTACAAGAGCGAGCTATCCCGAGCTCCTGGCTTACAGATGCGCATTTGTAGCTTGAGTGCTCGTTCTGCGGAAGAACGCTTCAGCAGAAGCAACCTCGGGAGCTCTCGTATTTGTGCCAACTCTGGCGGTCGCTTGTCGGTGAGATCGTTTGCCGCCGTAGCTTTTCCCTGATATCTGTGGATCTAGCGTTCATCTCTGTCGTGGTTGGCTTGGAGTACTTCTTCCTTTTTTCTTGCTGCTTGACGTGGGAGCGCGCGTGAAGAGCATGTAGAAAAACAAATGTCCTCTGGTCGTAGCGACGAAAAACTGAAGCCCGATCACACAGTTGCGTTTGACTGCGTTTGACTGCGTTGCAGGTTGCGGAGCGTTGCGGCAGCGAGAAACCAGGACATCCCTACTGCTTATATCGCGTACCAAGATGATTCCTTGAATTGGATTCCACGCTTCATACGAAGCACAGATGTGCCGATGACTCGCTTTCGGTTCTCGCCGCAACGCAGTCAAACGCACTCAAACGCAAGTGTCTGAACCGGCCTTGAGCGATGCTGTCGGCCGTGCTGATTTGATCTTAAAAGTGCGTAAGACAACTCTGGAGCTGTCGTACGATCCTGGCGTAACATACAGAAAACTTACGAACATTTCGCTTCGTGAACACAAATTTGTGCTCACGTTGTGTGGTACGCACTTTCTGCCGTAACATCCTTTCGTGAATCTGGCCTCGGTTGTTCTCTCCGCTTTGCTTTGCTTTGCTTGCGTGATTTAGCGCGTAGCAGCAAAAATAGTTCGCTACTGTGGCGTACCAACTTGTCTTTGAGGGGGGGAGGCAAACCAGACCCCTCCTCCACCCCCAGGGTCGGGGCCCTGTATTCTGGGGCGCCGCCGGCCAGTGTTTGCCCTGCCCAGTGGCGGCTGTTTCAGGGGGGGGAGCGAACACATGCCTTGCACCCCCCACTGCGAGAAGTGAGGGGCAAGCGCCCCCCCCCCCCCCCCCGGTTGGTACGCCCATGGTTCGTTAAGTATATTTTGTTTTTTTCCGTCACACAAAACGTGCGTATGACGAAACCTAAGAACAAATTTGACGCCAAGCGAAACGATCGGAAGTTTCATGTAGGTTAAGATGCAATCCTACGATTTCTTGGCGCATAGAGTTGAATACCCTGTACATAACATGCTACGGCTACTTGGAAATGAAAATCATACTGATGCGTGCGTCAAATGGTGCAGCCAGCCTCCTTCCTTCCTTGTCCGGGATTCGCGATCAGACACCCATAACGCAAGAAGTCTGTGGTCTCGGACAAGTTAGGAACCACATGGCGCGGCCATGCATTACGTTCTCGCTCTGGCATAGTGATTCGTTTTTCGGCTTTCTTTAATTCTGAAATCGCATTAGTTTCGGAGCGATAGTAAGGTGCTATGGCCTTGGCGCTAAATCCTAGCGCTCTGAAGGCTGAGCGCTCAGCACATGCCGTAGCATGTGGCATGGGGACTATCTCGCAACGAGTGTGATGCCACGGAGACGCGGATACTTCGGCCCACAAAGAGAAGGTTCAAAGGGAACCCCGCGAGAGGAGTGACTGGTGATGCAAAGGGCTTTATTTTGTGCCCCGACGGCGTTTGGCGTCGTCCGGGAAGCAGTTTCGGGTCCACGTCCTCGCGCCACGCGCCTGTCCCCCGTGCGCCACACGCTGCCTAGTTCGTCCACCACCGGCCATTAATTGCTACGTGTCCCGCAAGATGAAGCAGGAACAAAGCACTAATTCGATGGGCTCCATTTCCTCCCGCCAAAGCGTAGGCCCTCGCCAAAGAAAACAATAAGCAAAGCTCCGCACGCAACAACAATGTCGTTTTATTGTCTGTTTTTTTCTTTCTTTCCAGCAGCTTAATGGCTGCAGGAAGTAGACAATAGAGAAACAAAGTTTCCCCCAAGTCCGTTCCGGGAAAGCCATTAACTATACTCAGGACAGGACCAATCAGTTGTTGACACGCTGCCCAAACGACAGGCTGCAGCGCGGTCATTGGTCACCAAGACGAGGCTAAGCCGAGGCGAGAATAATTAGCGACTTCCTAATGACTTGGGAGTTCAGACTGTAGTCCGACGCGTGACTGTTTCTAAACACGCGGGAACGGGGGAGGGGGGGAGAGGGAAGGCGTCACCACGTGAGACCATCGTTTATTGCTCCAAAGAGCCTCGATGACTCTGGTGTGGCCTGCAGCAAATCACGTGCTTTGTCTGTGTGTTTCGTAATGGCAAAGTTCGTTTTCGAGTTGAAGCGGTGCTTTATCGACGATGAAAGTGCTTGGGAGCGTTAATAAGTTGAGAAGTTATAACGTGCTGTACCGTATTCAAACAGCTATAGATTTCGTCGAATGGAAGATTTATTCAAGTCCGAACTCTCTCTATTAATTGTACCACTTGCGACTCTTGTGAAACAAATTTTAAAGCCTCCATCCACAAACTGTAAAAAACAAAAATAGTTGTGCGTGTTTTTGGCAAGAAACAGGGACAGCCAATCACGGTGAACATCAAAAGCACCCCCAGCGAAGGACGAAGCTCATAATACGACTAGATTTGAAAATGACAATGTGCGCAGGGACACGAGCAAGTGAAACGTCGCACTTATTATCCATGCGCACATCGCATTTCTTATGTGGATTTCTAGTCTAAGTTACAGTTGTTCACTGAGATCCTGCTTTTGTTCGCCGACACAGACTTTTATACTGGCAGTATTGGCGACGACATGTTTCGGCGGTTCCTATCCGTGACGCCACGACCAAGATTATTAATTCCCAGCGACAATTTGGACGGCGTGTGTAAACAAGCACGGTGGGAAAGCTCGGAGCGATTGTGTCACTAGACCAGCGCACGTCAAATTGACCAGTCTGACATTCCTCTCATCTTTTAAACGTGGAATTCATGATACTCAAGACGTAATAGTGAGCGTTTGGCCAATCATGGAAGCCTCGACTACAGCGACGCTTTTTGGTCGCGCACATAGCCAATGGAAGGCTCTTCTGTTTGCTGCGATTCGTTTACTCGTGTTTGGTATGAATGTAAACTCGTAAGCCTTTCTTAGAGCGCAGCTTTACGTCTTTTGACGGGAGGTGCCATTACGTTTCTCTATACGGACATGAATGTTTGTACCGATTGTGGTTTGCTAAGAAGTTAGTTGTTCGGAAAGAAGTTGTAAAGATACTTATGCGCCGAGAAAGTGAGGGAGAGGACGGGCGAGAGCGCGCGGGAACGTCAGAACGCCGAGCTATGATTGGTAGGATTAATGGGTAGACCAAAAGCAAGCTGCCTTTATCTGCACTGCGCTCGTCGAAGGCACTCGAATGCGAAAGCCGACCGCCGGATGGCGGCGCTCCGGGTTCTAACTCGGTCGACGAGTGCAGTGGAGACAAAGCGCAGCAAGCTTTAGCTCCACCCACTAATCATTCGAATCAGAGCTCGGCCAGCTCGGCGTTCAGGGGCCCGATGTTGCGCTTTTGGACTCCCACGGCAACTAGGGATAAGGAAGTGACGTCAACAACGCAGCGAACACAGATTGATGTTGATTGGCGAGAGCCGCTGGTGACGAATTTCCACAGAAGAAAACAAATAAAAAGTGAGCTTTGTTTTCTTTTGCGAAAATTCGTCATCAGCGGCTCTCACCAATGAACATTTAATCTGCGTTTGCTGCGTTGTTGACGTCACGTCCTTCTCCCTAGTCGCCATGGGAGTCCAGAAGCTCAAGGTACACCTAAGCATTTCTTATGAGTTGTGAATGCGAAAGCATGCAAGCCACTCCTCCACTCCCTTTGTTGTCTGCTCGTCCGCTCCCTTTGTCGTCGTATGCGTACTAGCGCGCGCGCTTCGGCATCTCGGAATGCCATGGCGCAGCGGCCAATGGGAGCCCCGTCGACGCGCGCCAGCCAATGGAACCGAAGGCGCGCGGAAACTAGAGCCGTTTTCGCGCTTCAAAGTGATGACGTCACCTCGCTCCGTGAAACAGTTAATGCTTTCGCATTAAAAAGCGCAACATAAAGCCCCTGATGTCCCTGCGCGCTCTCGTCTCCTCCTCGCCCTCAGTTCTTCGGCGCATACCGTGGCTTATGTTTCACGGGAATATAAGTCAAATGACATTTAGTTCGATGACCCTCGAGATTCGGAGCTGCGTTTAAAATTTGTCGCGCGGAACGGTAATTTGAATCGGAATTTAGGATACATCAATTGAAATTACCTTATAATGGCAACACAGAGATTAATAAACGAGAGAAACGAAAAACTCTGCTTTAATGGCAGCAGCATTGTGGCGTCGTGGAAAGACGAGTGGCTCATACCTTGGAGGCTGGCGGTGATGCGGATGAGAAATTGCAACTTCCAAATCTTTGCAGGACTGCAGGAATAGCCCAGGGCCGACAGGCTAGAATAAGCGTCTTAGCTTAGACTGTGTGAAAGAAAGCCTGCTAAGCCTGGGGCGCGCGAGCGCTCGAGACTCGACGTCACGTACCACTCCGCTCGAGCGCCAGCTTTGGCAGTACTTTCTTTCACGCAAGTCTTAGCTGAGACGTTGATTCTATACTTCGTTTCAGCTTGGGTCCAGACGCAGCCGATGCTACAAGCACGAGCGTGTGGCCCTGAACAGTGCCTGTACTGCACGAGCGCGCGTGCTTGGCAGGGACGCTGGAAGCCTGGAGCTCGCGCTTGTAGCATCGGCTGCGTCTGGACCCAAGCTGAAACGAAGTATAGCAAGCCAGCACAGGTCTCATTGGTAGGACGTGTGATTTGACACACTGGTTTGCTTTAGTCCTCATTCAATTTTGAGACTGCGGCAAAAAATATAACCAGCTTTCGCCCTTCTGCCAATCTCTGACATGGTAATTTTCGAGTTTCTGCACAGTGAAATGCGACTAATATGTCTCTTAAAAATGCATGTCAGTTTTAAAAGCTCTTTTTTATCGTCAGGTGTACACAACCGCAAGCATGGCGCCCTGGCTGGTGCCCCATGCGCGCAAGCGCGTGCAACTTGCGCGTGGACATAGCTTTGGCAAGCTTGCAATTGAACGGGCTTGTCCACAGGAGCAGAGACATGGCGGAGGCCAGTCGCTTTGCTTGCGATCGTCTATATAGTATTCACCGATGCTGCTTTCAGTGCACGCACACTAGGAACGAAACGTATCTGAAGAGCTGAAGGAGTGCTACGTTGAGCAGAAGTGTCATTTGGCGTAAACGGCGTGAATGCCACTTTCGTTTGTCATTTGGTGCGATGTAATCACACACAAAGCCAATGTCATCATATGTTAAATGCCTTTGAGATACCAAAGTGCGGAAGCGTCCAGATAGGTACAGTCGTTTCTTTGTAAACGCATAAAAACGCCAATGCAACTTTAAAAGAAAAAAGCAAACAGGAAACAACGAAGTTGTGATAGAATGTCGCAGAACGTTTTGTCGAAGTCGCCTCAAGAACGACATTTGCCGAATCAGTATGCTCTAATGGACTCAGGAGACGGGCCTCAGCATAAAACACGAACACTCTGATGATTTCAGCAGTTTTAGCTGTTCTTTCCACCACTGGATAGAAATAATGATGGAGTGATTGATTGACTGAGTAATATTTATCTCAGTGGCTTAATAGGCCAGTCTTATTTCGCCACCCTGGCGATTAATGTAGCCATTCATATCCGACTATTGTAAATTCCCGCAGATAGTGCGACCATTTCTTTTTCTAACGAATTCACCTTGACAACTTTCCCTCAGAGCCCCCAGACACTATTTTCTAAAGAGTCATATCCGTCTACATCACCGCCGTTCACCCTGCAGGCAGATTAGTGCAAGCTATGTAGAGCGTATTCGTGCAAATGGCATTGCTCCGAACACTGTTTGACTAGAAAACGCTGTATGCGTAGTCACAATATTGGCTATTTGATTACTCATTGTCTTCGTCCAGACGTCCAGATCGCAATATTCGAGTTAAATAATGTTCAGAGATAAACCAATCACGTGACGCGTTCATCAGCTCGCAGTGATTAAACCACCGAATAAAAAACCGGACTTTTTAGATGTTAGGCGTTATTTTGGAGTAGAAAACGCGGCTTGTTTGTTTGTTTCTTTATATAGACCAGAAGTCTGGGAGGCTGGAGGACACATCATCACATTCATGTGCTCTAAATCCAAGCGCGGCAAATTTTCATTCCATTGCAGCGATTTCACAGCGTATTTTCGAGCCCAAATATCCGCCTCTTCAGTGTCCATTTTCATTTCGTGCATCACTAATAGCGAGCTCAGTGGAACTCTACTAAAAAAAAAGCGCAAATGTCATTAAAAATAATTTTCTGCGGCATTTGCGGTAAGTTTGGAGCGTCAGGTGGGCCATGCCATAAAAACAGTCACACAGTCACACAATCGTGAAACGTTCAATTATAAAGTTGAAAACAAAACAAAAAAAGCCGTAAACCTATTTTATGCCAACTGGAGTCGCAACAGACGGACTTCCACAGCCTCCCTGCACATGCAAGCTATCATTATCTTTTTTTTTTCCTCCGCCATTTTTATTTATCCTCACAACATGATGAAGTCCGATTCGATCCTGTGCTTAAACAAAACTAAAGCTTATCCGGGAAGTTGTATGCACTTCCTTACCCTTTTAACAGATAAAAAGCATATTTGAGCTGCGACAAAAAGACATCCGGGAAAACCCATCTATTCTGAGTAACGGTACATTTGAAGCAGAAGCCATTCTCAAGTCACACTGCAAAGCTCACCACTGCAGCCAAGCACGCATGCTGATAAGCGAGTAGTTAGAGTGGTATACCGTTTCAATAGGATCATCCGCGATGCAAGCAACGGGCTCCTCTTTCTTGGCGATCCTTTCTTCTACCGGTGGTCATCTGTGTGAGACAAGACTCGGCGTTGCGAGAGGTTCGGCGGAACGCCGCCAACGCAGCACGAAGCAGCATACATATGCAACATCTAACGACTCACTTATGGGCTCGGGTATTAAAACAAACGCTCGGTGCTTTTAATCGCCTAGAAACAGCATCCGCCATTGTTATTCGTGGGTTCGTATATAGCTGTAATGCACATGTGTTGTTGTCGAATGGAGGGCTCCGCTTTATCTTTTCGCCGAGCGACACGATTCCAGTGCGTCACGTAAAAGCTCCGAGCATCTGCGCACGGCTATGCGGCTTTTGCTAACTCGCAGGTTAAGTACGTGGTTACCAGCCTTTTTTTCCCTAAATAACTAATGCATTTACAATAAAATTTAAAATTCTCCAGTGTCACGTTGCGAAGGGACGAACTAATCAAGATCGCCCGCCCACTAAACTAGATACATTTGACTAAATACTAACTTTTTTTTTGTTGTTGAAGGAAAATGTATTAATTCTTGTGCAAGAGGTCGCGCTTCGGTGTAGTTTGCAGGAGGTTCTTGTCCTAGAGGTGCAAGCCAATTCCGGTCAGCTTGAAATATCCGAGGAGGGAATGCAATACTCTATGTTTCAAAATAATTATAGAAACGGACTGAAACGGGCCCATGGGTCTTTCGAACACTTTTAATACTTATTCAATCACGGCAGAGGGACGAATACGGCATATAACAACTCGAACGTGGTGTTGGCTGAATTTCGCAAACATTGTAATGGCCAGAAACGCGGAACCGACCTAAAAATGCATGTTGCGGACATTCGCCCTCGACTCAGAGAGCGTGCATGTGCTCTGGAGACAAGAAACGCCGAGCGTCAAGTTTCGTAATCTACGGAAGGAAGGAACCACATGCATGATTCTGACAAGGATTTGGGTCATAATTTAGGGTCGTAAGTTTTACTCTAATACTAGGCAAAATAATATTTAACCAATAATAAAATAACGTTTCCATCTTTCAGTGGCCCTTTAAGTTGTCAATACCTGTAGTGTCATAAAGAAGAATGCGGGTACAAGGTAGCTGGTAAAACATAGTAAAACGTAACCTTCAGACAAGGGTGGATGTACGACACCATGTGAGGAAAAGCACTATTCAACGGCGGCATTGTCCTTTCTATTTCTTTTGTCCTGCATGGTCCAACGGTTACTTTACTACTACGGCGGCCTTCAAGCCCCTTCAGGGAGCGAGGCTGCGGGTTTGTTTCTGAGCTGCACAGGAGATGACGTGTTTAAAGCCACGCGTCGCCCAACCGCAGTGGTAGCGATCCAGCGGGACCAGAATAACAGCTGCAGGTTAGCGGACGCTGCACAGCCGCCCGTGCCGTTATTTGCTTTGCCGGCGTATTTGTCACGAGTGCAGACAGCGACAAAAGCTATGTTTTCCTACGCCTGGGTTTGCCTGATTCTTGTCCAAGGATGCACTTCCTTGAGTTTGGTAAGTTACCTGCCTGTCTAAACAACAACAACAACAAAACAAAAACTCTGTTTGGGATTAGCAATTGCGTCGAGTCCATTAACTAACGGCCAGCTTTGGTCTTCATTTAGAGGCATAAAATTGCGGTATGACTTGCGCTTTGTGCGTGCATCGTTAACAACGTTCATTGAAATAAACAAAATGAAACAGTACTAATATTAAGGAAAGTAGAACCATTCAAACACGTGGGAAACAACGCCACGCAAATGCTTCCACTTTCCAGTTGCCAGTCATTTTTCTTCTTAAATGCTTCTATCTAGGACGCGTAGGAAATGACCATCATTACTAAGCTGAACTTCTAGATTTTGTGGAAGTTGTTTGCGAAACCTCCCATAAACGGCCTAGTCTGATTTGAAATCCCATTACGCGAATGAACAACAAAGAGTCCTCGGTTAGTTATTGTTAGATAAATTTCTCGCCTTTGAGCGTCATCAGCGGTCGACGAACGAAAACGGTTGAGAACAAACGGAGTGGCTTAAAATTGTGACAAGCAGCCAAAATAGGCTATTGTTTGCAAACGCAAAGGTCATGCTCATTATACTCGCGCCAATTTTGGGTTAAAGTCAGACCTTTATTTAGGAAACGTCGTTCGCCGAACGTGCTACGTATATTTCAGTTTCTTAACCTCCCCAAATCTGTGAAAAATATGTACAGCTTTTTTTTTTCACGACCGGTATATCTATTTTCTTTTCTTTTTTGGCGAACGAAGCGCGAGACAGTTAGGACGGAACAATAACTGAGGGTTTTATTACATTCAATTGAACTGCTGGAAGGCTATGACCAGATCCACTAGTGTGGAATCCTTCCCACGAAGGGCACCATCCTATAGACTGTTGCAACATAAGAATTGCAGTAGAAGCTTCTGCCCCAGCATGAGCTATGTATCTTCAATAACACTTCGGCGCACGCGTAGTCAAACTGGACGGAAAGCAACGAGCGCGTATTGAAGGCGGAGTTTCTACTGCAGATCTTATGTTACAACAGAACATAAAATTGGGGTTCTGCACAACGTTGCCTGATACAATAGAAAGTGTCGTGTTGAGGCTAACTATGCCGCGCAGTGAACAAACAGTTTCCGTTGACACTGCATTCTCGGATGTCCTCGAGTGTACCGCACAATCACTTGCCTTCCGTTTGCATCTCGGGGCGGTACAACGGGGGAGAGGTTCTGAAACTGATGGCTTTAAGACAACAGGCACAGTGATCGCCTCGCAATATACCCTTTGCTAAATCCCCCAAACGCCCCGGCCCCCACTTGAGGAATCGCGTGATCCTTCAGCTCCATAGTGATCGGTAATTTCGACCAATTCGATGGTTACGCAGTTTTGAGTGTAATCCGGAGTCACCCTGAACAAGCGTTGTGTAGAGTCCAAAGACGTGTCATATCACTTATAAAATTTCTTGTCAATGTCAGCGTTTTTGATACTCTGTATGGAATTCACCTTTCAGCCTGGTTGAGCCGCAGAAATCTCTTACAACATTAACATTCTTGGGATTTTTGTTTTAGCAGGAATTGCTTAAAAAGCCGATAATGCACAACAACCAAAACCAGGATTTAACTCGGGTTCAGCGGGGCTTTTTATAGCATTTTTAACGTTTCTAACTTCATATCAGCGCATTTGAAGCTGTACGACACTGATAGAATTGTAAGAGATTTCTGCAGTTCAGCCAGGTTGAAGGTTTGATAGCATGCAAAGTATCATAAAACGCTAACATTGACGAGAAAATTAAAAAAAGACATGACAGGTCCTTGGACTCTACACGACGCTTGTTCAGGGTGACTCCGGATTACACTCAAAACTGCGTAACCATCGAATTCGTCGAAAGTCCCGATCACCAGGCAGCTGCCATGATTCCTCGAGTGCGGGCCGGGGCGATTGGGGCATTTAGCAAAGGGCCTATTGGTTCCCTACTAGGGTGTAATACATTTTGCACCGTGGTCGGGAGCAAATCTTACTTTCCTTTCCCGACTGTGACTATCGTGTGAAGCTGCGACTTCTAAGGTCGCCCAGTGAAAAAGTAACCACCGGAACTGGCCAGACACTGGCACTCTCAAATTCTCGGATTGCCATGGCATTTTTTTCCCGCCACAGCTCAAGATCTAATCGACGCCCGAAGGCTACACCTGGTGAATTTCAAGGCTTCTCACTGGAAGCCTTTTTGCGGTGTATCGAAGAAAAGCTGCCTGTCACGCACGTGGATTCCCAGTGCAGAGCGGACGCGCAGCGTTTCGTCCAGGCGATGCTGGCCAAAGAACCGTCCGGACTCTCCTGTACGCCATTTTATCGGTGTTGTTTGCACCAATCTTACTCCAAACTTGAAAAGAACCTACCCTGCCCTAAGCGCCTCGCTTTGCTGAACAAGTAGACTGTAAATAAGCCGCGCGCGTACTTTACGGCATCATATGCTAGAACCGGCAGAAACAATCACAGCAATCTAAAGTTCCAGAAGAGCCTCAAAACACTCACTGATTGGATTTTCTGTATTCGGTTTAGCCAATGAGAAGTGTGAGCGGTGTCACGCCCCAATGGTCACGCAGTCTTATTTGGCTAAACAAATCTCCAGCATTTTATCTTAGCAACTTGCACTGCATTCCAATGAAATCATGGTGCCGTTCAACAATCTAATTGATTAAACTAGTTAAAAGAAAATCTATAACAGGCGTTCCGAGCGGACTGTAGGCAGTATGCATGAACGAGCTTCTTAAAGTGGAACTCGGTGAGTGAGGAATAAAAAGAGAGAAAATCAAAACAAAACATTAATTGAAAAAAGAAGTACGCGCGATGTGGCATTTAGCCTGTCTTCGTTTCAATTGCTAAGGTCAGGTATACAATGTCTCAATACGTTTTGTTTTATGTACATTTTTGTCTCTCCATTTCCCAAGACAAATCGCAATGACTAAATTTCCTGGCGGTCTTCGGTAAATATAGACACCAGGCGATTTTTCTAACGTATGGTACGATGGGAATAAGCTTCATAATTATTGTTTTACATGAGGGCAGGTAACAAGCCTGAGCATAATATACAATGTAACACGTTTGTAGATACGCAGTCACATCCGGGCGGATGTGACTGTGCGTATCCACCAAACGTGTTGAGCCATCAGGTTCAACCGTCCATCAGTGTACTGAACCATGCCGATTCAAATAGTAAGCTGCGCTCTTGAAGCCCGAGGAAGCATAGCAACTGTAAAGGCAGCGCCCCCCCTCCCCCCCCCCTTCCAGTTCTCACGTCGCAACAAGAGTAATCCCGGTACCTCGTCGAATTCAAACGTAACGCTCATGTTAAATTGTTCGCTGGCAAAACATATGAAAATAATTTTTCGACATAGATTTTTTTGTTTTGTTTTTGCGTTCTGTTCACTGTTTTTTTTTTTCGCAAATACGAAGCGCCGCACTAAAATAGCAAATTTTAAGTGAACAAATTTAAAACTGAGGTGCCAGAGTTCCTTCGAGGCCTCCTTGCCAACAGCCGAGGTTAATTATGGTGCGTTTATTTCAGCGCGATTGCGAATGAAAAAATATATTAATAGGGTAGATAAAAAATGTGCTAAAGAGTATTCTGTTTAATAGGTTGAAGATCCGTTCGATATTTCAATAGGGATATTTACCAGCAGACTTTGCCACTGGGTGAAATGACCTATACGGGAGAGCTATCTTTCTTTTTTTTTTAAGATGCTGAAATTACACAGACACTGGTCTCTGGCATTCGCTCATTGATTGATGTAGACATTAACAAATGTTGTTTTATGGGATGAAACAGAACCGCAAAAACACTGGGACGCAGGCCTGACCATGATAAGAAATTTACTTTCCGTGCTCACCAGGATTGAAACAATTTATGCTCGGAACAGTTTTCAGCAATGTCTACAGTGAGCCTATTTCGCGCATGAATCAAGCTCGACTCGAGATCAGTTTTCCAAACGTGTAATTTGAGCTAAATTTTACGGGCGCTTAAGAACTTTACGATACCGAGGCGGAGCACGGGGGCTTTGAAAACGGGGTTTCATTGAACGAACTTTAATTTATTTGAGGTACACACAGGCCGATTAACAAACGACGTTGATTGATGGTTTCTTCTCTTTCATAAAACAGGTCCCGGGCGAAAAAGGCCCCCGGTCTCAACAAAAATAATAATGATAAAAAAAAAACGAGTCCGCTTTGTATATTTTTTTTACCTTTCAAAACTTAACGATGTACCCTTGCTCGTGAGGCCCGTTGTTCGTTAATAACAAAATTCATTGAGGCTAGTAAGACAAAGAAAACAAAGAAGAAAAAAAGAGGGGTATTGTTTCTCAATAGCCTGATTTTCCTGGATATCGCTTCGATAGGTTGCCGAAAAGCGTGTGCAAACTTAGTTTGCCGTTGATGGGAAAACTGATGGGTGGAGCACCAGTTCTCTGTCGCACTATGTTCATCACTTCAAAGCAAACATAATTAACGCTGCAGTTCAGCGTTTCTGGGAAAGACGAAACGATTCGTCGAAGGGGGTGAGATAATATTTAACACCCAAGAAAATATTAAGTATTCTTCGCAGCAAAAGTAGGGGGTGCGTGCGTGAGCGCCGAGGCAACGTGGATAGCGCCTCAGAAGCGCCAGAGGTACCGCATGCTTTCCACTAAAGTAGAGTTTCCACTAAAGAAGAGATTGGTCAGAGTTTAATAATTTGTCACCTAATGATCGTATAGCTTTGTCTTCCCGCGAAAGCAAGAGGTCGATATAAGCGCAACCATTTTTCAGCATTGACCTTCCCCCGATTTCGAGGAACTCGGACCCTGCTGAAATTCGGGGGAAGATCTATACTTTGCCCGACGAAGCGCTCTCATATTTTATTTTCTGCTAGTTGGCTTCCAGCTGGCTAGGCCATAAAAGGATTACGATAAGCCAATGAAATAGAGAGGTTTGAAGACGCCTGAACTAATATACGAGATCACCTGGTTTACTTGAAAGGATGGGTCCTGCGCTACTTTAAGTAAAAGAAAATACCACGTCTGTTGTGATTGCTCTCGTAGAATTCTCGAGGAAAATAAGAAAGAGAAGTGACTTGGACCGAACAATGTTTGAAAAAAAAATGTGTTCGTTGCAGCTGTAGGATAAACTTTAACGCATAAAATACGAAATTAGAAGGCATCAAAATTTTTATACTAAAATAGAATAGAATAAAAATTTGAAAAAAAATTGAGTTTGATATTTTTTTAATAAATATTTTCAGTGACTGAGTCCAATTCTTTGGAGAATTTCGAAAGTCACATCAACGATGCCTATTGATATAAATCAGTGTTTTAGCCTGAGCCGAATAAAAATGCGTGCCTTTTACCATCTCAAGAAAGTAAAAGTAGAAGTAAAAATAAATTTGTTCTAAGAGAAAAAAGGGAATTATTAAAAAATACGGGGGACTCTTAATTTAAGAATAAATGGGCGCCTTGGGAACCTATTACCACTACGCGTTCTTTACCAACAGAGAGATTACGAACTGGAACACATCATAACGGCCAGTAAATCAGCACGCTGAAAATAAATCGACGGAAGCCGCAAAAACAAATATAACCAAAAAACGACGAACATCTTTTAACTTATTTTAGAATGGCCTGGTACCGCTACCAGCATTATAGAACGAAAAAAACGATTACTCTGAAGATTGTTGATCATAGCTTCAGGCAAAAGCTCCAAACATCGAGGAGTGAAAAGCGAGACCTAAGATCGACTATGCCTTCTGCAGAACCGTAACAAAACATATAACATTTTAATTTCTTACACATGCATTGTGTAAGAAATTACAATGACTGACATTATGATGCGTTTAACCAACCTGTTGGCTTCGATCTTAAAGGAACATAGAGGGACAAAGCCTGCCTGTCTTCTCAGGTGCATGTTCCACATTTTTGATTCCGGAAGACATTAGTAGCGTAGTGTCCCTTGCTACAGCCACACCTCGGCACTAAGCATCTTTCTAGACATCGGGGCGCTTAGGTTCTCAATAAAGTAGCCGTCGGGGCACTCTTTACGCCGTCGGCCCACGCAGTGTTGGACTCCTTGGGATCTCTTCCCACGGGCGTGCTGCGGGGCTCCGTGCTCGAGTACGGCTCACCCGAGCTCTGCTTCGGAGCCGAAGTGCGCAACAAGACGGGGGCTCGAATCAGCAGCAAGTTCTGCCACGTCTACGTCTACCTGCCAGCCGACGTGCCAGTGCCGCTGGTCGCACCGCGCATGGTGGGTCCCCAAACAACTAATTTGAAGTCCCATACAGAAATGCAGGCTATATCGAGAATCGGGAAAGTAAGATTGTATATAGCCCTATCCTATATATGGACATATTTGGTCCTATCAGCCCAATTCTTGATATGGCCATATATGGCTATTTAGTACGTAATATCACTGAATGAGTCAGATTTCCAGCAAGACAACGATGCGAACAGCAGCCTATTCTTTTAGGCATAAGAAAAATCTTAGCGAAGTCTCGTCCGCACGTGCACATATGGTAACTGAAATGTAATGGTTTAGTCAACGAGCATGACCATACTTTATTTCGCCTTGAGTTTGACGGCGGCCGGCGGTACGAGCAATCAAGCAACAATGGTGCTTGACTGAATGAAAAAAACAAACGCAGCGAGTTCGCCGTAGCTTTAGGATCTGAGTTTTTGTGTATGTGCTCATTTTCCTTCTAGGTTCTGACCGCGCTCAAACTTGAACTGAAACCAAGCATAGTTTGGACACAGATGGAATGGAACGCGTCCATGTGACCTCACTTGCTCGTGGCTTCTCATTAAAGCATGAGTCAATGTCGGAACGTGAATTCGGTCATGTCCGATGAACGCCTGGGGCCTTTGCTTTATCACACCATAAAGTGAAGTGGGGCTTTCATGAAAACCGAATGAGAGCAATACTGTTGTTTTCCTTTGATATCTTTCTTTTAAGTAGGCCTCATAGCGCATGGAGTCCAGCTTGGTATTGGTATCTCATAAAAAATCGTAGAAGCTCACTAGACTCATAATACGGTAATTTTAATCCTCAATAGAACCGCTTATAGGACTGGTTCGGTAGCGTATAAAGATGAATATTTCCGATATATGACTATATCCCTTAATACTGCGTGCGTCAGTCAAATTCTGAATTGCGATGCCAATCTGAAACTCCTCAACAAGCCTACACCATTTACTCTTATTTAAATAAGGGTGCACCATGTTTGACCAGGACAATCGTCGCATGGAATGACGTGTAAGAACATTCCAGAAACATTACGAAATGTTTCATTTGAAGAGCGACCCCTAAACTGGCAAGAGAAAGCCGTTTTACTAAAGAATAAGCACAATTCAAGTCTCATTCGTCTTGATGCCGGCTTGAAAGATGATGACCAAAACTGCTTTTACAAAATTGTCGTGTGTAATGGTGCTCCGAATTTCGTCGTCTAACAGCAACAGGGTGTCCAGAACTTCGTCTTTGACCAGTCAAGCTTGAAACTCGGAGGCTGTTTTCCTTCAACGTGCGGTGAACAGGACATATCGCTGATCCTTAATCAGTGTAAGTATTGCATCCCGCGTTCATTTCAGCAGGATGACGCAGAATCTTAGAAATGAAGGAGCGCAATATTGAACCTATACGCTAGAGCTTGAAAGTAGTACTTCTTGACTTGCGTTGTGATTTGAATATACCGGGGTGATATAACTTTATTTGAAACAAGTTCCTCGGGTAAGACCTTTGAGTTTAGTTGAAAAAAAATATGCATGATAACCAAGTTAAAGATAGAATAGTAGAACCTTTGCTAAAGATTAAATGTAAGAGCAGCTAGAGGAAAACATATCTGAAGTGCCATAGTGGAACGCGTTGGCTCGTCATGTTAGGATATTTGAGGCGATCTTAGAGAGCCTTAGCACATGGTTGTGTTATCTGATACCCCTGCAAGTTTACAAGAAAGACATAGGAGGAAACCTGCAATGGAAAACAAACTAATTATTATTATTATATATTATTTTTTATTATTTGATAAACAAGCTTTCTGTGACATCTGCTATTGCCGAGTGCCATAAAAGCGTACTTGTAAAGCATGTAAATACTTTTAACTTTATTAAGGATACACATTTCAGCTCTCACTTTCATTGAACATGGTGATAAACAACGCACAATAGGCAAAAACACTGAGAAGAAAACAGACAGGACAAGCGCTTGTCATACCTGTTTTTTTCTACAGTGTCTTTGTCTCATGCGCGCTGTTCATCACTATGGTCAATGCACACCAACTCGCCCAATCTACCACCTTGCTACATCTCACTTTCATTGTTTGTTAGTTTTCACAGCAAAAACCGGAAAATTTTTGTTCCACCGCGGACCACAGTGAAGCTTGCTGGAACGCGTTCATAACTTCTGACTGTCGCGTTTTGCCCCAACAAGTGTCCAGTGAAAGTCCCTACTAAAGCTAAGAGGCGTCGCCTGCAGCGCTTCAATGTTACGCATGATAACGTAAAACAAAGTATGGAGAAAAACATAAATAAACTAAATCAACTCTAACCCCGCGAGACGCCGTGAATTGCCGCGTGGCGAACGTGTCGCTCTTACAAAGTGCTCTTTTCGATGGCGCAGGCGTCCTTCCACAGCGCTTCACGCAAATTGCGAAATGGAGTATGGTGCTAACGCCCTACGCCACATGCCAAGGCTAACCCTCGGAAGGGCTAAGAGATCGAATTCTAGAAGACACACGCGGTCGGACACACACAAGCCCGAACAAAATATCACGAAAAACTCAAGACGCAAAAAACTGAAGCTAAGCGGTTCGTATTCTTCGTGCGGCGACAGCGTTTGTGTGGGCCGAGGATATCCGGAACCCGTTGCTACAAAGACTGATGGCCGGTCACGCTCGACCGTTACTCAGAAAAAGGCCGCCGCAGCCTTTCGCCGAAATTCGAAACCGATATGCGACGGAAGCTACGAGAAGCACCCTCGAAAGTTTTGGGCCCACGTCCAAAACGTCAAATAAAAAAAAGAAAATAGAAAAGGAAGAAAACTTTTAGTACTAGAAGGGTGGAATGAATGTCGTACCGAGGTCGCCTTCGCGGCTTCAATTGCCTCGCCCCTTTGTGCTCAGAAACAGAAGAGAAGATGTCGAATGCATTGCGTTGGTGGCCTGCCGTTTCGCTTTGTTGGTGATTTATTCCTAGACGGCTACGACATCCCCGTTTCGGTTGAGAAGCCAAACGGCGATGGCGTGATGGCAGTGGCGTGCGAAGCTCACGACCATTGAACTCCGACCGTCACTTGCATCCCCTTGCAGGTCTTGCGACATGGCAGCTGGCCACAGTCGTGTCCCTCTGTGACGACAACGAGCCGTGGGAAGGACCTCCTTTGATCGTGATGTAAGTCTCTCGAGATACGTACGTATCACTCTCTATTGGAGGGACGTTCCATTCGAGTCTTCAAGCTCTTTATGTATATGTATACATTGTTTGCCACTGAAGTTCAGAGTGTACCCGTTTAAAAAGAAAAGGCGTTTCGGGTTTCGGAAAGAGGCCCCTGAAGAGTGATGTACGTGAAAAGACGCGTTGCGTGGGAATGCTCCATTATAGAGTGCCGCGAAAGATTGCTCGCATTGTTGAATAGCTGATTTTACTTTTTCGGCGTACGACCATAGGTGTTTTGTCGCACTGGTGAGGCCAGGTCGTTAGCACGCTCGTGGGTAATAAGGCGGAAATCAGATTTTTGCCTCGAACACTTTCCCTCGTCGGGATACTCAGCACGTCAGATGTGTGGGATCGTCGTCCCAAAACCGACCAGATTCCTGGGTCGTTTGCCCAACTCCTTTAAGAAATCACGAGTATTGACCGCTACGCAGCAAAATATCCGCGCAGAGATTTGTCAGCGGTCGTGCCTCTCTGAGCTCATGTCCCTTTGAGACAGCGTTGAAGGGTTGTCAGGCAAAAGAGTATGTTGAGTTAAGTGGCTTTCTGGGTAATTGAAGGCGCAACGGGATACTCCGCCTTGCCCTACGCGAATAGGCTCCCCCAGTCCTTACAGTTTGCCTGCTCTCCAATTATGGCGGACAGAGTCAAGAGAGAGGATCGGGAGAAAATAATAATAATAATAAAAAGAAACAAAAACACTAGTCTTAACGCGTCACTCACTTTGACTCGGCGTCGTTGTCTTTTCGTATGAAGCACAGTCCCTGAGGCGTTTCTTTTTTATTTGTGATGATTTATATATGCGTATATCCATGTGCGCGTATACATTCGCTGAAACGTGACAGTGACTGTGACGCTGTTGCAGTAACACTGTCGAAGCAAATTTCCGATGGTCGTTTGCTTTCGCCGTCTTCCAAGGCTAGGCCTGAGCACGGGGTCGCGTCTCGGAAAGAGATGGCACAAAGTTCAGATACGGTGTGGAGCAGAACGCGGACCACTCAAGTACGTGCCGATCCACTCGCAAATTATGAGCTTCTGGTTAAGTGTTTGCGGCATAAAAACCGAACCTGCGCTGGAACGAGCGAGCGCGAGAGAGGTACGCGGGGCGCAGGCTCGTCTGCTTCTTGCATAGGGGTTGCGACGATGTCAGAATGCGAAGCTCTTAGTGGCTGATTGAAGAAATGAAAGACGCTTACAACTCCCTGTAACGCCGAATTAGAGCGCAGCTCTAATTCGGCGTTACAGGGAGTTGTAGCGCCCCTGTAACGGCGTTACAGGGAGGAAGGGAGGGTACTGAGGGGAGGGTATGTCCCTCCTCCTCATCCGTACCCTCTCTCCTCCTCCTCTCTCCTCCTCCTCCCTCCTTCTTCCCTCCCTCCCCTCCCTCCTTCTCGCCTCATCCCTCCTCCTCTCCTCCTCTCCCCGCGCGTTGCATCATGGGACGTTTCCAATAATGCAACGCGTGACGTGAGGTCACGTGACCCTCGTGAGGTCGCGTGTCCCTCGTGAGGACATGTGACTCTCGGGACGTCACTCGTGACGTCACGAGTCCCGGGCGTTGCATTATGAGACATTTCCCATAATGCACCGCGCGGTTACGCCGACGGCGACGACGACGACGCTCAGGCCGGAAACAAGCGCCCAAGAGCTGAGCTATAGAAAACAAAAAACGTAGTCGACAGACCTTGAGGCATCTAGCAATAAGGTCCACCCACTATCCTTTCAATCAAAGCCAATGAGAACTCAGCGTCGTTTTGACGTCACCGCAACTCCGGCGCAAGAAGCAGACGACTCGCGCTCCCAATGCGGCCATCAAGCAGCGCCAAAAGTGCATCGTCACGACGCTCGTCGCCTTTGTGCGTTTAGCTATCATCGACTAAACCAATCGCGCATATTGAAAGCGCGCCGCCGCGATCCTGCGCCTCTTTCTGCGTGTGATTGATTTAGCCGGTGATAACAGACCCCCCCCCCCCATCCTCCTCCACAACACACACAAAGGCGACGAGCGCCATGACTGTGCATTTTTGGCGCCACTTGATTGGCGCCATTACATCGTAGCATCAGCTGAAGTCGGATTTAAATTGAAGTTGAATATTGCGTTAATATTCCGGGAAGGGGGCATTGTATAAGACCAACTCAACTCACTGACGCCCATGCGGTGGCGCTGCTGTCGGAACTGCGCATGCGCAAACGCTTCACTCCTTCCGAATTCGGTTTCTGCGCATGCGCTGTGCCCACACTTGGTGCGGGCAAAGCGGCTTGTTTGTAAACACTGTGTTGGTGTATACATTGAACGTTATAGTTCGCTACGCGTCGAACAAGCGTACGAAGATGAATACCGTAATTGCTCGAGTAAGAGACGCACTTCTTACGAGTAAGGCCCTTGCGTCTACTTTCCTGCACGACACACATGCCACAATGCAAAAATCATCGCGCTCTGCGCAGAAAAAAGCGGCAAATACCGAGGTGGAGAACACGATTCTCCGTACAAATGCAATCTGAGCAGTTAGCACGTCTTTGCGTGAAGACCTTAACTCTGTCCCGTAAATCGCTGCCATTTGTCTGCCGATCACGGTGATTCGATTTTCCCGTGCTCCGCGGGAAAGCAGACCCACAGGCTTTGCTCATAGAAAGCGCGACTATTTTACTCGAGCAAATACGGTATTTCGTAAGCTAAGCCATAGTCGCCGATGCTCGTGGGAAATTTTACTTTACTTAAAAATTTCGGGGAACTGGTGTATCTTTAATGTTAGCGGGAGTCCTGTTATTACAACTCTGGAAATAATCTACGGAACCATTCGTGGTAGCGCCTCGAGGGTTACACTGTAGAACGAAGTATCCGTACTTTTTGTCAACGGCTGGATAACGGCTTCCTTCTAAACTCCCTCGTGTAAAACAACATAGATCGTATCTAAAACAATGTATTCGTAAGATTATGTGAGTAAAGCGTATTACAAGAATTAAGCTTGTCAAAGTACATAATACCAAACGGCTTTAGAACATTTACACAGACCAGTTTCTAATAGCAGTGAAAGATCGTCAATAACCAAATTTTCTTTTTCACTTAAATGAGATTCAGTAAGGTACTGCTGTGCGCAGTGATCAGCTTCAAGAACAGCGAAGCAACTGGATGTATCTCAATAAAGGGACTCGTGCATTTTACCGTAAAAATACGCAAGCCTGCATATAATTGAATTCACCTTCCCTGATTGCTCACTAGCCGCGTTATACCCCACTTCGGTTACAGGTTTTTTTAGGTGCATTCGTAGCTGCTGTATGTCTGGCGACTGCGCTGGACGTTTGCAGTAATCTGGCTGGTGCCCTCAGGGACAAACCCTTTCCACGAGCAAGTTTGCGTGAGTTGTCAATACCGTTCTCGATCTATTGCTTATTGCTAATGCAATAAGTACTGCTTAAACCCAAACATGTTTCTGTTCTCTCACTCCTGCGCCACATCATTCAAAGCACTTGCACAGCGTATCAAAAGACAAACCGTGATCAGGCTATGACACGATCAATCTGCATGGGGTCGGCAGCGTATTGAAACATTCACACGGAGTAAACCCATGGAGCGAATTCAGGGCCTTCATATGCCCATTCGAACGTCCCGTTTTCTCGCAAACAGGACACGACAGTGACCCTTTCGCGCTCGTTGTTTGAGGTAAGATGGGCTCGTGACAGTAAACCAAGCAACGTTCACGGCAACGTAGCATGTGACGACCACCGAGGACGGCGGCGACACGATGGATGGCCATATTGGCGGTAAAAAACAGCAGTAAGCACACGAGATGCCATCTCCGCTGTAGGTGCCGCCCGTGTAAGCGTGAAACATCGGCAGCTGCTTATTCGCCCCCCCCTCCCCCTCCTCTTTCCTCGTCTCTTAACCGCTTAGTCCAGGGATGGGAACGTGTATTAGAAAAGAAGAAAGCCCCACCGCCGTGGCGTGTCTAGTTGCCGGCGGGCCAGGCGGGCGCGCGTTTGTGACGTGTATAAAAAAAGACCAATCAGGAACCCCGGATTCGTCCAATGGTTTTTCTCCGTGAGGAAACAACCCTACGCTGCAGGCATGACCGATGTAGAGCAACTAATACCCCGGTCAGACGGGCTAATTTAGTGCACTTAGCTGAGTGCACCTCGCCTTTAGTGTCATTTGTGTAGTGAGCCACACGGCTTCTTCCAGAAGAACACACTCGGCTTCAAGTAAGTTTTCTTTTTGTCCTTTATCTTCTTCTTCATCTTGCCCTATGAGGATCGATCAGAATCATCCAATTGATGTAAATATTGTGAATTAACGTAACGTAGTCTTGTAACTTGTCTTTACTAAAAGAATTTAAAGATTGCTGAGACATTTATGCAGTTAATTTAACATTTTAGGTGTCTAATAGTTTTTACCCATCGTTATTGTCATTATTTCCGAGTGACACTTATTTATCCCGTGTGGCACGGAAACACTTGAAGTGACATTCGGTGGGCTGAAGTGCACTTGGTTGAAATGCACTACATTAGCCCGTCTGACAGGGGTATAAGTAAGTCACGTTTTAGAGTAACTACAAACCAGACAATCTGGTGTTTTTAAAGCATAGCTGCCAGTTATCAAAACCTTAACCTTAAATCGTTGGAAATGCTTTTCCATCCTCCATTAATGTGGAAGCAGTCTGCGACAGAGAAATATTACACTGACTGAACTTCCTCACATTGTATCTAAAGCCCAGGACGTTGCATTTTCAAATGGTAACTGCCGCCAATTGCGCCCCGCTTTGCATTAAGCAGAAAAATGGTAAAATTCACAAGAGGAACGGAATGCCGATACTCTTAACGTTGCTTCAATAGTGGCGTTACTCCAATTAAAAAAAAAAAGGCTTCTGCGCAAAATGGCACTTTTGGTTTTGAATATCTCCTTCGTGCTGCGGGGTGACTCCCTTTCGTGGCGGCGCACGACACGGAGTTTAGGCAGCCATACTTTAACCGGTGAAGCTTCACTGAAACGAAAAAAGTAAATAGAAGTGACGAAAAAAACGGACAAAGGAAACATCACGTTGGCAAAGTATCGAAATGAATGACCATAGCGCCTTGCATTCAACGTTTCAGAGCAGTCATTAGACATGATTTGCCAGCACCATGAGTTAATGTGAATGTAGGTAATTGATGGACTAAACCAGACTGTTCGTCGAAGTCGGCTACCGCGGATAGGGAGAAGCGGGCAGGGCCGACTTCAATAGGAAAATTGCAAAGACCGAGGTTAAAGAGGGGGATCCGGTTTTGTTTTCGTGGAAGTTATGAGCCCAGGAAGTTTCAATAAACTTGCGTAGAGGCGAAACAATGTCGATTGTTCATCTTAACTTTTTTTAAATCGATCACTGGTGCATTATATGAAACGCATTGTCGCCATTACACCTTAGAACAGTCTGACTGCTCCAATTGCCAAAAAAAGGTCCCTGATGCACTGCAACATCCACATCCAACAAGAAAAAAAGAATGTGTTTCCTTGATTGCAAGTTTTAATACTGCAAACGTGGTTTCTGTATGCGTGTTCCGCTAACTTCGTTTTCTTTCTGACTTCTTTGTGCAATCATTCATTCCATTCTTTATTTAAAATTTATCGAACCTCCAGGACAGACTGGCATGGTGAGCAACGGTAAGCGCTGTTTATTTTTTCTGATTGCGAGTATTATTATTTATATATCTGAGTATATTAGCTACTCGCTTTGTGCAGAGAACCATAAAGGGGGAGGATTATAAAATTATCTGTAGAAAAGCACTGTCACACCAACGGAATATTACTTGAAGTACAGTTTCAATGGCATCGCAAAATGATCAGAAATAGAATGACGATGTCGCTTGAACCTTTTTTTCTTATTTATTCGAAACAATTTAACAGTAATAACCCGTACAGTAATGGTTTTATATAACTATCGATACGCACGATGCCGTTCAGGATGTCCAAGAAAATTTGCTATCAAGCAATTCTTGCTCTGACTGCAACTTCCTTACTCTTCCAGCAAACTCCCTGGATGACGTTTTCATGCTCAGGTTATTGAAAACAAACCGGACAGTTGTTTTCTTTAATGCTTCCTATTTTATGAATACCATATATTTATTAAAAGGGCACCAGAGTGAGATTGCATATTATATTATTGACCTAACAAAACTTATGAGAACAATGAACTACCTTTCGTTTTATTGGCGTTTGCTTAAAGGGATACTTCAACGAAATGCGAAATATACCCGTCTTGTTCAGAAATAGGCTGAATATGATCCACAATATCCGTAAATGTCAATCGCACGTTTGTATCTCAAACCTGTTAAGTGTTTTCCTTTTTTTTTTATAAACGGCTTATTTTGGCAAGCGCTCGGAGAACAGCCAGCGGAAAGCACGTCGCATCCGGCGCAATCGTGACGTAGTTTGTCTCGGGATGAGCCAAGCTGCGGCGAGGCTGACGTTGTCAGAATGCCTAGCCGTTCCAGCCACCGAAGAGGTCGAAGCACGCCAGCGATCGAGCCACCCCAACTAACCGCAAAGCTGCTTTTGTGTGAAGTTTGAGGGACGGGTTAATCTTCTATAATCTTGTAGAAGGAGAATAGCGACGTCTGGGACACACACAAAAAGAGTCCCGTTGAGTGGGGAGTTCCTCCCTCCCCACTTTTCCTGTGCTGGCCGTAGAGCTGTCGGGATGACGTCATGGTTCCAAAGCATACGTATAGTTCTAGGCAAGACCAGGTTAGGTACGATCATCTACCTGTCAAGGTTCCTAGACGGGCATTACAAACGAGGCTTTAGCGACATTCACCAGGTGCTCTTTGCTAATCGTTTGATTCGTTTTAAAATTCCCTTTCTTGTCTTTTTTAACAAGATATTGGAGTGTTCAATGTTATACTGCTCCTTTGAACACGCATAGACCAAAAACTAAGCTCCGAAATTTCGTTGTAGTATCCCTTTAAAGAGGCACTAACACCACAAAGTTCGCTTTCTTTTCTTTTTTTGTCCAAAACGATGCAAGTTGTAGTCATGTACACACAAAAAATACCACAACGCAAAAAAAAATTCCCCACGCTTGCGCGCGCCTTTTTATTTTGGCGTTTTTCTCTCCTTTTCTCACCTCCTCGCTTCTTTTTTCTTCTTTGTGACGTCAGAAACTATGAAATTTAGAAGCTTTGTAAGCGACATTTCTATAATATTTAATAACGCCATTCGTAAAACATCTTTTTAACGCAATTGCGAACGCCCTTATTTTTGAAATACCGAAAATCAGAGTCCGGAGAGATGTCGCCTCCTCGCTTTTTATCCTCCCTCGGAAAACATGGCGGCGCTGACGGCGCTCGGCACATGTAGCACTGAGGATGATCGGTGAGTCGGGGAATCGGACGAAGTTCTCTTTTTTAGGTGCCCGACGACCTCTCAGACTTCGAAAAGGAGATTGTCAAACGGTTAAAACAACTGGGTTTGGTGTCTGTGTACCGTATAGTTTTGGTTGTGACTCCACCGGGGCAGCCTTTCACGCAGAACCGGCGCGACGTGGCCCCTCACGTCACTCACAAAAGTCCACTGCGCGTTCTCTTCGACCTCACACCGTTTCAAAGAATCTGAGAATGCTGAAAGGGCTTTAAAAAACTTCAAACTCGACAATGAAGCGTCGTCTGCTCACAGCGATAGGCGGTAGCACGGACAAGAGCGGTTCATCGCGGGACGCGGGCGAACACGACACTTCGGCTGGTGACAGTTCGGAGGCGTGAGAAAAACTCGAGTTGCAGGACGACTCAATCGTTGACGTCACTGCACTGGCGCGGATAGCGGGGAACTTCAAATTGGGCTTGATGAAATTGTTTTTTTTTCTTCACAACTACTGAGTTACCAAGTTCCGAATTTTGAGGTGTAATGACCAGGCATCGTTTTCAATCGTTTGGACTTTAGAATAATAAAAATATATGATGTTGACCTGTTAGTGCCCCTTTAGAGAGGGTTCAGCTTACTTACTTTGCCAGTAACGGCAAATTATGTTTTTGAATAGACATATATGTATATATACAGGGACATGCTTCATTGAACACGGCATATTACATTGTACTGGTGTTGTGACAAGGATCCCAGTCGTAGTAACACATTTAGATTATTAAATAATGTTAGACCAGTATGACTCTCCGCTAATATTTTAAGAAAGCCTAGAAACCTGCGACAGAAGCTCAGGCTGGACTCATAGATCACGAGGGCAAAAAACACGCCTGTCGGTTTTTATGGGAAAGTAAGTTATTGCCGCGTGCTTTTGTTTATTGCACGCTAAATACCTCATAAAATGGGTTGTATTGTTTTGGTTAAGTTGCGTATTTATAGCGTGAAAAGAGGCACTAACATTGAAACCCCACTATGTATAAACACCTCAGAACGATTTTTTTTTCAATCAAGATGACATATATTGGAAGTGCGGTCTGCCATTTCAGACGGGCCACTGGAGAAACTGAAGGCGCTTTCCGTAGTTCGAAGCTTCCGCTCGATATTCGTTTTGCCCAGCCAGCGCAGCAACTTGGACGCCTTCCATGGTCTGCGCGTCTTGGGAACTTTCTGGGTCATCACCAGTCACACTTCTATGTTCACAGACGTAGAGTTCTATGGTAAGATGGGTCATTCTCGGGTGGTTTCTAACAACTATGCTTTGACATCGCTATGTACCATTGATTGTAGGCTTACAGCTTGCTAAACGGGCAACGGCCCGATATGCGTCATGTTAAGTTAAGCTTTATGGTTTAAGGCTGGAGCACATATGCCAAAAAAAAAAACATCAATAAGAAACTGTGCAAAATTTGAAACACATGAAAATATTTCGTACTCTTTTCAAAAACGAAGGCACTTATTGCACGTAAATTGCAAATATCAATTTGTTAGAAAGCATAATTTAAGTTTTCGGCAGATAAATAACCACGTGTGATTCGTTTTAAAAATAATCATGCGGAATAAGTTCCTCATGTTAAACTTTTCGCGCGATTTTCGGTTGGTTTTTGGCGCATGTATTAACAACCATTTACTTATTCTTCATTAAGAAAAATTAAGACTCAAATACTTAGATTATTGTAAAAACAGCAGATATATACATCGAAATACTCTAGTTAAGGACCGTCCATATAGTGCGTGCCACCTGCTACATTCGCCTTTATTAATATTTGAAATTCGAAGCCTAATGCCTCAATCGACTCCCGGCAGCTTGGAGTCCCTATAGTTGTTAAAGCGAAGACTGGCAGTGAAACGACTGACTTACGATACACTGAACCAAGATGACTGTATTGGTATCCATTGAGCATGAACTTCTCCCACCAGTCTGGATTATTTACACTTAAATGTGTGCAATTAATAAAAACATTTTGTATGCAGACAATGTGGACGAGCTCTACAAGCTGTCGTCAACGTGGATGCGTCAGTTTATTGTCAACGCTTCAATGCACTCGTGCATATTCTTCACTATGGGGTCTGTTTTCGTTATGTGAATTTCTCGTCAAACCATACCTCTCTGTACAAAGTATAGCTTTACGTCGACCGCACTCAATTAAGCAATAATCCGAACAGATACGGTGCAAAACTACCGCTTGTACTATCGATACTATCTATAGTGGAAACCAAGTTTGGTTATCGACAGTAAAAAAGATATCGATAGTGCTATTGATAGTCAACTATTGTAAAAATATCGATAGTACTATCGATAGTAGTACTATTGATAGTATACTATCGATAGTCGCCTATCGTAAAACTTTGATAGTATACTATCGATAGTCGACTATCGTAAAACTTTGATAGTAAGTTGGCTATCGTAAAACTATAGGTAGTATACTGTCAATAGTCGGCTATCATGAAACTCGATACAACCAATAGCCGAAAAACGTGAAATTGTTTATAGTCAATTTTCGAGAAACTATAGAAAGCCGACTATCGTAACGCTACCAATAGTGGTTTATTAGATGACGAAGAACGTCCTGTGTCCAGCGAGAAAACGTCGTGTATATCTCGGAAAAACGCAACTGCAATGAGCGACTTCCGTATAATTATCGAGGAACAATCTCAAATCTAATGAAAAACAATCAGAAAACGGTAGATATCCTCCTTAGAAACTGTTGACAATAAACTAATAATAAATATAGATTCTATATTATTGAACCACTGTGAATAAAAAAGATCAGCTTGATAGGTCGTCGAAGTTTGTTTTTAACTTCTTCTAGGAGTGTGACCTTCGTTTTTTATAGGCAGAGCTTAATCAAAGAAATGGAAACCCCTGTCGCCCCTGATAAGTAAACTACGTGTTGCATAAGTCCGAAACCCTACTGGGATATGATGCTAGCGGTGGTGATCGAATGAACGTGAAAAGATAATGGTGGTGTTTTTTTTTCGAACCCAACAGGTTGCGAGAAAGAAACTAAACAATATTGCCTTTGGGATTTGGGACTTTTTTACTGAAATAATGCCTCATTTCCAACAATATCGTTGCTTGGATCATAGGCAATTTTCGTTCTTCTATTTTATTTTTGAATAATTTAATGTTATGTCCCCAAACATATTGTATTTAAAGAACTATGTTGACTTGGTATAAGCTTTGTATCTGGAAATGATAAATTTGAAGTCTCCACAACAAAACCTTTGTTACATTTATAGTGATGCAAAAATATGTGTTTAAAGATTATGTGACGGCTTCTGTATTTTGAAGTTGTGTTTTCTATCAACAGGTAAGCCCTCTCCCAGTTACCGTTATTAAAATCTGCCAAAATATAGAACCGAACAAAAGTGGCTACTAATTTTTGTCAACAGCTAATTCCAGATTTTCGGAAATTCGCTAGAAATGGTCATCAGCAGAAAAAAAAAGATTCTGATCCCAAGAAGAGTGCCTATTTTCACCTAGCAGTGGTCAAAGCTGTGAAAAGTAAAATGTGAGAATTTAATAATAAAGAAAACACAAGCGTGAAACAAACTTGTGAAAACCCTGATGCTAAATGTCTGCACCTAATGTTTTTCCTATGTCAAATGAGAGCAAATACCGAATATACGTTATAGTTTTACAAATGCGCGCATACTAAAGTGTGAAGCCGGATATCTAACCCGATGAAGATACATAATATGTGCGCAGGACAACTAGCAAAACGCTATTTCTCTTTTTCCTCTAAATTTAATGTATGAGAATGCAATAATATCTTTCAATTTCATGTTTTTCCCAGAACCACGCGTTGTCTGTTCTACATATCCGTCGTCATTCCCTTTTGGGTAGTACTTTCATTTTCGCAATGCTCGGTAGTTTTCTAAAAGCTGACTTTCGATAGTATCGATAGTCGACAAAAAGCCAGCTATCGATAGCACTATTGATAGTACTATCGATTGCGCTATCGATAGCACTATCGACAGTCAGCTATCGATAATACTATCGATGATACTATCGATAGTTTATGGCACTATCGATAGTTTTGAAGAAAAAAACTATGGATAGTATCAATATTCAATTTTTCGATAGTTTTGCATCACTAACACAAGTGCTTAGTCGGACGGCTTGAAGTTGTATAGCCTCGTCTGTCTAACAGTTCGAAAAGTGTGTGATAGCTTTGCGAATGTAAGTATGCGAACTTCGGTAATTCAGTAACGACTGTAAGAGGCGTGACACGAATAAGTAGTTAGAAATGTTATTTAGACAGGTATTGAGAAGGCTAGAACGTCTCATATAATATTTTTACGAATGTTTTTTTATGTTGGTTGTTTTTAGGGGATTTATGATGTGGCTCACTCTCTCGAAAAGATGGGAGAAAGACCACGGCAACACCAGCATCTTCAATATTGTTCTTCATAGATATCTCAGGTAAGACCAGCACCACCTACCGTTTAGTTTTTTCTTCTCTTTATCCGACATGAGCTTTGAGTTCAGCAAAATTTCGACGAGCTTCATCAAACTTATTTTATTTTTACTTCTTACACAATGAAACGGTTTCGCTGTTATTTCGTTCCATTGAAGGTGTCTGGCTGCTACATCAAACGAATGAAGGTGAGGTTATCCTGAATGTTGTTAACCGAGCAACCTGCCTCGAAAGTTAGGAGCAACTGATCTTATTCCTCTATGAGGTACTAGCTCTTCGACATACATTTAGTACTGCCACCACCTTACTATCACAAACCTGCTGATTGTTATGTTTTCTCTCAATGGTAAGTACTTCCTTTTGGAGGCAAAAAAAAAAAACTTAAAAAGTGCGATCAAACCGTTCTATGCAAAATTGCGGGTTATGAAGGACAAGTGAACGATGACGTCCAGTCTCAGCCTTTCTGGCAGGCGCCGCTTTATTTTTCAAAGCGTCGCCGTGTCCTTCTTTGCTGTCGCTTCTTTTTATTTTATTTACTTTTCTTAATGTAGCTTTTAGTAGCTAGTCACGTCTTTTTGAAGCATCGCGGCATCGCCGTGTCTTCTTCTAATTCTTTTTCGCTGCTCGCTTAGGGACGCTCGCGAAATCTGAGTGATCTTTTGTAAAAATGCCATTCTGCATTAAAACATTTCGAAAATCACTATCCTTTATTTTATTAAAATATTCCAGACTGAATTAAAATCCGGCTCCCTACAAACATTTCCCGTGCTTCTTTTTGAGTACGGAGTGAGCGGGAAACCAAATATACCGGATTTACTACCAATGCATGCTGCAGCTTACAGGTGAAACACGGTGTTAGTGATGGCTTACAGATGCAAGGGTGTAGCTTTGTATCAGGTGTTTCTTAAATGAGCACTCGCGCAGCGTTGCCCCGATGTAGACTGCGTGCTAGTATCAGAATATGGTCTGAGCCTCGTGATTTAGTGAGCTTTCTTCTGATAGAGTCGGGCTATCGTCGGAAATACACGTGCGGGCTATTTAAAATAAAACAATTTTTTAAGCATTCTCTACAGCTCACAGGCCTCTCGGTTTCCAAAATGGGTTGAATATAATATTAAGAAGTATTGAAGCACGTTTTGTTTTGATTAATTTCCTCTAAAAATTTGTTCTTGCAAATATTTTTTAATTGTCTCCTATCTCGCAAAAACAAAAAGACATGATAACATTTTTAGCAGTGCAAGCAAGCGTCGCAGATTATACGTAAAGGAGATATCTATCACTAACTGCGCCTGAAAGTGTGCTTAAGCTATTTCGTAGTGAGAAACCGGTGTAGAATATTTGTCCCAATGTTAACGCCTGTTCTTCCTGCTCACAATGTAAGCACTGTTGCGTATGTAGCGTGGTTAGAACTAATATATTCGGCCTGAGCTTTCGTACATAAAGAACTACCCGTGGAATGTCCAGGCTGTTTCCTCTGCTTTGGGCGATCCACTCCCTTCACCAGCTCGTGCCTGTTTCCGGGCACGGGCCGCAGTGGTCCAAAGAAGCAAAGACGAGAGCAGGAGCATTCACGAAACACTGGCCTCACTACATCCTGGGGACTTATAACAACCTGCATATAGACGACATTGTAAGTACTCCTTCCTTCACTTAGTCACAGGGCCCGACGTCGTCGAGTAATAAATTGTTCGTATTTTGTTAGATTATTAGGCGACTCGATCATGTGCAGTGTTACGAATATCTGCAAATTGGTGGTGCCTGAAATCAGGCAGTCAAAGTAGTTGAAACATTATTTTTATATATATTTATTTATCTTTGCATTTGCTACGCCAAATAACCTTTCATCAAATATATGCAAAGTATCCTGGATTGGGTGTAATATAACTTTGAAGTTTCAGAACCGAAGTGAAATTATTTGAAATTCAGTTTCACGTGATGCTCTTATGAAGCGGTCTTCGTAGCGTACATACACAAATAAAATTTATACTACTGCGAGGCAAGTAATTAAAAATCAGGAATAAGAACCTTGACAGATGTAGTGTTAATAATGAACGTTATCAAAACGAATGCATAGTACACCCAATTTTTTTCTACACTCTTATAAGGAAGTGTTGTGCTGATTGCAATTGCATTTCCTTTTTATTCAGCAAAGTCCCCAGCATTGGTACAGCGCAGTGGACTTCCAGTTGTTCGTTTTTCTCTCTACTTCGTCCTCCGACTCAAAAGGTATTCGGAAAATTCAATGAAGAGCTTAGCGTTTTTATGAACAAACGCAATAAGATCTCTAGTTTTGGTATTATTCAGTACAAGTTCATTACCACCTTGCGCTCAATTCAATACAACGAGCGTTGTTCGACACAGATCTTTCCCAAAACTAGCTGAAAAGCAGTGCTCTTCTGTTTGGTATTGGGAACAATATAATATTTAAAAAAACGCAGCTAATAAATCTTCTCACACATCATTAAAATATGACCATTACATCAATTGCAGTAAAATGAAGTAACATTTGTGCTATAGCTCTGCCAAAGTAAAATGCAAGATAATCTTTCTACTTGAACATTCGTACGCTTAGCAAACAAATTGCAGCCCTTTGGTCACACTTACCTAACAAAATTGTCGTATATAAAATACGTACGACGGTCACGTGATTTCTACTGCAATGAGTCCCGTAGTTTCTGCCTCCATGTCATCCTGTGGTATAGTGGTTGGTGCCACGATGTCACACAGTCGCATGACGTCATGATATCCATCCAGTGACGTTATGTCCCGTTAAAATATGCCCAGAAAGGCGGGAAGGGAGAGCTCGATAACGTATTCTCCCTCAGAATGCCACTAATGTCAACATAACCCTCACAAATAAAAAAAAAAAACTGCGCATAAAGTTGAATTGTATCTTAGTCCATCTAACGTGGGTTGAATGGACACGATGCTTATTACCAACGACGGCTCATTATTAATAATAATAATAATATTATTATTATTTTTATTTTTATTATTATTATTAAATAGTAGTAGAAGGAGAAATAGAAGGAAGGTCAGGAGGACTAATAGTAGTTGTAGTACTAGCAATAGCATCAGTAGCAGTAGTTAAAAATAAGTTCCAATAAACGTCTGAAATTTTGCCACCCTTGACACACTGTTTATACGTTGTGCTTCTATATCGTTCTTCTGCAAGATGATTTTCAAGTTCACTTGTCTATCATGAAATAAATGATGCATTTGTGTCACCTTTATTGTGTGTAAAAGAACGGGAATTTCAAAGTTTAATTGAGAGAACGTACGATATGGGGACGACTCCAGCATTGATCAACATATTTCTTTTCCTTTTTATTTATCCTGATCAAAGGACAGGCCAAGCACGTCTTCTGGTTGCCCTGCTGCTGGCCAGTATGTGTACCATTTTTCTGGTCACGAAACTAAACAACCTGAATGCTGGCACGTTCCACTTCACGCCTGTACTTCCGTAAGAGACACAATTTCTCCTCATGTTTCTTTATTGTCTTTACTTGAAATACATGAACAAACAACTGCTTAGCGATAAAAAACAAAACAAAAAAACATTGCTTTTTCGTTGAGATTACTTCCGTTCTCCACAGAGATGTCGAGCCTCCGAATTGGCGATGACGAACCCACATAGGCCCTAACAAGGACAACGTGTTGTCAGAAAATGCACCGTGATGTTCTTGCCACCACTTATCACGGGTGTCTTCTTCAGCCGTCATTTGATCGCAATGGCGTAGTAATGCGACAACAATAAACAAGATATGAAAGCGAAGCGCAGTTAAACATGGCTTGAGCGTGACGTCATCGCGTCACGCTGGTGGTCGTTCTTACTTCTTCTTGTCAAGAAAAACAAATTCGATGGTATGAAATGTATGCTCCAGCAGGGGTACTCAGCAGCAAGGCCATCACAGTGGCAACCTGATGTGACGTCAGCGCATACCACGTATAGTTAGGTCCGTGCGCAGCTGTCAAAAAGTGCCCATAATAATAGACGAATGGTGGTCACCAGGCGCAGGTACTCATTCAGTAGCGGTAGAATACGTTTGGCTACGTTTTGGGGCAGTGCCTGGAGATACGATTTTGAGTTACCACGGCTATCGCGCTACGTAATACTTGACTGCTAGGGTAACTCGCAGTCGTATCGTAATGTCAGCAGACGCGGTATAGGCAAAGGCTACTCAGTGAATGACAAAATTATACACGGACGCTTTTTTCCGCGCAGGTCCGAGATGGGAAACGACCCTGCCAGCTTATACTACACGCCCTACGTTCACTTCGTCAGTTACTGCCTCGGGATCTTGGCAGCGTTTTACCACTCAAAGTACGGAACCGAAGATATAGGCAAAGTAAGCTCTGTTCGTCAGCGATACTCTGACTCAGACATTTGCGCTGACTACGCTGCGTTACGTTGCGTTCCACTACGACACATTGAACGGCCCCGAGTTGCCACAGCAATTCGATAGCAGCATCTCATGGTAGGCAGTCGCGAGGGCTCACGGCGAATACTGTAATACTTTAAATAAAAACGTCCGAGCAGCCTTAAATCCGCATGAAGAACGCAGAAAGATATACGAGGCCAGGTACCATATTTACTCTGTTCATTTGGCGCGCACTGTTCACGACCTTGGCCATGGCGCGTGTTCTTCATTGCCGAGCACTTGTATAACCAATGAATATGCGAAGGAAACCTATACGGAGCGCTAGTTCGTCCGCTTCTTGCACAGGGGTCGCGATGACGTCAGAACGCCGATTTCTGATTGGCTCCGATTGGAAGGTAGTGCGTAGTTGTAGCTACCATTGAGGTCTACCCACTATCCTTCTAACCAGAGCCATTCAGAACTCGGCGTTCTGGCGTCATCCGACCTCTGCAGAAGCGGACAACTGCACTCTGCGCATACTCCATTTCATTCAGACCGACGTTGTTTAAAACAGGCCCGTGTTTGCCCGCACCAGGCGTGGGCACTGCGCGTGCGCAGAAGCCGAATTCGTGTGAAGTGAAACACCTGCTCGTGCACCGTACCGTCGACAGCGCCACCACCCTACGTGACGTCAGGGCCGCGTGTTGGTCTATAAGTACGAACGTATCCTACGCTACGATCCACTGGCGCCAATCAAGCAGCGCCAGAGGTGTGTCGTCATGGCGATCGTCGCTCTCTCCATGTGTTTATACTTTCACCGGCTAAATCCATCAGGCACCGAAAAAAGGATCACAGCGCATTCAGCGTGCGTGATTCGTTTAGCCGGTGGTAGCCGACGCACAAAGACAGACAAGCGCCATGACGAGGCATTTTAGCTCTTCTTGATGGGCTCGATCGGGTCGTGTACCGTTGGCTGCGGTCTGTCTTACGGTCCGTTTACACTTCCGGATTCGCGGGCGGATCCGCCCCGGGTGGCGAGCGGATTTTGAAGCGGGCTGGCGAAATTGACTCGTCGCCGGCGGAAAATCTGCATATGCGTGGGTCCCGGACCGATCCGGATTTTCCGCCAGCGACGAGCGGATTTTGTCGCCCGGCTCTGTACAGTCGCAGGTGCGGATCCGCCCGCGAGGTCGCGAATGCAAATGCAGCACTATAATTACAACGAACTTTATATTTGTAGCTATCAATGTTTGCTGTCATTGGTGATTATTGTGGGAAAGTTGACGAGTCTAAGCATTATTTATGAACAGCGCACAAATTATTGATGAGTCATACTTGAAATAGTCATGTCTTATTTGAGCGCAAATAAAGCGCGATAACACCTGTACGACGAAACCGTCCGATCCGACGTGCGGACTGCCGGAATGACCTTCGGGGAGAAGGGGTTTCGTAGCACACGGAGAACGTTGAAAGCCCTCGCCTCGGACCGTCGTATTGCCTGATCGGACGTCAGGATCGGACAGTTTCGTCAGTACGTGTGTGCGTAAGCGGATTGTTTACGGGCGGAATATGCACCAGTCGCAGGCTACGCAGTGGGTTCGGACTCATATGCCGACTATAGTCCGGAAAGTGCGGTCCGTGGTATATTTATAGCGGAGTAACAAGGCAACGCACAGAAGAGGGTAAATAGACACGTAATTATTATGACATCTTTTTATAAATATTTATTTTCATTGATTCTGTGTCGGCGTATCCGAAAATATTTCCAGTGTTTTTGGGCCTCTATGATAAATAAAATGTGTGTTGTGAATTTAGAGCTTACCTGTTGTATTTGACAATATTCTTAATGATTGTGGAATTAATCCTGCATGTCCTATGTTTTTTGTTTTCTTTTGCAAGATGCAAAACAGTCCCGATGACTTTTTGTGTCGAGCATGCTTTAACATTTCTGATCCTTCTTTAGAGACGCGTGTGTATATTTAGCACGCATGAATGTCCCAAATGTGTTTTTTTTTGTTTATAAGTTTGTTTCTACAATTCTGTGTACCTGCTGCAAACTACTGGAGTTAAAGACCCCAGTCAGGCCAGAAGTGCCTTTTGTCTCTATAGAACCCTATACCGGGCTTGGCCCGAAAATCAAAATAAACTTCAATTCATTTGAATTCTTCTCTTTCCACGTAAAAGGGCAGGCAAGTCTTGCTGTGGGTGGCTTCCCTGCTGTGCATGTCGGGCGTCCTGTTCGGATCCATCCTGTGGAACTCCGGCGGGCAAGCACCTAGATGCTTGGGTCGCCGCCCTTTACAAGGCCACCCACCGAGCACTCTTCAGCGCTGGACTTTGCTGGATCATGTTCGCCTGCGTTACCGGCAGGGCTGGTAAACCGGCTTCGTCATTTTCAGGATGTGCCAGAGGATGAAAGAAACGTCCAGAAAGTAATTTGGTGCAGGAGGCTTGGCGAACAGCAGTTGTAAATGCAGAAACTTCGGTTAAAATTTTCAGCAAACTTCTAAGAATGCCCATTCTCGACGGCACAAAACGTTCGCACGTCTTAACGAGATGGGTAATGATTTGGGAAAAGAATGTTGGTGGACAAGGTTTTTAAGACGATAATTAGTATTACTGGCACGATGGATGAAATAATTTTGTTAGTCAGTTAATAAGCAGAAAGGCGAAACAGTCAGCGACTGAGGGTCATGTTTAGCTTGGTTATAGGCTCCTGACGTTGGCAATGCGAGTGAAAACCGATACATGCTTAATAAGTAAAGAACAGAAACGAGTAACCTGGCGTAATGTTTGTAACGCGCCTCAGGCTATATTACGAGAAATATTTTTTCGTAGAAAGCCATTGCTCTTGTCACGCGTGGTGCATACATGGATTTATTATGAATCACTTGAGCTGGAATGTACGCCCTTACGCTACGAGTAGCTCCGTGGTTATTTTTGTCGTAATTGGAAACACGCTGACGCGCCTCTGGAAATAGGCCGGCGGATAAAGTGGAAAATAAAAATGTAGGTTCAAGAAATATCATTTGAGATATTCGAACATAGGACGATTTGATAAATTGTTGTTCTGACCAAGGTGTCATCTACCACATGTTAGAGTGCACGTCATATCGCACATATTTGGTGTGACTAATAAGCAGATTTACATATTCTGTTTCATTAATAACGACCAAAAAAAGCATTTCTGAGAGTGGCAGCTCATTTGTGGGCCACGGTTTATTTTTTTCAGGGTTCATCAATAATATCTTGTCTTGGCCCGCCTGGGTTCCATTGAGCAGGCTCTCCTTCGGATCCTACATGATCCATGACTTCATTCTGTTCTACCAATGGCTGAACTTCCGAAATAGGATCAGCGGAGGCTATTTTTTCTTGGTAAGATTATTCGAGTTACTTATTTACTTAGTTTTATGCTGTACGTTCCATGATAAATGTATCTTTTTTATATATAAAAATTTAGAAGTCTTAAGGTAAATAATCTTTAATGTATCATTTTTAATGCTTAAGGCAGTCATTTACAATGCGTTTTTTATCTTCAGTGATGATCAGCGGTCTAAACAAGCTAATACTGAATTTTGAAGTCCTATTTCTACGCAGTCCTACAATAACTTGCCTCCTGAAAAGTACGCTCTTCCAAACGTTGCTCATCGAAAAACCTCGATTAATTGTTTCGCCACTACTACTGCGTGGTGTGAACAGCTGCAATTAGATTGGCGCATTTCTGACGCAAATGCTTGTTCCACAGATGACGTTAGTGGCCGGCAATTTCGCCGCTTCGTTTGCGGCGTCGTTTCTGCTGCACGTATTTTGGAGAAGCCCATTGTCCTGATGAGCACCGTTGTCGAAGAAATGCTGCCTCGGTTTGTGCCGCTGCGCTGGCATCGAGTCGATCCGCCAGGTGAAGGAACAATAGGATCAACCAGACCTTCCACTCAACGCTCGAAAGCCTCATAATTAAAAATATAAATCAATACAAGTAAAGCTTAAAGCTTTTCGATTTCTGCATAAGTTCGCTTGCATGGTCGACAGTACCAACAATAAAAGTGTTTTTGCCAATGTATGCGACACGAACGCGTCTCTCTCTCAATTCGGCATTTTATCGTCCGCGCACTCTGTTTCTCCTATGCTGCGTACATGATCAGGTATTCGCGCATTCGTGTCCGTACACGGGGGAACGTTCCTGGAGCGTAGTTTGGCGAACAACATCTCAAAAGCAATACAAACGAAACCAGAGCGTACCCTGAGTGTCAATAGATGCTCAGAGTACGTGCCCACACAATGGCGGACTCGGATGATAGGCGCAGCTGCTCCTGTAGATGGCGCGCACTTTTGAAGAAAGGTCTACTAAGCTGGGTTTCAACATCTGAATGATTCTCTTGAAGAATATTTTGCCCCAACCAAGTGCTATCTAAGGCCATAATCATCATTGGTCGAGATGAAAAATGTTCACCTCAGGGACCGTGGTATAAAATGACAGCTCCACGCAGGGCGATTCTAATTTTTTCCTCTATGCGCTACATTAAGAACCTGATATGGACTTAAGCTAAGTTAGGAATGATTTTATCATAGTGTAAAACGTTATTAAAGGGGTCGTATTTTCTGCCCACAATGTGCGAAGAAACGAAAGCGATAGCAGTAGCACGGTCGGGCAATGCGGGTGAAATGGTGCCGTCACGTACCTAAGGGCGGATGTGCGACGTGGTTAATTCTCAAAGCCGTCGTGGTTGGCATCGTAGGCGCCACTGACGACTGCCACTAGTGATCCGTGAAGTAAGTGGATAAGCGCGGTGGAAGCTTCTAAACCATCCAACATTACGCGTAGCAACTGATACTCTCAAAGTGGGATTTCGCATAAAGCGCGATTCACACACTTGCGTCGTGTCCGATTGCAACGGTTGCGTCGGTTCCAACAAAACAGGTTTTACCCCGCTTCGTTGGAGCCGACGCAATCGTTGCCATAACGACCCGTACGACGCAAGCCGTTGCAGTCGCACTCGATCGGATTCAGGCAAGTGTGTGAATCGCCATTAAAGGCCGACGACCAGACTCGAGATTCTGCAAGGCAGAAGATCTTCCTCGCCATGGGGAGGAGGAACCAGGCAACGGTAGACAGGGTAGAAGGGGGGGAGAGGAGGAAGCGGGGGAAAAGTGGAAAGCGCGAACTGTTCGTCGCTCTTTAACGCGAGTAATGTTTATAAACAAGTCTTTCAAGCAGACGACACGATGAATCGCCCTTCGTTGCGCAATTCTTGGCGGGACGCCGGGGCCACCGGCTTCGCTTGGCTTCGCTCGCTTTGCGCGGCACGGCGGACGGAGTCACAACTTCCTTATTCTCGCGCAAAAAATAAACCTTTTTTTTTCTCCTTGCGCCTGCTTTAAAAAAATCTTTTTTTTTTTACAATTAAGTTTTATAAAGCATTTCGCGCAGAAAACTTCCCGATACCGCTGTTCATGGCTCTTATGACAGGTGGTGGGCTGTAACTGAGGCCATTCCGCCTTACAGCAAGATCCAGTAAACACGAGCGTAAGGACGTTGATAACTTCTGACATTTCATGGGACGCAGGAGGTAATTGGTTTTTAGCACGTTCCTCGCTTCATGATTGCCGCTTCTAGTCTTTATTGCATGACGGTCGCATAGTATTGGTGTCGGAACGGTTTTCGGGCAGCGTGGAGGAAACCCTAGATTACCTATGACACTTTCCCTGCGATAAACGGATTAGAAAAGCAGGATCAACCCTTCGTTTCTAAGCTTATTAACGCGTCAGAGCGTATTTTCTGCCCCGTGTCTGCGTCTTGCTCCAGTGATGACTCGGTAATGCAGGACACCTCCGTTCCCCTCCCCACAAAAAAGCGTCCATAAAGTGAGTTGTCCACAATAACGAGACAAAAATGCATGCATTTATCCAGTTCGTCCCCGAAAATGTTTGCGTTGTCTGTATTACGGAGTCCACATTAACGACACAGGATTGTATTACAAATGAAAAACAAAAGGCCTTGCAAGGCAAACTGTATGACGCCGATTTTGCTGCATCGCGCTTTGGTGTCTTTAGCGCCGCAAAATTAAACAGCTAAATAAAAAAAAATCTGGGTAATTAATTGTTTTTATATTGGTTTATGTTTTTCAAGCGGGCTTTACTGTTTGAAATACGGTATTGTTATTTTAAGTTTTCGCCAGGAACGAACAATGCCCTTCTTGTGCCGTAGAACATAGCTAACAACGGAATTTGTATTTGCGAGGCAAAAAAATAAGTAAATAAAATGTTACGATCACTGTGAAATTGATGCGTTATTTTTTTAGTACGTTTAAACGATGCTGTACAGTAATAATAGGCTCCGGTAACCGCTCTTCACTTCCCCAAAATCGAGGCGCTTTCGCACGAAGGGAGCACTCGATATAGTACACTGAAAAAACTGCGAATGCGGGTCAGTTAAAATTAAATTGTCATTTAATTTTATCAATTTTAATCTTCATCCCGTAAACCGCGTAAATTAACAATAGAATTCAACCAGAAACAATGCGCTACAACAAAAATCATCAAAAAAATAGCACACACTCGCACTGTCCGAACATAAGCAACACAAGAAATGTCTTTAATGAATCGAGCGCGGGATGAAGGTGCAATAAATAATACTGGGGGTGTGCGAATAGTGGTTCGAATCGAATATCGTAGCCTCATCCCTAGCTTCTGCACTGTTCAAAAGAACCGGCCGTCTTGACTTTCCCTTGCATTGCCAAAGCCATGAATGACGCAGCGCTATGCGATTCGAACCACTATTCGCACAACTTTAATATAATACTTTTTTTATTCAAGGTAAATGAACTCGAATATGCGGATAAAATTGTTTCGATACGGTCAATGCCAAGCTAGGAAAAAGCAGGACGTCGCGAGTCCCGGACACATTAACATTGCTCTCGAGCTAATGGGGTTGCGGCATGGATCAATAAGCACGCCGAAGAACGAATCACAAATCAAAAGGTGTGAATACAATAAGCCACGCTCTGCGTTTCATAAGTTGTCGGCGACTAGAAGAAAATATTTTGATATCCAAACGTTGAAAACTTTGTATTTTTGTTTTTGCTTTTCAATCACATCTCTCGTATTGCGTAAAGTAGCGAAAATTCACGTACAAAAAAATATATATATATATATATATATTTATATATACCGGGTGTTTCTGCGAAAGCTTTAAAAAATCCCCCTTCCCTCCCTCCCCCAAAATGCTGTTCAAGATAAAAAGAACCACTTTGCGGGAAGAAACTATAGGAGCCTTGGCGGGTACGAGAAGGATTCCAAAAACGTATAAATTAGCAAAATAATTAACTAAATATACTAATTAATTTTTATGAGTGCAAATAAACGTGTGGTTCTACTAAGAAACTTGCTAAGCATAATCGAAAATCACTAAATCAACTCTTTTTAGAGAAATATATAACGCAAAAACAACATTTTACGGCGTTCTAAAAAAAAAAAACACGTTAACTTTGGTTTTGTGTTTTGGTTTCGTGTGGGAGCGCATCTTTGTGCCCGTGGTCCTGCTTCCCAGTGGCAGCGGCGCGAAGCTACCACCTCGCCTCCCTCGTAGGATGGAGGGAAGTACGGCGCACGTGTATTGCGCGTCTCGGTCACTGGGGAGCACGACCGCGGGTGTGGAGATGCGCTCGAAAAGAAACAGAAACCTAGAAACCCGTTCAAAATGAGCATTTTTTATGGAACGCCGTAAGATGCTGCGCCTGCCTGATATCTTTCTAAAAAGAGTTAAGGCAGTGGTTTTGAACGAGGCTTAGAAAATTTCTCAGTGGAGACATCGGTTTATTTTCACTACTTAAAAAATTAAATATTACATTTTAGATCTTTGTTTCGCTAATTAGTACGTTAGCGATTGGTACCGAGTCCGACGCTGAGCGTCCTTCGATGCATTGATTGGACACGAGCTCCAGCCGAACGTCGATGCAGCACTCGTGCCCATGTCTGCATCTGCTCTCCACTTCACAGTGATGACGTCAACATGCCAATGCACCGGCTTTGAATATTCTAGATGGTGTTGGTTTGGCTCGTCCGTAACAAGTACAGTCGTTATATCTTAGCGGGAATCGGCACATCTTTCACAAGCATGCTGCCATCAGACTTCCACTGAAATGTTTCTTCTAATATTAAATGCCAAGTTCTATCGACTGAACTACTGCATTAGTTAAGGAGTTGCTGTGAAATTTCATATTGACGCACCGTGCTCCACACTTCCCTTCCGACATCCCCTCAGTCGCAAGAAGAAGAAAAAAAAACGTGTTGCCGACTTATCACTGAATCTTGCTACCTCTGAGAATCATAAATAATGGCTAATTCGAATTACGAGCCGAGCGCGTTGAAGTGAAGTTCCCCATAATTCCGAAGATGCGCGTTTAAACACTTTTGGACGCGTTGCGCCAAGCCAAAGAATAAACGTCGATGCGTTGGTAACGGTTTTGTTCAATCTTGAAGGTTCTACGACATAAAAAAAAGTTGTCACTGCTTCTACATATCTGGAAGATACTTGTTTTTAGAAAGTGCCCATCTATATTTACATTTAGTAGAACCGACTCTTCACAGTCCACCCAACTCCTACAACAGCCAGCATTCTAAGGAACTCACCTGGCAAGCCTACGGAGCGTACGTCCCGCTGTCAGGGTGGTCCTGTGCATTCTGGTTGCTGCACGAACTGATAGAAATAATCCGCGCCGAGATTGCTGCTTACGATTGTTCCTCATTAATACGAACAATTGAACGAAACGTGCTCGTTATGCGAGTGGCTCACAGTAACCGATCAAGGACGCTGCTTGATGTAAGGCAGCGGACAACGCCCCGCCCAATTGAATTCTGACCGAGCAGCTTTCGACTTGGCCAGGAGTTACTTCCGCTTGCATCTGAGGTGCAACGCAATGCAGTGCAGCGGCAGGCCCGCTCGCGAAGCTGTCGAACTACGGCTTGCAATAGCGTGGACCATTGCAATGGAAAATAACTATATATTCGAAAAACAAAGTGCGGGACACATCTTGGAAGTTTGTTTTTCTCGCTGGATGACGTTTTTTGTTGCAATCTTCGTACTGACATCGAATATATTATTTTAAATGAGAATAACTGTATGGACTATAAAGGTCATTTAAAAAAATAGCTTCAATTGCCAACTGGGCTGTGTTCACTTCGCCTACGTGATTTTTTTTTGTGTTTAAACAAGTGTTTTTTACTTACCCTCTCTTGTGTGATTCCCGGGCACGGGTCCTTAAGGTAAATAAATGAAATAAAATGTGAATGAATGACCAGTATGTTCATAGCGCAAGGTAAAACTAACGCGAGTTGTGTGCTGTTGGTCTCTTGGTGTATGCCAGTGTTTGGGTGGGTGTCATAGTGTACCAGTTGCTGTTCTGGGGACTCTGACACCGATTTCTGGAGCGTGCTTTGCGTTTTGTGGTGACAGTCTCCGCTGTTCAGACGATGTGTTTCTGCTTATGTCTGAAACCATGCATTGTCTATGTGCGATAGCAGTTAAATTTGTAGCCTCCGGTAAAAGCTAAGCAAGAAAAAAAATAAAAACTGGGATGGAAACATACGAGGCAATGGAGAGGTGTCGCAACATCGTATTAGACTCTGGGAGAGTGGTATTCAAAGTGAAAAAAGTGATATTCAAGAAAAACGTATAGCATATCACATTAGATGTCAATTGATGGTGTTGTATTTTTATATACATTCAAGCTCATATCAACACAAATTCTAACAATAGTTTCCATTCAAAGTACTAGCTCTTCAATGCTTTTGCCAACATTCTGCCGACAATTTAGCTGTAAATTGATCTATATATATTCAACCCCCTTAAGAACATCGCTGATATTGATGGGGATTACAGCTGGTAATCTGAGAGGGCAATATCTTGAATCTACGAAGGGTGTAGCAAACCATATAGTCAAAACTGCCTCCCCTATGTGTAGCACAAAACTATTTTGGCCACTCCTGCTGTCTTTCTTCCGTTCAAGAAGAACTATGCAGTGGCGAATGTGGACATTGTCAAGGATTATTCTTTAACAAGAACAAAACAAAAATCACAACAAAAATAACGTAACTGTAATTCCTTCCAAGTCTCAAAAACGTTGCAGAGAAAAAAAAGAAGAAACGGTGTTTGCATGCCGAATTTTAAAATTCTCAACATTCTTAAGATTCCTTACTCGTCGTTACAAACTTTTGCATTGTTCTGATATCTTAGTAACAAACAGCGAGCGGCGCTCCGACACTTAGTCCCTAAGAAGGTAAGGAGAAAAAGTTAGCAAGTCTGAATTAGATATAATTAAAAGCAATTGTAAAGAAAAACTAATCTTTAGTTGTTTTTTTATCTTTCTAAACACAGAATGATATCGCACATTCCAATTCTTAAGTCGAAGGAACTGTCTCCATGACAATAAGAATGAACAACCGGACCTTCTTCATTGCGGAAAAGATATTTGGCCTAGCAAACTTTTTATATCAAAATTAGAAGTGTACTTCACGGTGTTACTTCTGGAATGTGCATTAAAAAAAAGCAGATTGCCTTATTTTTCAGCATTAGTAACACCAGCTCGACTCATAGTAACCTCATTGCAACATGGCGATTCTACATTCGTTTATTTAACAAGCGTGTCGATACTAACGACAATTTCGTTGTTGGCTCTTGCCGCCGACGCTTTCTGCTCGCATTCAACGCAGGCACTGCTATTTCACACAGATCCAGACCGTCATTACAACAAACAAGTTTGCCAGAAGTGCAGGTAATAGGTCTTTAAAGTTCTGTGACGTACGTTAGACAGGACCTACTTTCGTGTGCGTCCGTAAAACTGAATACATTCCACTTCCCTGTCCCGCGCATCCGATCTCTGCTTTGGGCATACTTATATACTCATGTTTTATTAAGCTTGCTGTGCTGTGTCGCCAGATTAAAGTTGCATCAGACAGCTGGCGCTGTTTAATGCAAACGTCCATTACTGGTGCGCTACCAGCCTTATTATCATCATCATCAGGGGCGCTTTGTCCCATCGTATCTGCCTCTAGCCCGCTGCTCAAACTTTCAGTACTTTCCCAGTCGGCGTATGGAATTCGGGGAATGTTCCAGGATGGGCCCGGCCCGTGTAGAGGCCCACGAACGCTGACCGAAGTGTCCCAGCCGGAATACCGATGTCGTCCTGCTGTCGCCATCGAATGATCGGCATCGTGAATAATAAAAGAAAATACGTCCCTGATATTTATGGAAAAAAAAGGCATTGCACGAAGTCGGATAATACGTTCTACTGTTTCCCCGCATTATACTACGCTATATGTCATTGAAACAAAGCCAGTTAACGTGGACACCTATAAACAAAATGTTCGGGGACGAACTGGGTGGTCGTGCCTCGGTAATGTGAACACCTCCATTCGTCCCAAGAGCGTTCATAATGTGAGTTGCCCATCATAGAAAGATATAAATGTATGTGCCTATAAAGTCTGTTTCCGACATTTTTCTTTATATAGTGGGAAATTCATATTAACGAAATCCATATTAACAAAACACCACTCACATACATTCATTTTTGTCTCGCTATTTTGAACAGCTCGTGTGTACGGACGACCTCTTAGGGAACGGAGGTGTTCATAGTGAGGAGGCGTGACTGTGCACGTCGTCCAGCCTTCGATGTGAATCAGGGGGCAGAAAGGTTTCCACCGCCAACAAAAAAGCATATTACACGCAGGACTGTCCAATAACACTAGTTGAGTAAAAAAAAAAAGTGCATTGCTTGCTTTTTAGCTTTATACAACAATGTTCTCCATCTTGTACCACCACCTTGTGTAATGCCCGCAAGGGCCTTCAAGGTTAATAAATGATGATGATGATAATGATGAAGTAAATAGTGGACGACGTACTTCATGGTAAACGGTATACCTCGTGATGTAGTTCTGGAAGAGACACAACTATGCGGAGATAGAATATGCAAGACTTGTTGTTGGGCTAGTTAATTGATGGTACAGAGCAAACCTGTCTGCGCGGACACAGAGGACGAACACGAATGAGTGAACAAAGACATGCACTTGTCCTGGTCCACTCCTTCCTGTTCGTCCTCTGTGTTTGCGCGTAAAAGTTTACTCAGATGGATAGAAGTAGGCGGAAAAACGAGGATGTCAACGTTTGGTTAGCATGCTGGTCGGCTTATTACATATCGTGGGAAAGAGAAGCGGAATCAAAGAAAAGGAGAAATCAGAGGATGGTGGTAAGTGCGTCCCAAGCAAAGCAAACAAGAAAGGAGAGGAACGTTATTGTTGGAACACTTGGCCGGAACGTCATTCTCTTCAGGCAACGTTCCTAGATACTGAAGGCCCATAGTCTGTTCGGTGAGTAGTGAAGCATAGACTGACCGCCGAATAACCTAATTTTAACCCAAATCCGAGATTAGTTTGGCAAAAGATTTACGTTGTAACGTAAGAAAAAAACAAAAAAACAGCCTTTGTTGCCTGGCGCAACAAAGCTAAACACACTTTGCTACATCGTGTAACGAAGGATCTCTTCTCTCACGGGTGTTGTTGACGCTGAGAATGGGGACATTAAAGATGGTTGTGAAATTAACGCTGTGGGTGAGTTTGAGACGTTTTCGGGTCTTTTCTCTTTCATTTGAAAACTTTTTTTTTACATCGGTTTTGGGAAGTTTTACGACGTAAGCAGCTTGACGAATATCACTGACGGCTGACACGAAAAAAAAAACAAAACAACCTCCCAAAACTGCGAAAAATAAGTAACCCAGGCAGCACAGTTCATCGGGTCAAAATTAGTTTTTCGTCGGAAACGTGGGGCCTCGAAAATCCCGGAGAGAAGACATGGGGCTCTACGGCGCCTGAAGCCAAAAACGGGTGAAAATGCTGGGCCCTATTTGACCACTGAAAATTTCAGAAAATCACTTATCACTTTTGATTAAGATAACGGTTGGTGCTGAAACCTTGGCATCTTGCTCGAACGGCTGGGGCTACGTTCTGACGAAGTTAGAGCTCTCCGTGATGTCTAGTTTATTTTTGCGGTGCGACAAACGGGTTGGATTCGGGCGCGAGCGAGCAAGGTGACCTGGACGCCCACAGTTGAAGCAGTGGCGCCAGTCAGGCCTACGACGCCTGTATTGCGAGTTGTCGGGTAGAGGATTCTGAATTATGGGTCGGACGGTGGAGGTGGTGGCTCTGTTCGTCGCGTCCATTTCCAGCGCGTGACCCAATGCAGCGCTGAGTGTTGTAGGACAAGTGAGCCGCACAAATCGCTAAATTTCGGAGTTGTGGATGGCATCGATGAAAGCTGATGTAGTCATCAGGTGAAGCGTGGCTTCGGAGCACCCTAGAAGTGCTTTTCTTGCAGTCTATCGATAGTGTCGGCCAGTTCTTGGAGTGACTCTGTGCCCTAGCGATAGGTTTTGAGTGACGTTAGATGTAGCTGCTGTAGATGGGCATCATTAAAACGAGCTTCTAGTGCTTGCAGGAGGAGCTCATACTTGGTTCGACTTGAATCCGGTACACTTTCAAGGAAGTCGGCGGCTTTCCCACGGAGGCTGGGCGACCAGGGCTGCAGCCTTGCCATGGGAATGCCACCCATTGTGTTGGGCTACCGTTTCAAATTGGATGATAAATGCGCGCCAAGATCCAAGTCCATCAAAAGTTGGAGGTTTGAGACGCATACCATCGGAATGTAGATGAGCAAGTCCAGCCTGGGGTCTCTCAGCTTCGTCGGGTCGACGCACGGCAGATGTCTCTTGAACTTGCGGAAGGTCACCTGAGTCTCCTGGTCGCATGGTTGGGAGAGCTTCTTCAAGGTGCTGCAGGCGGTCTTGTACAGACGTGAGGTGGTGGTGAACCTCAGTGAGTCGTTGGTTCACGTTCTCTTCAACGTGAGTGACGCGGGCGGCGAGGCGACTGTCGAACTGTTCAAGCAAAGTTGCGGCATCTGTCGCGCTCTTCTCCGCCAACCGGTTGTAGAGCTGTTCAGTAAGCTCGGCCCACTTTGTCTCCTCCGCTGTTGCTGCGTGGGAGCGGGTATTCACGCTGTTTGAAAAACCGCTGCCACCATTTGTTACGGGTAAACCAAAAAACGCCGTTCCAGTCTTGTTTCTTCGTCTTCTACTACTTCCGTTAGTCCACCTCTTCTACCTTTACCGTTACTAATATATATATATATATATATATATATATATATATATATATATATATATATATATATATATATATATATATATATATATATATATATATATATATATATATATATATATATATATATATATTGCCAAACATTGACATTCTTTGGCTTGATTCCAGGTATACCACGTTTGTAATTCGTCAAACAAATGCCTAAGTTAGGCTCCACTGCAAGTAGGTTTTGCTGCCATCTGGCATCTATTGGGCCAAGATCGCCAAAGATGTCACAGAGTTAGGCTTCACTTCTCGTTGTTTTTTTTTTTTTCATGTGGCAACGTCGGGCCGCAATCGCCAAACAGGAGACCCATTTGGGCTTTGCTGCTGTAGTTTGACTGTCATCTGGCATCTTTGGCTCAAGTTGGCGCTTTGAAACTTATTTACGGAGCCAAAAAAATAGCCAAAAAATGCCCCACCCCTCCTCCTCCCCCGCCCTCCCCCCCCAAAAAAAAAGAGAGAAAAAAGTGTACTCTGGCACATACTAGCGCCATAGAAAAACCCGTAATAGGCCCAAGGTAGGCCCTCTGGGATTCCCAGGCTTACGCCAACTAAGGCGCTTCTCTGGAGTGGTACGTGGGAACAAATATTCACCATTTATTAATTGGCTTTGAAACTACATAATTTATGTGTGGGTGTGTGTTTTGTGTGTGTGTGTGGAAGAGGACAGAGGTCGGTCAAAGGGTGTGTTAACACATCAATACTGGGAGCGCATTGAGTGAAAGCTCGCCCCGCAGATCTCGGAGGTTTTGGGTTCAATGACCGCCCCAGCCGGTTTCGATATAGATGAGCATTGTACACCGACATGCGGTCCTGTAGCAGCACTGCGAGATGCACGTTACAGACCCCAGGCTAACAGTTGCATCGCGTATTGCATCAATTTCTCGTCTACAGTTAAGGCAACAGACGCCCATAGTGGCTGACTAACTTCCGGCTGTTTAAAAATATCCAGAACAAAATTGCTTTTATTTTATCTGGGATCCGGTTGTAAAAATGCAACAAAGACATCGCATGTCTATAGTGCCTAAGTCCACCGTTTTGTAGGCATCCGGAGGTAGCGGCATGTGTGGCTGCACGTTCATTCCCCAACTAACTTAATTCTCCTAACTGCAACAACATTTTTTTTGTTTTGGCACCGTTTTCTAAGGCTAAAACTTCCCAGAATATTTGAGCGAGAAGAAAGTGCCAAAACATAATCAGAGATACAGCATGCTATGCTCACTTCAACGTCGAAAAAGGAGCAATATTCGGAGTGAATATTCTTTCAAACGCGCCACTAAAAAGTAAAGCTGTTTGTCGGCACACGACTGTAGTCATGGGAGCCATCAAACGAGCGTAGCGAATCTGTGCCATACACGCTTCAGTATAGTGGTATGTTCGTAAGGCCGAGGTGAGTGTAACAGCTGCGGCCTCAGCACAGCCCTCAGTCAGTGCTGCCTGTCGCCCCGTCCGGTTTGCCACGAGTGCAGCTACGGAGATGGTATTGCCGTACCACTTGCTTTGCCTGATCCTCGTCCTAAAATGCGCCGCGTTCGAAATTCGTAAGTTACACGCTAACTAAACCCTTTTCCAGCTCTGTTAGAATACCTACGGAGAAGCTACTGTTAGTACAGTATCGCCAGATAAGAAAGTTGTTATTCGAGATGTCGCTTCCAGACGAAAACTTTTGCGGTTAAGAGAAGGCGTTAGTACAGCAAAAATATCAAAAGAATTTTGTTTTTCCTGCTCCGTAATACAAGTTAAGTTTAAGGGTTCTAAACTTTCAATTCGTTGAAAAAATGACCTGCGGCAAGTACGTCCGTCATTTCTGATCGGGGTACTGCTGGATATGTTTCTTTCAAGCTGACGCTAGGCCAATACCAGTGTTGGTAGGAGCATGCGTAAGAACTACAACCCCTTCCCCCTTTCCCCGGATCCCACAAACAAGAAAGATTAGCAGGTAAAAGTTGTCGTACGTGCGATGTTAATTACAGCGAGAAGCCGGTCCGTACGTCTCCGGCTTCTAATGTTCTTTCGTGTAAGTGTGAAAATTTTCCCAGTACATGCGCGACTAATCGGTATACTATAGGGAATCTAAAAGGCTGTGAATATTTCAACGTCCGAATTCCAAATTATGTTAAATATTATTTTGACGGCTGTGACGCCACTTCCTCAAGACGTGAAAATATTTTCAAAATCATTTCGACATCCCCCATCAAAATATCTTCGTCGTTAATTTGACGTCTCAAATTTAGAACTTTGGACACACAGAGTCCAAATTAGAAACCGATAAAAAGTGACAGAAAAAAAAGCTCAATATATATATATATATATATATATATATATATATATATATATATATATATATATATATCTTGCTAGCAGGCGGCGTCGCGGTTCAACACGCATTTTCAGAAATTAATGTCACACAGTCGACTGCAATTTGTATTACATAGTGTGATGGCGAATTCATAGAAAAAAAACTTCTCAAAGTACAACATTAGCTATCAGGACGCACGTGACGTTTGCTGGGTTGTACTAAACATTACAGAATGTGGCACCGTTGATTTTTGTGATTTATTTCACGTATTGTATATAGACCAAGGAGCTAAATTTCGTGCCATAAGATTTGCAGTTGATTGGATGACATTTGCTGTCGGAAAATGCATGTCTTTCGTCCAGCCGCGGCCTTTGTTGGTCGTTCGCACCGGTCAAGAAACATCAAAGAGGCAATGTGTGGATTCACAAAATTTTAGCTAACATCCCAATCGTTTAGTAGATTTTTGGTTCGTTATATATGAACCAAAAACGAAAATCTGAACTAAACAACGAACTCACAAAACGCGGTTAGAAAAAAGAGCGGGAGCCAGATGCGAATCGAGACTTTGCAACCATACGCGCTCGCACGGTAGTGGAGGCGTAGAGGCACAAGAAGCGTGCCAAACTCTCAGTGTTACGTAGTGTACGTACTTACTTGTGTTGCGTGCAGGAAAGATAGAGAGATATCCAGCTCGCCTTTGTTGTAAATTCAATATTTCAAGTGAGACGCGTGCCGAAATGATGTGCGAGAGCTCAGAACGTCCTCTCCGGGCGCGTCTAACGTCCGAAAAGATCAACCACAGTTTGATCAACTAGCCAATCGAGCGCACGGTCGCTGAATAAGACATTTCTAGTGCCAAGCAGGGCGGAAACTCTTTAGGCATGCGACACAGCGACACGTGACTCCTTCAACACGTCAGCACAACACCGACAAGAGCATCAGAAATTAAACAGAAAGATACCGACGAAACGGCCGAAACGGCCACAACAACCACCACGACGGCTGGAGGACTGGAAGGGCTGCATTAACGGGGGATGTCAAAATAATAAAGTCCCAATTTCGACGTTTTACGGAAGTGACGTCACAGACGTGAGAATAAGCTTTAAGATATTTTGACGGCTCAGCCACTGCCAATCTAAATCATATACTTCCCCGCGAAGCCGGTGGTAGATAGACCAATTAGCTGCAATCATCGGAGGGGGCTCGGCGAAGGACGAGGCAGAAAATATATTTTGACATACAAAAAGTTTGTGCTGTGACGCTGAGCACGTTAAAGCGTGAGTCTCAGTGCAACTACGCAGACCGCTGTTTTTAAGCCCATGCGGAGCGCTAGTTCATCTGCCTCTTGCACAGGGGTTGCGATGATATCAGAACGCTGACCTGTCATTGGCTGGTTGAAAAAAATAGTGGGTAGATCTCAATGCATCTAGCATTGAGGTATACCCACCATCCTTACAACCAAAGCCAATCAGGGCTCGGCGTGTTCCTGACGTCACAACAACCCCTGGAAAAGAAGCAGACAAACTTGCGCTCCGCATAGTTTGGGCCTCGTCATGCGCTGAGCTCCTTCCATAGGCTGCAACGATTGGCTCTTTCAAAAGTTATTAGGCGGAAATGACGTAATTTAGGCACTCTCGGATAAGACATTCTGATCCATGTCAATATGGTTGTAATATCGGAAAAGAAAAGTGTGTGCCTGTGCGTGTGCGTATGTGTGTGTGTGTGTGTGTGTGTGTGTCTGTCTGTGGTGTGGGAGATTTCAAATGCATTTTAGCATGCAAGTGCAACGTATTCTAAAATTGTAATGACATAACGAATGAATAAAACATGAAGCCGCGTCTAATATCAATTACATATGACAGAACCTAAACCAAACAGAGAACGGATTAAAAATACAACCTTAGGCTGTGTAATATGAGCTGGGCTAGCAGTGCAATGAGAGTTTTAGCAGATCGTCTTTTGCCCGAACGATATTTGTACCAGAAGCGCGTGCTACAACATAGAAGCAGGCTCTACAGCGTTATCGGGTACACTAAAAGGATCTGCTAAAACTCTCCATTGTGTATCGTGTAAGCGTAACTGACGCGAAACAGGGTTGCGAAGATTTGCAACGAGCACGCTGTGCGACTCGACAAAGATGAAACCGTTCTCGCTAGCCACTGCATAACGAAACAACACGAAGAAAATGCTTTCTATAAATAAAACTAAAATAAACAAAGATAACTCATAACTTAAGAAACAAACAAAAAACTTGCAGCCACAAAATGTTTAACAGTACTTGCCATGAAGCACACCCGCCAGATGGCGGGCATTTTGAGAGTTCATCTTTTTCACCGAGGGATAATATGTGCCTTATCGCGGTCACGACACAGCCGCACCAGTTGGGGCCGACCTCAGTCAGGCCTTTCGTCTAGAGAGCCACGAAAGAAGCCTTTCGGCGAATTTAGACGAGACCGTTATGTCTAAACTGAACCCTCCGACGCTTCAAATGCTTTTACGGGGCGTTACTTTAGTGCAAGTCTCGCTTAATCCTGAAAAGAACGAACTCTGCATACTGCCGTGTCATGGGAGTGGACGTTTCTCGCGAATCCGCACGTGGAGCAAAGGTAGCGACTAAACACGTTGTGAAACCAAGAAAAAAGGAAGCGCTACACATTAATAATGCGCTGCGCGAAGTAGTTCTTAAAGATTTCGTTGTCGAACGAAGGAACGATGATTTTAGCGTTGGAAACGTATTCGTCTTGATTAAAATAACGTAAAGCTAATCTAAGAGGCACATATATTCAGGGTGGCTCTTTTAAAGAAAATGGGGGCGCTGCCGAGCACAATGAGCTTGAACCCGACATCGCAAAAGATATAGACGCTTTCATGCAGCTGTGCATGAATGCCGCCATAACCGACCTTCAGTTTTTGTTTCCTCTTATTCCGTTTGCTTCACTTCGTCATTGCCACAGCAGGACAGGTTATTGCCACTTTAGGTGCTACTGTGTCTTTTCCCCCACCATAGGCCTTTGTGTAGGCTTGTCAACGCCCGCTTCAGTGGTTCGGCATCTCGGTGAGACAAGAGAAGGTCGGCAATGGCGGCTCAATCTGGCTCGTGTGTAAAGCGTCTGCTGGTGGAGTGAGCGAAACGTCGGTTCTATGCTGGGGGCTGGGTGGGATGAGGTGGGCCGAAAGCTGCGGAGGTAATTCTGAGGAGGCCCAGCAATTTCCGAAACGTTCCGGCGGGCAAACTCCAGATTCTCGGAGAAAATCGCAGGAACGGAGTAGAAGTAGAAGCAAAGCTTCTACTTCATTTTTTCTTTCACACCAAGAAGAATAGTGGTTTAGGGAATGCTCGCCCCACGGAAAAGTACTGAGAGGCTGCATTAATTATGTTTTGTTATATATTATAACCGCTGCGCGAAATGATCACGTAATTCGTCGGGAATCCACATGGCGGCAGAGGCTATTTGGGCCCATTTTTTTTTTACTTCTATCGGAAAGTTTCTGCCACTATATTTTATTTCTGCTGTCAAAATGTCAAAATGCACGCCGAACTTCTAGTAGAAACTGTTGACGTATACCTAAACACAGTCTTCTAAGTGTATACAATTATGCTCCCACGACTCATATATAATCGATAGACGTGCATCGTATAAAAGAAGACATTGCTTAAGTGGCGGTGCCCAATTGAGCTGCTGCACGGCCATATTGAAGAAAAAGTCCGAGACAAGGGAAAACGAAAATGAGGGCAAACATAACAACGTCCCTTGAGACGGTGTTGTGTCTGTACCTTTTGGTTTTCACTTCTCTCAGAGTCTTTTTCTGTATGAAAGTACATAGATTCTGCTTTTCAATCTATATAGACACACTCGAAGCCGCACGTCGACTATCGATAGTCAATACATACGATCCGCATATCTACTCAATGCGCTCCATCCAATCTTGAAAATGAAGCCTTTGTCTGCACCCCAATGGCGCAGCTCAAAGGATTATCGACTCCCGGAGACTGGAGCTGGTGCGTTTCAAGGCTTTCCAGTGGGGCCCCGTCCTGCGTCACTTCAACGAGAGCCTTTCCAAGGCGCTCGCCGAGCCTCACTGCCGCGCGGACGTGTACCGCTTCCTCGGGGCAATGCTTTCCAGGGAACCAGCAGGACTCCGGCGTAAGACCCGTTCCATCTCTTAAGAACCTCTTTCAAAGAATTTTTCGAGATTCGCTCTAATGAAACGTATTCAGCCATCCCCACGACGCTCATTGAGTGAGAAGACAGTGCGTCCTATCGGTCGTGTTCGACGACACTTTGCAGGAGAGCTCTCGCAGACGCAGAGTTTACTTCGAGCCTCCGAGGTACGGGGACACTATTCTGTACCGTTCGGCCCATGTCACACTGCTCAGACATCGAACAAAAGACGCGGTGTTCACTGTAGACACGGTGATAAGATCATCTGCGGACACTCCTCCAGCATATTCGAATGAAGCGGGTCTGCTTCATACATGCTTCAAACATGTCTGCAGACTGTTTCTGTATGACCAATGTTACCGTCATACAGGGAAGAAACACGCCTCGGCCAGTGTCTGATGACTGTCTTTTGCATGATATGTTAGCAATGTGACCCCGGCTTTGTACTGAAAGCTCTCTGTCCTGTCGGTTTACCTTTTACTTTTTCATCGTCTTCGCGCAGTTTTTGCTTATATTATCTCCTGGATATCTCAGGTGCAGGGTATAAGCGTCGCGGATGTTTCGCTACGCGAGTTTTCTATGTTATCCTTTGATTGGCGTCCCGAGCATTCCGATGCTCCAGGTACGCATTTTGGAACACTTGCTCGCCCTATAGGGAGTATTCACTGGCGGCCAGAGCTGTGTGCGCGACTGCTGAGCGCGTGCACACGGCGAACCTCCACGGTTCTTCCGCAACGTGATTTTCGCACCATGAAGATTGCTCGTCTTAGCAGCCTATTAATGTGAGCTCATTCTGAGCGTGCGCTCTACACATCACCCTCAAATATGGCGTCCAGTGAAGGCCCCTACAGTCACCGACAGCTGAAGAAATGCAGGGTGTGACGAGAGAACATGCTATCGCTCAGCAGCCAATGAAATTGCAGCATAAGCCGATCAGAACGCCGACGAACCAATCACGAAGCAAGAAGCGTGACCCCAGAAATACAAGCCCTGCGGTTTTAAGCTGTCCGTGAATGTAATAAGTGTCCCCAAAAATTACACTTTTTTTTTACTTAAAAATAAGCTATATACCGCCAAACGCTTATTCTGCCCCCAAATGTAACGCTAGTGTTCCGAAATAGATGCCAAACAACTAACTGTCATCTCATTCAAAAGTTACAGGTAATTTTTTTTTTAATTTCAATGGGAAAATGACGAACGACGGAGCTCTCGAATGTTTGGAGGTGTAAGGCCATAGTTGCCACAAACAGGCGAAAGACGGGCCCCATTTTTCCATTGAACTTTTCAGGAAATCATTTACAACGTTTGAATGAGGTAACGGTTAGTTTTGTTGAAACTTTCGCATCTGGTTCGGACCGCTAGCGCGTCATTTTGGCGAACAATCAGTGGTCGGCGATGCTAGCTTATTTTTGCGATTAAAGAAAACAAAAAAAAACTGTAAATTTATTTCTCAAAGACGCTGTAGATCAAAGTGAGTGCACCCTGCACTTAAACAGTTAGGTGCGTCTGCTCTCCCACAAAGCACCTGGGTGAGTCAATGACTGAAATTTACAGAGGTCACTTGGAGAATGATAAGGCTAATAATGTGTTTAAAATAAAATAAAAAAACTGGGAGAGCAGACGTCCCAAATTCCTTAAAATGTAAAAAAAAGCTTTTTTTTTCTTTTTTTTTTTTGCAGAAGGGAGGGATTGTAATTGGGGCGAACGATAAAAGGAGTCAATTGCGAATGACGACGCTCAGATAACGATTCGATCCGAGAAAGTCAATGTGCACAAGGAGAATGCGGAACGGAAACTTAATTATTATTGTTCCTTTGCATATTGCATTGTTTTGGTCTTATGGTAATCTGAGCTCCGTCATTTGTGTTCCCTCTATTCTTGGTCGCGATCGGTTGTCTCTGTGTTCAGCAGGAAAGTGAACTCGCAGATGTTTTTGTTAGTGTGTGCCTTTCCGACAGCTCTGTGAAGGAGCGGGCGGCGCTACCATTTTAAGAGCGCATATGCTTTTTTTTTAGACTTTTTTCTCCGCGATCAGCTCCTTTGTCCTTCGCACTGACATCGCCTCTTGCGCAGGACTCTCCGCTCGCGGGGCTCCTGCGCCGCGGGTGGAGATAACTGACCTCTCACCTCGGTATGTTCACATGTATCGATGGCCTGATTCATAGGAGCGCCGACCTTCCCGAACAAGGAAGGCCGAGCACTGTAGGGCGACTCGCGCGTTTCGACTAGCTCAAACGCGCGGGCCGCCCGGTGACAAGTTGCTTCTGCGATGGACAATTCTATCGCGGTGCAAGACTCAAGGAAAATTTCCCCAGCAGGCCACAATTTTTTATCACTCCGGCCACAATTTTCTGATTCGGTACTAATTCGGCTTAAATCAGGTAGTTCGGCAGAGCTCCCTCGTGGTGCTTGGGACTGGTGTACTTGGTGGCGGCATACTTAGAAGAATAAGAAGAGGAAGATACTCCCAAACTTCTGTGAAGAATTGACTTCTCCCCGAGCACTTCACCGGCCGCTCTGCTCGGTTGGTGGGGGCAGCATTGTGGGGCTGGCGCGGCGCGACGGCGCGGGCTTGCGGCGCGACCCTTGGGCAACTGCCCTCCTTCTCTCTATATCTTTTGTTCCCCCTCCCCTACCCCAAAACAAAGGTGACATACTGAGCCTCCGGCCCAGCAACACTTCCTTTGTCTTCCTTACTCTCAAAACTCTAACTAACTAACATTAAGTTTTTTTCTTTTTAAGCGGCTGATTTACCGTTTCACAGAAGAAATACTTTATGACCTGTTTTGGGAGGAACCTTTTATTATAGCATTAAAATAATTCTGTTTTTTGTGTTTTTTGTGTTTGTTTTGTTCTTATACAAAAACAAGTCTTACGATGGGCGAAATTTTCGTAATACTTTTCCTTGTGCAAAACAAAATGATATTGCATTACGGGCATTACGGAGGAAAGGGGGGGGGGGGTAGAAGAGACTGCCAGTATTGATAACTGTGAGCGTGCATAAAATGAATGTATGTACATACCTATATCTCCAACAACGACATTTAGTGGAGGAACAGTCGGTATTTCAAACTTCTGCATTACGCTCTCATCTCAGACTGCATAAATCATTAACGAAAACTCCTTTCCAGCAAAAAATGGAAAGGATGATCGGATGCACAGTTTAATAAGAAATATTTTAATGGCCTGAGAGTATCGCACTAAGCGAAACAAAATGAAGAAGCCCAAATAGGGTTGCGGCAAATATAATGAAGTAAGAAGCCTTCATTTAAGACACGCCCGCTAACTAAGAATGAAGCCTTTCTCGAAGCTCATTAGGACGTTAGAAGTGAAGTAGATTATACTTAATATTTGCTTTTATAGCGCGTTAATGCGCCCCGCCAGCGAGGGAAATATTAAATTTATTATCTACCATGACGAGCTCCTTACTTAATGGAATCGGGATTCTGTTCTGACAGAGGCGGACCTAAACAAAACAAAATCATCCCCACAAAAAAAAAGGACGTTCATAATTAAATTTAAGAGGATCGCGTTAATAAAATAAACCAATTGAGGGTGTCGGAGGATCCTATGCAGATACAAGAGTCACAGCGTACATTATCTCGGGGACTCAAAAGCGCCAAGGCCAATTCTGGCAGGGCACAATGAATGAACAAGCGAAGACAGTTTCCCTCCATTGAGGACAGAAGCTGATCCTCTGGAAGTATATTTTTGCTGGCGCAGAAGAATCCCGAAATCTTAAGCTCATAGACCGTCCACCTTTAGTTAAAGGTATCGGTGTTCTGGCTCGGCACTTGTCCGGAGGGAGAGCCCGAGATGTGATAGTACCATTTATTACAGAAGCCGATGTTCGGCTGCTTTGCGCCACTGTGGCTGTACACTGTGGTTCCGATAGAGATGAGATTCAACCGTTCAGCACCTGGCGGCTAAGTTGAGAACGAAGCCGATGGGGACAACAGCAACATGAATTGTTTGTATGTGTTTCTGATGCAACGATCGGCTGGGGCTCGGGTTCAATCCGTGAAGTACCAATCGAACACGGCCGAACGCTGCCGAAGCACTCGTGGCGATGTGTGCACAGCGTTCGATTGAGAAATGCGACGTAAATATTCCAGTCCACAGGCCTTGTGGCGGGTGAGCACCGAGCTCTGTGGAAAACAAGCTGGACGAAGGGCCCTTGTAGGGCGATCTCCTCGCCAATAGATCGCAACGGATCATGTGCTCGCATAACACAGCACCTCACCCCTCATATGCGCCGCCGCTTCCTCGAAGGTGTTCGTTGCTTCTCAAAATCCTCAAAACGAGTGCACAGAGTTTCTCACTCGATCGAAATACTCCCTGAGAGAAGCAAGTCTTATTTTATAGAAAAACAAATGAGAACCTGTAGTTTTCTTCGGAGTCATGCAATAGCATCATCATAGTTGTCATAGCCTCGGAGGCATGTAAACACCTGTACGACTCCGACCTGCGCTTGATTAACATTATTAGGGTAGCTAAGCTTGAAGTAACGTATGTTTAGCGCACATTTTTGTTTTCAAATAGAAGCATACATAAAGACGCACCGTATATTTTGCTTTGAGACTCAATTCTTTAATAAATATGTGTCTTGGCAGATGTTGACACAGTCTGTGCAGTGTCGGCTACTCCATTGCAGTTAAATAAATATATAAATATACATTTAAAAAAGTAGACAATATATACCTTTTTATAATGTAATCTATCTACGTATATGTAACACACAGACACACACATATAAATACATGAATATATATATATATATATATATATGTGTGTGTGTGTGTGTGTGTGTGTGTGTGTGTGTGTGTGTGTGTGTGTGTGTGTGTGTGTGTGTGTGTGTGTGTGTGTGTGTGTGTGTGTGTGTGTGTGTGTGTGTGTGTGTGTGTGTGTGTGTGTGTGTGTGTGTGTGTGTGTGTGTGTGAGTGTGTGTGTGTGTGTATGTGTGTGCGGCGTGACGAAGTTTCACTAGAGACCTAGCCTGAAGAAGCTAGGTCTCCTAATGAAACGTCGGCACGCCGTACTGAGGTTTACCAGAAGCTCCCTCTTCACGTTATTGTGCCTGCTTCGCTCCCGTTGGTGTTTTGTTTGGAAATCTATATATATATGTATAATATGTGTAATACGTATAATGTAATCTATCTACGTATATCTACATCTCAGAATTACGAGAGTCGACATTTTGAGAGCTGAACAAAAATTCTCTTTCTGACCCAAGGGCCTTGGATCGAGTAGTCAAACCGTCACTTAAGCTATCCCCCTCCAATTTTTTCCTATCAAGCGTCATCTGCGATGAACAAACCTCTAAAATCCACGTCTCTGACCACCCGCACACAAAAAACTCGTATTTGGCACCTACATCAACGCAGTGCTGGACTCGCTGGGCTCCCCACCAACTGGGATCTTGAAGGGCTCCATGCTCGAGTTCGGCTCGCACGAACTCTGCTTCGAGGCGGGCGTCCGCAACAGGACAGGCGCCGAAATCGGCACCAAGTTCTGCCACTATTTTATCTACCAGCCGGCTAACGTTCCGACACCACCGGTATCCCCACGCATGGTGAGTCTTGCATGCTATTTGCCAATCAACACTGTACTCACTGACAGTTTAAGAAACGCATCGCGCAGAGGATCCCGAGCAGCTTATTGACGGAGCGTTAATAACGCCGAAGAACGACTCACCCATGGCCGAGTCCCACTAGAGCGACAAACAGAAACAACCGACACCGACAAGCCTCAAGCACGTGTGACAAGCACTCGAAGCTATCCTTGGCAGGCTTGCAATCACTAGTGCTCGCTTCACAAGCACCGAGAGACTGCAAGCCTGCCAAAGGTATACATTCGCGTTTATGCCGCACGTGCCTGAGGCTTGTCGGTGTCGGTTGTTTTGTTTGTCGCTCTAGTGGGACTCGGGCATGAGCAAAATGTGAAAAAATAATAAACCACACCCTGCGTTTTTTTTTTAATTCAGATCTCAGTGGGAATACAACTGCAAAAATGACGAAACCAAAACCTGCAATAAAAAAAAGAAAAAAAAAGAAACTTAGAGCATGCAAGCAGTTGTCTCATTCGTTCAGGGCACTAAGTCGATATGTGGACAATTTACGCGTTTCCGGCTCTTTATTTGATATTCTCGCAATATACTTCATTGAAAGCATTGGAAAGTCAATATTTTCATGATCTCGGGTTAAACAATGTTGGTGCTTGCTATTATACGTATAGCCCACAAGCGCCATGAACGTACTATTGCCCTTATTCACCGCCACCTGCTGTTCTTACGTTTTATACACTTTCCGTTCCGTTTTCCTGCTTCGCTCAAAATAGTTTCAATTATTGGCATGGATTATGCTTGTTACATCTTGTCATTTGTCATGGGCTTTTCAGCTGCGTTTATCCGTGTGTGTTTGTAAGTTGTCTTCAACAACAGACAAAGAAGAAACACAATTGAATAGCTCTTTGAGATAAAATCTCAACTATTGCAATATTGTTTTAATGAAAAAAAAAGAAAGAAGGAAGGGCTTGTTTTTTGTCGAAATGATCTTTATCGATATCTAAATAAATAAATAGGTTCATGAAGAAAAGGCACAGATGTTAACCAGGTGGCCAGACCTAGTTGGCTCTTTTGTGCTGAAAATACGTGCAGGGCGAAAACACGTAGCAATGAAATAAAATATAAAATGAATGTGACAATGATGAGGATGTTAAAGGTCACCAAAAATATAGTCTCAGACGCTCACAAAGTGAGTAATACTTCCGTGCTCTTAAAGAATCTAGAAAGAGCCTTGTCCTTATTGGGTTAGTAAACGTTTTAGTGTAACGAGAGTAGAAAAATGCAGAATGAACTCCGCCAGTGTACGCGTAATAAAATTAGAATTCGATCTTAGCATTTTAAAACTAGCTAAACAAAAACAAAGTACGTTTTGATCTTTGATCCCGGTATCAGCACCAATAGGTACTCACAGATTGAATTCAGAGCCAGCTTCGTTTCGTGTGCTATTTTCGTGGTTTTCAGAGACGATGTTCTTTTGTAGACAAGATACAAATGAGCTGCTGAATTCGCATCAGAAGGAGGTACAAGACTGCACCCATCCAGTGTGGATCTGCGTTAATGTCTTCGCTTCGTCAGATTTCGAAACAATTTTATTTATTAAGATATTGAACAAAAACGGATGCAACATTCGCCTTACGAGGGTTGCATGTAAAAACCCTATAGTTTGTTCCACGCTAAGAATGGCAGGACAAGCACCTTCCACAAAGACCTTGACTCTTCCCACTCCAGCAGAGCAAACGCTAGAGAGGAAGCGAGTGGAGAGGAGGATGCCACCAATCACAGCGAGTGGAGAGCTTTGTGGGAGGAACCGATCCTGCTTTTCTGAACCTGCAAACAGACTACGTCTCAACAAATGAAAGGTTAAATCGAGTGCCGAGCACTTCCGTAAAATGTCGTAGAGGGATCGTTTCAGAAATCGCCTTTTAGTTTCACTCATCGTGTTTCCTTTGTCGTTATCTTTTTAATTCTGTGACTGTCTTTCTTTCTCTCATTTTTCTTTTATATCGTAGCAACTAGGGGTCCGCAAGTTTGCCTTTGAACAATCGACACTGAAACTCGGAGGATGTTTTCCATCTTCTTGCGCTGACGAACATATCAAGTCTATTCTTGATTCAGGTAAGAGTCGTTTCGACTGCGGTCAAGATGACTGCCACTTCGGTAAATGAGGAACAGGACGACAGGACGCAATAATTTATGCGATCGGTCGACGCACGTCAGCAGTTGTCCGACCTGAGCGGGGCGTTAATGTATACAGTTCTGTACCTCCGCGTTTATTCTCAAGCTTGGAGGGCATCTTCCTAAACTACTTGAGAGAAATAGGCGATGACGTAGCAGATGAAGCATAGACATACGGTTTGTGTTCTGCCTTTGACATTCGCCTTTTGTTTTACGATTTCTTTTGTCGATAGACAAAAAACAAAACAAAAAACGAAATGAACTTTTTATCAGTTTTCTTTCTTTTCGATTTCAAGGCACAGAAATTTTCTTTTTCGAAAAAATATACAAAGAAATGCGCGCATGTGGAATGATAGCTGCGTCAGCAAGGAAAGGGGTCGCTGTTGGAAAGGGTGAATTGCGGGTTTCTATTTTATTACAGTGACTTTCTCAAGCAGATGTTTCTGTAAAAGCTCTGAGGCGTAACCAGCGGCAGTGTATAAACTTTTTTCTATTAGTAGCCCCTCTATATTTGCGCAAAACGTCATACGAAAAGTTAGCAGTCAACAACTTTAAGCCTCCACCCAATCTAGGCAAGAAACAAAAACAGAACTGAGTACAAACTCAAATACTTATTTACTCTGGGCAAATGGTTTTTATATTAGACATTAACACTTCTTCATCGTAGTGAGCGTGAGGTGGTTTCAAGTAAATGTTTGTATGCGGATGAAGTTAAAAAAAGACGACGCAGTTTAACTACGGAAGCTCGATCACAGCCGCTTCGCTACGGCTTGCACCGGGAAATGCGTAGGAAAAGCGATGAGCTTCTTGAGTCACTGGTGTCGCGGCCGAGCAGACATGCGCAATGCATTTGCGTTGTTAGGGCCTTACACCGCTGCGGCCGTAGTTCCACGCTGTGCGCAGTAACATGAGACCTCGAATGAAGATGGGCTATAACCTGCCTTTAATTTTACCGAGCGATCTAAGGAAAAAGAAAACTTTAATTTCGGAAGGGCGTTCTATTAGAGGAAAAGCGGCAACATCAACGAGCAAATAAAACGTGAATTTGCGAGAATTCAGTAGCTACCAATAAGTCTTTATTAGCTAGATTATGAACAGCTAATGAACCTCAAAATGTCCGTGGAAGCTTAAAAATAATGTGAAGAGGTAGGGGTTCGCAGTTCTGTCCATGACGTTTTCGAGAACGCTGCAAGAATCCCGGACAATGGGTGCCGAGCGTGAAAGCGAATTGAAAGGGCCTTCAGAACTTCTGAAGGGAATGCGTCCCCCTCCTCGACCCCCCCCCCCCTCTCCTTTCCTTTGCCCCTCCTCGCTGCCAAAAGAAAAATAATGAATGGAATTAGGAATAGCCCCCATGCATGCCCCGGGGCCGAATTCACCGCAGTGGAGAGTCGCCATTGCGTCGTCCGTACTCGCCTTCGTGGCTCCGAGCGCGGGCCTTGATTATGAATGAGGCATTGTCTTCCACACATGCCGTCCTTCGTGCAGCCTTCACAGCCCACCACCATTCATTCTTTAAAAAAAAAAAAGAGAGTGCGGCAATGGCGGCAGCCGCTGTTGGAGATGGACGCGCATTGAACTTGCTCTGCTGTCACTCGCACTCTTCCGCAGGTCTTGCAAAATGGAAGCTAACGTCCTACGTTTCCCTTTGCGACAACAACGAGCCTTGGCAAGGGCCCCTCCGTTCGTCACGTAAGCGAACTAACGATTTTCTTTTTAATATATATAAAAGCGCGAGATCTCTACATTCTAACAAATATGGAGGGTCTACTTCTCCACAAAGCACTTGAGAGAGCCATGTGTTGCCACCTATGAATGGAACTCGGCAAACGACACAACAAAAATTATGCTTGGATAAAAAAATAAAAAAATGAGTTTGCGTTGTGGCAATGGGCATGACGCTTCACCATGGTCTCTACTAGAACGGAGACTGCTTTTTTTTCGTTTTTTCTTTTTAAATTTAAACATATTTTCAGTTTTGTTATTGGCCAAGGTGTTTTGCAAAAAAATAGACGGTTCGGATTTTTTTTTTTTTACTGTGCATAGTTTTTGACAGTTTAAGAAACTCAGGGTGATGGCTTGTTAAGGTCAAACTGTTTGCCTTGTCATTCAAGCCTCCTTGTTTTTATTGGCTCATTCTGCGATATCATTGGCTGTAGAGCGAAAACCAGATGTTCGGAACTCGCGAAGCCTTGCGTTTCTTAAGATGTCACTACAAAGCCGCATGCAAAACTTTTTTATTTTTTTTATTTTTCTTTTATTTGAGCAATATGTGTTTGTTCTGTCTCTCGTCCCGCTCCACTCGGAGAGACAACTGAAAGGAGCCTAGAAACGGGAGTGAAAGCAAACATTTTGCGTCTTTCGCGGGACATGATGTCCACGCACTTACTATTATGCGGAGAGCCGGTTTCGCTCATCTATGAAAGCAGAACGCAGCGAATAATGAAGCCCGGGATTTTAAGTATTTCGGAGCACCGCAACTTTTTCGAAATCGGTTATAGCCACATTTGCCAGTTTATAAATTACAAATTGCAACATTATAAAAAAAAAATATTTTAATACAAAGGTTTGGGCAGGATGGCCCTTGCATATACAACGTATCTTTTACCTAATGAGCATCAAAGGACACACTTTAGTTTATAGAAGCAAAAAAAAAAATAGCGAACCAGTTAAGATTGAACGTAACACATAACTGCGTAGCCCATGTCGTAAAACTCGAACAAAATTCACAGAACGCTTTTCATCTCACAAAGAGAAATCATTTCCCCAAACACTCTGATACAGGAGTGAAAAAAAAAAAAAAACTATCATCCGCGTTGGGTCAATGAGAATGACGTTTCGCCGAAGGTCGCCACGCAGATCGTATTTCCTAATCTATGGGCGTATATTGGTCTCCGTCAATCGCAGGGCTCTCTGATCGCTGCGATTGGCGCATGCTCCACTAGAAAATCGACAGAAATATCTCTATCTATATCTATATAATATATATATATATATATTTTTTTTTTTTTTTTACAGAGTGCATTTATAGTAGCAGACAGTTTGAAAAAGTTAGGGTGTGGCCTATAATGGTCAACACCGCAATCTCATTGACTGCGGAGTGTAATGTTCGGGACAAGTTACGCCTCGGGTTCTTCAAGCAGTCGCTGACTATACCATGACCATACAGTTGATCTCATAACTGGTCAAAGACAATCTCAACCATACCTGCACGTTGTGGTCCGAGATAGGCTCGCCGCACCGATCGTTTATATTCCCTTAATTGTCTCGGTGAATGAGTCGGGGCGAGCGCGGTGTCCCACCGCAACACGCACGCGCAGACTCAGTCGCGGAACGAGTGGACTCCTCTCACACCTATGCACGAGCCTGCCCGATCACTGGAGCGATAAACCGCTAGTATATATAACTCCACCTGAATAAGCTCATTAAAAGAAGATCAATACGGGGCGTCCAAAGTGTGTCTCGGGGAAGTGAACATGCGGGTACACTCTTAATCGGGTTCCACATAGGTTCCAGCTAAATTAAAGTTCCACACTTTCTTTCTGAAATGCAGAAAGTGTAAGTGGAACGCCGATTCTCTAGAGCTTCACTTTTTCTTTTTTTTTTTTACCTTGACCACTTAGGTGCAACGTGGATTGTCGTTCTACCTACATGCTGTTCCATTTACATGCTGTTCCACTTACCCTGCTCTACTTAAGCGCCAATCTGCTCCAGTGCAAACTTGCAGAAAGTGCTTTCTTTGCATTTATCGTTCACATTTAGTATCAATTATCGGAAATACTGCTCCTTATAAACTACGAAATGTCAGCAATTATCTGAAACATTGCTCTTTATAAACTAGGAGCTATGTGGAACACGGTTCCTCCTGGTTAAGCGGAACGTTTTTGCGAAAATTCTCCGGTTATAACCGAAACCATATCCGAGAGTGTAGGCTCTTTCCGCGAGTACGTGCGTATGCGTGCGCCTCTGCACTGGGCTCTTCGACCAGGCTAAACTATCAACTACCGATAATGTGTCCTGCCTGAGTTTTTAGTCGGCAAATCAAGAGTTCAGAGCCGGCGGCGACAGCGAAGTCGCGTTTTTACAGATATATTAATCAGTTACCAGGCACACGGTACACGCAAGATAAATTTTATGAATCCTTCACAGGCGTTTCCTGGCGGTTTTTGTCGCTGCTGTTGGCCTAGCGACTCTACTGGATATTTACAAGCACATGACAGCCGCTTTTGGAGAGAAAGTGGCCGAGCTCGAAACGTCCGGTAAGGCTTATTCGGGTATTCAGAGCACGTATTAATGTGTTAGAGTTCTAGCGTAATTAAAGCAGGATCCAGTCCCAACATAATGAAATACGATCCCTTTGCCGGGTGCGCTTTGAGGGCACTTGTTTCAGACGTCAACACAGCGCGTCGGTTGGTTCCGCCAAACCAGGGGCGGATCCAGAACTCCGTTTTGGGGGGGGGGGGGACGGAAAATTTGTAAGTATACTATTCTCCCATTTTTTCGTGTGCACCGGGGGCTCCACCCATGTAAAATTGCCTCTACCGAGAAGGGGGGACGGGGGACGTCGACTTCGTTTGGGGAGGGCGGTGCGGCCGCCCCCGTCCCCCCCCCTTGGATCCGCCACCGCCGCCGACCGCAAGACTTGATAATAGCCATTTCACCGGCACTAGCTACACTACTGACATGAACCATGACGCCCGTGATAATATAGGATATATGCGGAGAGCGAGTCGTCTGCTTCTTGCGCAGGAGTTGCGGTGACGTCACAACGACGCCGAGCTCTGATTGGCTGAAAGGATAGTGGGTAGACCTCAATGCTAGATGCCTTGAGGTCTACCCACCACTTTTTGCTTTTTCAATCAGCCAATAAGAGCTCGGCGTTTTGACAGCATCGCAACCCCTGAGCAAGAAGCAGACAAACTTTCGCCCAGCATAGGATAGGGCGGCGTGTATCCTAGCGCTGTGAAACGAATTGGAAACAATCGGCGCATTCATATGGAAAGCTCAGATATTTGCGGAATTTGAATTTAGGTAGTAGATTATACCTAATGAAATTTCAAGGCGTAGCTCCCTTCGTGGGGAAAATATGAAACCAGCAGACTTTACAGGGTCAACGGCGGACGTGTTCGCAGACGACCGAGTTGGCGATGATGAACTTGTGCCGCCATCTTCCCATAGGCTCAGCAAGCAGACGACGCGCTCGGTTGCCTGGTCGCTGCGACTTTTGGTTCATTCATCTCCATATTTTCGACTACGATCGAAAATATGCACATGAATGAACCGTACTTGATTGAAGAGAAGCAAAGGGTATACGAAGCCGCCGAAAGACAAAAATCTTTGACGAAGCCGGGAATTGAACTTCAGGTCTCCCAAATATCCGGTCGGGTATGCTAACCACTACACCACTCCGCCGAAGATTTTGTCTTTCGGCGACTTAGTAGCCTTTGTTTCATTCGATCAAGTACGATTCGTTCATCTACATAATTTCGATTATTTTCATTTTGGAGACCATGTATGATGATGAAAGTGCCCGTGATATTTTCCACTATCACATGCAGATGTACCGTTGACATCATGACGCCGTTTCAAATCGGTATTCATTGCCCGTCATTAAAATATGCCGTAGTTGCTCTTAGAATTCTGACAACTAAATCCCGCTCGACGCAATTATTTGGCATTTTAAGCCGCGAGGAGACAAAGATACACAAACTTACACAAAAATTAACAAAAAATAGAAAAGAAAAGCTACGGCAGTTCCGACATGAAACGACGTCAACCTCCGGGGTGGGCAGTGTAGGGCACTCATCCTGATCCGATCTGGCAGAGGCGCGTTGTCGAATAGTCACGTGCTGGTTGAATAGGTGTGTCTCACTTTAGCGTCTCCTAAGGCGCGGAGCCCTTGGGAGACATCAAAGGTCAGTTTTGTTCATCTTTGTTTTTGTATTGCGGATTCCTGATAGTCTAAATTCGCCACTGAAAGCGGAGAGCAGAATTTTGTTTTCTGAATGCTAAGAACTGCGATGGCATATTTTGTCGACGGGCGACATACTTTAATGAGGACGTGCCAGATAAGACGGATTTATGAAATTCTAATGAGAAGATTTTAGTTTATTAGCTCATTAATTATCACTTTACATTCATGCGGTGACATCCGCCGCGGTCGATAACGCTACTTCAAAGGAATCTTTTCTTTTATTAGATGTCTTTTTAAACTATTCTTTTTCTGGTAAGTAAGACAGCCTGCATATTGAAAGCTAAAAAGGCTATTTAAAACAACCAACTACGTATTCATTTCAGCATGATACTTTATATCGTCGTAGAGTTGAAGGAATAATCTGGGAAATTATAGGCTAATTTCCATCCTGCCAGTTTTTTTTTCAAACATGTTTGAAAAACTTTTGCACTCGAGACTTTCGAGATCTATTGATAAGTATAACTTGTTGAAGCCACACCAATTTGGTTTTTGTAAAAACAAATCAAGTGAACTAGCATTACTTGAATAAAAAAGAATATAATACTCACAAAATTTGAAAACAAAGCCGACGTTCTTGGTGTGTTTGTGGATTTTTCAAAAGCTTTTGACTTAGTAAATTATGACATTTTGCTGGAAAAGCTTAACTACTATGGTACCCGGGGACGGGTTTTATTGCTTCTAAAATCTTATTTATTTAATCGAAAACAGGTCGTCCAGATGAACAATATGCGCTCAAAGGCGCAACCAGTGCTTTGTGGTGTGCCACAGGGTAGCATATTAGGGCCACTGATCTTCAACGTTTGTCTTAACGATATTGTAAATATTAGCCCTACAGCCAAATTTATAATATATGCGGATGATACTAGCATATTATTTTCTGGCCATAATATTCATGAACTTATAAATCGGTGTAATGATACAATGAAAACACTCGAGAACTGGTCGACAGCCAATTCTACGCAGGTAAATGAAAGAAAACAAAGGCGGTTATATTCAGACTCAAAAACAAGCCCGTTCCCACACACCGAGAAATCTTCCTTAATTAACGTCGTATCGAAGAGGTAGATCATTTCAGGTGTCTCGGTGTCATAATTTCCGCCGACATGCTGTGGGATGTTCATGTAAACGACGAGCTAACAAAAATAGCTCAATTTACTGACATAATGGGACGCATTAGATAGCTCCATTAAACACAAGTTAAGTTGCTTCTTTATAATTCACTGTTTTATTCACACTTAAACTATTGTCAACTAGTGTCGGGGCAACCACATCTTCATACCTACAGCGTATTCATTCATTACAAAAGAAATATGTTCGGCACATCTATAACGCCCCTTATGGGACACCAAGTTCAATTTTCTTTCGTCGTTCTCGCGTTCTCAGAGCACTCAACCTATACAGATATCGTTTGAGTGCCCGCTATAAATTAGAAACGCAGAGAAATATAAGTAAAATACGTAATCTGTCCCAACTGCAAATCAAAACCTGTAGTTACTCTACAAGACACAAAGAGAGCTGGGTAGTCTCTTCAACTCGATTAAACTCAGGAAAAGAATGTCTCCGTTATCTATTACCATTCCTATTAAACAACCATCACCATGTTCATTTTGATCTGTACACTTGCAGATATAGCGAACTTCGCGTAATGTACAAAGCATAAACACACACACACACAACGCACACACACACACACACACACACACACACACACACACACACACACACACACACACACACACACACACACACACACACACACACACACACACACACACACACACACACACACACACACACACACACACACACACACACAGACATATATATATATATAGTGTTGAAGTATGTTTGGAAATTTTGGTGAGTTTTCTTTCTTGTGTACAACTTCCCGATTTCTTTAATAGGCTAGTGTTACTCTTGTTTATTGTATTGTTGATAGTTGTGTGCGGTTGTTTTTTATAATAAAGGTAGCTTGTAATATTATATAATTTTCTTGTGTTCCTTTTAAATGTCTTTCTCGCCACTCTTACGCACCTGGGAGGGGGGGGGGGGGCTGAGGACCAGACAATTTGCTTGGACAGCTTTTTTCCTCAGCTCCCTCCATGCTCATACATGGTAAATAACGCTGCTATAATTATTATAATAATTCTGTTTGATAAAACGTAGCCCATTAGAAAACATTAAACAACTTCCCCCACCCATATTTGTTTGAGGAGCCCCCATTTAGGCAGATAATTCCGAATCACTCGATAAATCAAGTTCCTCCCTTTAAGCATATATGTTGTCTGTAACTAGCCCGGGACTATATAAAACTGGGTGGGACCATGACAGATGTTTCTTTGTTTATTGTAACCTACGGTAGTGCTTGGCGCTCAGTTACCAGCGACCATTAGACTGGAATACCAAGACAAGTATTCTGGTTTCATACTAGTCTCTGAAAACTATGAGAGTGTAGACTTCATCTTATAAGGGCGAAAGCTCATCACCACAGTTCTACATATTGTACTACAAGATTAGGCGGAGTAAGCTACCGTCCGATACAAAGGGTTAGCCATTACCATCCATCCATCTACCCAGCCACGCAGCTGCGCTTCACCTGCACGGGCGATGAGTGGTTCATAATGGGGCTCCTAGGGCAGTATTGTTTCAGTCCTCGGCCAGTGAAGATCAATAGATTTTTGTAATATTTTTGTGTTCTGCGCACACTTATACTGTCGGAAGTTAGTCTGCCTCAATGGGCGACTTGTCTGTCAGCTGTAGATAAGAAATTTATCTAATGAAATACAACCGCTAGCCTGGCGTCCTTAACGTGCACCCCGCAGTAGTGATACACGACAGCACGCCGGTACGATGTTCATTCAGATCGAAGCTGGTGGAGGTGGGGATTGAACGGATTTAGTGCCTCCAGCTTCTTCTCATACGGGTGGGGTGCTGGAGTGGATATTGGATGGGACAAGAATATGCGCTTAGAGTGACCCAAAGTGGTCCGTATACACCGTTCCAAGTAGGTCGATGCAGAAAGGGAAAAACACTCCCGAACCAGATCGAGCGCTGCGCCAACGCTCCTCTTACCCTTTCCCTCGAAAGCTCGTCTGCTTCACGGAGTGGACTGTTAGAAAGCACGTGCGCAGTGTACGGAGTCAAGTTGTTTTGACAATGTTAGGCGCCGCTTTGATATTATAGCGTGTTTTCGCGCGTGCCATGGCCTATGCAAGAAAAGAATCGACCGGGCAGCACTGTGCTGTCATTGGTGGTGCAAATAACAAAAAAAAAAACGTAAAATAAACGCCGATTCAGTGTGCGAGACCCACGCTGTCAAACAGGATGAATGTGGGAGGGGCATGTTTAAGCTGCACCGGTTCCCCGCTGCTCCGGACCTACGACGCCGGTGGCTGGCGAATTTAAACAGGAAAGACTTCATGCCATCGAAGAGCTGTCGTGTGTGCTCCGACCATTTCTTGGACAGCCGGCGAACTGCGGAGAACCCCGTGCCGTTCCTTCCCCTGGGCTACGACCGAAAGGCAAGCGGAGGGCGGCTTAGACACTGAAAAAAGAAAACAGTAGCGTGACTCCTGGTCCACTGATTTAATAACTCTATTTTTCTTCAGGTGGTAATTGGCAGGCGACGCCTGTTGTGGAACGAAAATGCGCCGCCGAAATTGAAGGGTCGCGTATGCGTAATTCGATCGTTTTGGAAGGTTTCTGAAATTGTCAATTTACCATGAATACGTTAGTGCGTATTGTGGACGACACCGCAACTTGGTGTCGTGCACCCAACTGGTAATCGTAGCTGGATGCGGATATTCCTTGCAGCCTAAAAATAAAATGAGAATTGCTTATGAAGCAAAAAGCCAATGCAAAACTAAAAAAAAGAAAAAAAAAGAAAGGTTGGCATGGCCAATGGTGTTGGGAAAGTTTGGAAAATGGGAGGAAGACGGGAAAGGGGGGGGGGGCGTTTTGTTCTGACGCCACTGTGCACAGCAAGACTGGGCACAGAGCTCAGACTTTGGCTTAGCTTTGTGGTAGACTCTCCTAATATGTATATATATATATATATATATATAACACAGCCTCGTGTAGTACACGCCGCGACACAGTTTGCGCACAAATAATTCTCACGCGAGGCGATTACAGGGAGGCAAATCAATGAGCCAATATTGCGACAGTGGATTCCAAATCAGAAAAAAAACGGATCTGTCGCACTTGCTATCTGTACTCGGTATTTATATATCGATCAATATTTAAATTTGAGATTTCTACTATTTCAATTAAAGCAGACGTGGCAGCGCAGGTCTGAGCCGCTAACCGCGAAGTTAGTTTAAATGTTCCCGGCGCCCCCAAGCTGCGACAACTCGAGTTCAGCGCAAATTCACACGCCGTAATTCGTGCCATCCTGGCTTCGTTCAATCCTCAATTTCACTAGCGATCCTCAATTTCACTAGCGATCCTCAATTTCACTAGCGATCCCCAATTTCGCTAGCGATCAAAACGCCGAGTTCGGTTTGGGAGCGACGACTGCCCCAGAACCGCGCCAAAAATTACCGACAAAAAGACGCCAGGAAAGCAGGATGCACTTTTCCCCATGCCTGACACACCAATTAGGATAGTACTTTTCTCCATGGACGAAGACGATGAGCCGAGGGCGCCGAATATCGGCAGGCATGCCGGCAGAAGCAGCTGTGATCGGTGTGACCCGGTGAGCAGGGTAACAGTCCAGTAATGGCGGTCGGTCATTCGGGCGGGTTCAGATTCTCCCAAATGCCCGGATGAGGGTAGGCGGCGCTACACTCGTTAAAATGGCGCCGCCCAGGAAGCCCAACTTGGAACGGTGTCCCGCACGTAAAGCTAGAGTCACTCTATTGAACTTGGTGGTGCGTTTCTCTCGACAAAAGTCCACATGTCCTGTTACACGTCTGCATTCTACGCCACCCAAAGTGTGGGCATACTCGTACAGGGGTGCAAAATTCTGAAATAACACACACACACAGACACACGCGCGTACACGCACACACACACACACACACACACACACACACACACACACGCACACACACACACACACACACACACACACACACACACACGCACGCACACACACACACACACACACACACACACACACACACACACACACACACACACACACGAAAGAGAGAACCATTCGAATGGAGCGGACCGCTCTTCGTCCCGAATTCGCCTATCAGCTAAGTGCGAAGTCCGATTACCGAAATTCCGGTTGTGTTCCAGGATGCCCCTTGGAAAAGCTGCGAGCGCTCTCGGCAATCGGCAGCTTCCGTGCAATATTCAGCCTCCCTGCGCGAAGCAGCAACATGGATGCGTTCCATGGTCTGCGGGTCCTGGCGACCGTCTGGGTTATCACCATCCACACGCATATCTACGTGGACAAGCCGCTCTTCGGTGAGATATCAGAGTCGTGACCAGCTTGGAGACAGCTCAATTTATCTGTCTAAAAATGAAATATTGGTTTGCGCAGAAACAAATAAGCAAAGAAAAAACAAAAGAAAAATTTTGTTTGAAACTGCAGAATAGACCTTTCGCTAAATTGACCAACTAAGTGTTCCGTGTGTATGTTTATACAGCCGGAAGTTAATCACCCCCAATGGGCGTCTCGTACCTCAGCTGTAGATAAGCAATTTAGCCAGTGCAGTACAACCGCTAGCCTGGGGTCTCTAGCGTGCACCACACAGTAGTGATACACGACCGCATTCCCGTACGATGCTCATCCACATCGAAACGGGCCGGAGTGGGGATCGAACCGACTCCCTGGGTTCTGCAGCGTGAGCTTTCGCTCCACGTGCTCCGAGCTGGTGTGCGCTAGCTCATCGGCCACCAATCTCCCGATAAAGTTGGGAACGTAGGTACACGCGCTGCACGTGTCATAAAGGTTCGAAATAAATAACCAAAACAAAGCGTCCGTAGACCGGGTGTACGGAGTCCCATTTGTTTTAGGTTTTTGCTTGCGAACAGTTAGATCTGAAGACGCGAGCACGCGCAGCGCGTGTACCTACGTTCTCTGTATTCTATTTGATGCTTGGGTAATTCGGCAAAAGGTCGATAGACCCCCTTCCGGAAGTGTGCCCTCTGTTGGAAGCCGTAGAATCCGTGCACAATGGCGTACAGAGTTCGAGCTCTTTGGGTTTCAATGCGTCTTGGCTCACGAGCCCTTGTGCAGCTGGAGTGCAAGTCGTAGCTAACCGCTAGCGCTACTTCCACGTTCAACGGTGTCGGTTGTTTTACCTATACTCTGTTTCACCTTATGATGTACCGCAGGAAAGGCTACAAGCGCGAGCCTCTTGCTCTGGGGCACATCTCGGCGGCACAAGCTCTCGTGACTTAAGAGCAGCTGCCAACGCTATGAGCTCGCGCTTCTAGCCTTCGCTGCGGTACAACATAAGGTGAAACGATGTATAGTTTCACCATTGTGCAGTGGCATAGCCTTATCTATACTCACAAATCCTGGCGGTTGGACGACGGAGCCACAGAGTGTCCGGTCGCAGATTTGGAGCGCGAGGATTTGGTAGCACAGAGCATCAAAAACCCATTTCTCCAGGATCCTCGACGTCGGCGCACAACATTTGCAGCGGCGAGGACCCTAAAACACTTTCGGGTCCTCGCGTCTCGCCACAGCGTCTTGCGGCAGCGGCGAGACGCTGTGTTTCAGCGTCTCGCCGCGGCGAGGCGCCAGTCACGTGGCTCTCCTCTCATCCGTTGTCTGCCCCTCCACCTTTTTCATTTTGGCGGCCGCTTCTCGTGATGATCTGCCAGGCTTTGTCGGTATATAGGAGGCTATGGCAGTGGATATGTTTTTTTGTCAAACGGCACGTGGCTTTCGAAAAGGTTCTATTTGATCTCCATCCGTGAAATTCAAGGCCTTCCAACTTAACATTAAAACTTCAGAAACGTTTTGGCCTTGTAGCTCAGAAAAGATATTAGAAATATTCGAATTTTTTTACTTGAATCTTAAATAAATTCGAAATGCAAAAATGTTTCGAACGATCTGTAAAAAAATTCAAAATCTTCGAACACGAACGTTTAGAAACCTTATCGTTTTCGTATTATTTGAATTCGAACCTGAGCGGGATATTAAAGTTGCGAACCTTTCAAATTCGAACCATAACGAGGTTCGAAAATTTGGAAGCCTTTCGACTTCGAACTTCGGGAGGTTCGCGGCATCCCTACTTACAACCCCGTCATTTATCGACCTTTCTCCGTCGTACGTTGCAGCGACGATTTTTTTCCAAGCGCTGTACGGAAATGTAGACTCGCCAGATTTTTTAAAGGGGCACTGGCAGGTCAAAATCATTTTTTTATTACCAGAAACGATTGAAAACGATGCCTAGACATTACTTTCAAACTTTAAAGCTTGGGAACTCAGTATTTGGGAAGTAAACAAAAAATTCCAAAAGCCGAATTTGAAGTCAGCGCGCGATCCGCGCCAGTGCAGTGACGTCAAAGATTGAGTCGTCCTGCAACTCGAGTTTCTCTCACGCTTCCGAACTGTCCTGACCCGAAGCGTCGTGTTCGCCCACGTCCAGCTATCAACTGCTTTTCTCCACGGGTGCCGCTTATCGCTGTGAGCAGACGACGCTTCACTTTCGAGTTTGATGTTCTTTTAGGGCCCTTTCAGCGATCTCACATTCTTTGAAACGAAGTGAGTTCGAAGAGACCGAGCAGTGGACTTGCGACGTAAGGGGCCACGTCGCGCCGGTTCTCCGTGAACGGCTGCACCGATGTAGTCAAAACCCAAATTACGGTACACAGGCACCAAACCCAGTCGTTTTGACCGTTTGACGATTTCCATTTCAAAGTCTGAGAGGTCGTCGGGCATCTAAAAAAGCGAACTTCGTCCGATTCCCCGACTCGCCGATCATCCTCAGTGATACATGTGCCGAGCGTCCGCATGTTTTCCGGGAGAGGATAAAAAGCCAGGAGGCGACATCACTCTGGATTCCGATTTTTGGTATTTCAAAGAGAAGGGCCGTACTGCGTTCCCAATTTCGTTCAAAAGCATGTTTTTACGAATTCCGTTATTAAATATTATAAAAATGTCACTTACAAAACATCTAAATTTCACAATCGATTACGTCACAAATAAAAAGAAGCGAGGAGGTGAGAAGAGAAAGAGAAAAGCGCCAAAGATACAAAGGAGCGCGCGCGCGTGGGAAAATTTGTTTTCGCGTTGCGGTGTCTCTTTTGCGTGTCTATGAATACAACTTGCATCGTTTTAGACAAAAAGAAAAAGGCCTTTGGGGTGTCAGTGTCTCTTTAAGGCGTACACTAAAAAGTCGTACACTCTAACAAACGTCTGTGACTTCAATTTCCTCTCGAACGTCATGCTTACTGTCCCCCCGTACGTGGCACATCCTTTTGTTTCGTTAAAGCGTATTCTGAGCTCCGTCATTCCATAGAATCCTCTTGTTTGCTGTTATTTGTTTGCTCACGTTCTGCTAAAAAGTGGGCTCACGCGCCTTTTCTTTTAAGATTGTGGTCACATCATAATGTCGTTAAATTAATATTTGAAGCCCCGATCTCGGTTCGAGGTGCGGGGCGAATTGTGTTAATATGCTTAATGGTGACCGAGTACTGACGCGGGGCGCTGGAACGCCTTCCTCACGCAGATAATATCGACGAGCTGTACCGAATGTCAGCAACCTGGATGCGGCAATTTATTGTCAACGCTTCAATGAGCGTGTGCATGTTCTTCACCATCGGGTCTGTGCTCAACTTTGTGCAATCTCGAAAAGGGGATCCCCGGTAAAATCCACATAATTATTGCTCACGTGGTACGCGGAGCCATGTGTGGGTAGTGTGAGAAATGTATGCCTCGCAAAACACGAGCTGTCATCAACTGCAGGAAACTCCGCTCCTTTCATCTCGACATCCGATATTGACGAATTAAAAAGAAAACACGAACAAACAAAAAAGGAACGTTTGAGATGAGTACCTAACAGATCTGCGCGTAGAAGCAAATGGAGAACAGAGTTAGAGAAGGAATACAACTAACTGGCATTTTTACAACTTGCAAGCAATCTCGCGTCTACTGCTTGAAAATTTGTATCCGGTACTCATCAGATAATGTAAAGTCAGCTAAGAAACCTCAAAATGTTACGGAAAGAATTCCATGTCTAAAAATTCATTACGAATAATCTCACAAAGTATGGGAATAAAGTATTGACCTGTTTTTTTATTTACGTTTTCAGTGGTTTCATGCTCTGGCTTACCCTGTCAAAGCGATACGACAAGGACCCAAACAACATCAGTCTGCTCAGTGTCGCACTTCATAGATACTTTAGGTGAGAACTCAATGAAAATTTTCTTCGCAAATCTCCGCAATTAAGGTGTGGAAGAGGCATTAGAAAGCGCTTGACCACGTCTCGCCGGCGTTGAATACAATTCGACATGCTGCAATCATCATTAGAAAAACGAAAAACGTTAAAGTCCGACTTTGCATCCGACTTACCCATCTTTTCAATTTCGATATAAAAAAATTCTACGGTGTGTTATATTAAAAATAAAAAAGAAGCAGCCGTCCCCACCACAAAAGAAAAAGAAAACAAATTCGGCGTTTCATAATTGGTTTGCAGTTCTTGTTCTCTTTTCCTTTACGTTGATGACAAAACGGAAACCAAAACATAAGTCATAATTTAATTGTGGACTACTCGTAGTCTGCTGACTTAATTAGTAAAGGACAGCTGTAAGCTTAACAAGTTAGACCAGAAATACCAACAAATTAAAAAAAAAGAACATTGGGACATGTTCGCACAACGCGGACGTTTCTTTTCAACGAGTGTGCTACAGTTAGAGGCAGCTCAAGACACGCAGGGAGTGGCAAATTATGTTTATGTTTCTTCTTCGTGCTTCGTTCTTTAGCGTTTTTTTTTCCTTTTTTATTACAATGTCTCAATTTCGTGCTTTTTTTACTTGTTTTACATGTCATCGCGTCACAAATTACCAGCACAACGATTTTATAAACATGTCATAGAATACACCGCTATTGCTTTCTTGTTATAATCTTAAACTACTTCCTTTATCTGTGGTGCTCGCAGGCTCTTTCCGATCTTCCTGATTATTCAGTGCTTCCACCAGCTCGTGCCAACCTCCGGATACGGTCCATACTGGGCACATTACGCCAACATGAGAGCCAAAGCGTTCCCAGATAACTGGCCACACTACTTTCTCGGAACTTTCAACTTCCTCGAATTCGAAAGGATCGTGAGTACGGCATGCTACTCACCACTTCTGCCAGACGACTCTATGCATGTACCCGATGAAGCGGCCGTGCTCTTAAATGGCTAGACGAGCTAGTATGAGTCCTCATACTCTAAGAAAGTCAGTTCGCTTTCCCGCGGAAACTGAAGACAACAGCTGCACAGGCGAACAATGGCAGAGATCTGAGCGAACCGATGAAGCACAAAATGCGATTAAACAAACTGAAACGCCATGTAAGTCTAGTACAGGCACAATGGGCATGAGCGTTTCAGTGTGTTCATTACGTCGTAGCTTTGCTCAGGTTCTAATCGTATTATAAACTGCACGTCCTTCGCTGCAGAGATCAATGTGCAGGGCTGTTAATCGTGTACTTACATACATTTATATAGAGTGTCACGGAGCTGGACATGCCAGTATCACAGGAAACGCGTGAAAGTTATTCCTTGTTACATGGGCTCCCTTAATCGTAGTTAAGTCACTGTTTGACTGCAGTTACGCTTCGACACAGTTACAACGTTAGACTTTCAATCAGTATCCCAGAAGGATGGACGTTCGTGCCGAGTCTTGATGGACGCTCAAAATGTGCAACGCACGTTCATAGCGTTGAAGGTTGACGTACATATCTCAATTTTGTGCTAGTATATACTTGTTTTAGCATGTCATCGCTGTCACTAAATTACGAGGCGAGCACAAGCGATTTTAGGGTACACAGTGGTGCGGATAGGAATGGACGACGCGGGCATATGTGGCTTTCGCGATATGTTCATCAATCTTAAACTAACGTTCGCTTTGACTGCGTAGTACGGCGCATCGGCCAAGGCTCATAGTGTCCGTATCTGTCGCTGCATCTAACTGCAGCTGAACGTTCCACGCAGCTACAGTGCACTAGAACCTCCGGCATAGGCTGGTTCACATAGCCTGTTGTCTTACATTACGCTGCAACATGAGAGCCATAGCGTTTACTACGCCACAGTAACTGGGCCATCTAGCTACTTTATGGGATACTTTCAACTTCGACTCGAATTCGAAAGGATCGTGAGTACGCGTGTACTACACTCTAGTCTGAACGAGCAGACGAGCTCTAAAGCACTGTGAACCCAGCAAGCTCGCGCTGAAGGCGGAGCTTCTGTCTAAGGGGTATCTCACACGAGGAAAAAATCCCGGGGATTTCTCCACGGCACGATTATCCCGCGACGAAAACGTCAGGCTTTGCGATGTGCAAAATCCTCGCGTTTTCGTCTCGTGATGAGCGCGCTCCGGGGAGAACTCCCGGGATTTCTCCCTCGAGTGAATACCCCATAGGGCCAACGGTATACGCGAGGCTACCAGCTAAGGAGATAGCTTGGCGTGCGACATTTGAGACACGAAGGTATCGGTGACTTATGCGTAAAATAAGAAAATGAAAGAAAGCGGTGCTGTGTTAACTAAAGTCACTGGACCCTGGGAAAGTAGCGCCATTGCCTTCCCTACGTGCTAGCTGGACACAAACATATACTAACTTACATACGACGATCTAAATCTCGCAAAGCGTTTGGCTAATCCATCTTTGTTGCCAGTCGCAAAAAGATCACCATGGAGCATCATCGTGCTGAAGGCGTTCCTCTCCAACATAAGCGTCTTTGTCACTATGTATGCAATTAACTTATCAATCATGCTTATCCCCACAGATCTCTTGCAATGATATTGATGTTCATACGTGTTTCAAGACAGTAAAATTACTTTTTTAGCTATGCACCCACACCGCATGTGGTGGCGGTACGAAGATGTACGCTTGTTTTGCCGGTGTGTGCATAGCTAATGTCGGTATACAACAAACGCCTCAATAAAGGTCGGTTCTCACATGCAGCGAAGCGCTAATGTAGCGCTCCTCACGTGCCGTCAGCTACTTATCGTCTGCTATGAGCAACAGTTTTGACGGTGAGATACAAAGCTGGTGAACGCTCCCGTCAGCACGCGCTTAGCGCGAGGTAAGCGCTACGCTTGTAGCGCTCCGCTTCATGTGTGAACAGGCCTTAAAGCTACCCGTCACCAGAAATTTAATTACATTGGCTCACCGAGAATGAAGAGGCCAAGGAGAAATGGCTCATTTTATGAACTAAACAGACCTATTTCTTAATTACACAAGCATCTAGGAGACTGCAGGGAATGGGGTTCCACGCGCCGCACGTAGCAGTAACTGTTCTCAAGCAAATGCCTAAAAGAAATGGCATCTTTGCACGCATGTTTGTCAACGCTTTATTTTTGGTTATTTACTTCGAATCGTTTATACGGGAAAGTCGTGCGCGTGCGGCGCGTGGAATACCATTCCCTGCATTCTCCACGATGCATGGGTAATTTTGCGATAGGTCTATTGGCGACCACACGGAGCGCTTGGCGCTACTTTCCCAGGATTCAGTGAATTTAGTTGCACCTAGTGACCTCGCTCACGCCACGTATTGGCGAGGAGCTTGTTTACCACAGTGCTTGCGGTGTTTACCCAACGCAAGACCTCTGGACTGGGTTCCTTGCGTCACCTTCTTCGGACGAGTTCAAGGCACAGATTGAATACGTGGGCTGCGTCAGCCTTCGGTTATAGTACTTGCGTTCAATTGGTGCTTCACTGACTGAACACGAGCCCCAGCCCAATACTGACTCACCTTTGGGCTACGTGAGCCGAGCGCGGCGTCATAAACACAATTAAATCATACATGTTGTTGTTTCCCTAGCTTCGGTTCTCAGTTTAGCCGTTAGGGGTGCGACGGTTGGAGTTTCTCCCAAACAATAGTTCACGCGACCATACAAAAAGTATGGTCGCGTGCATTAGCGAAGTTGTGTACGCACCCGGCTGCCACTTGAGGGAACGAAGCTCGAACCCAACTCGTCCGTAATTTTTTTATTTATACATCTACACATTTTGTTTTTAAGTTTCAGCCCATTTTCGGCTGCCATTGACTATTATGGTTCGGAATATTTCTGAACGCGTTGCGAGTATAAAGTCAGCTGTAAGGCGCAGCATCATGGCAGTCACCTTTCAGTTGCCAACGCCGGAGATGATGGCTCCTTTCCCTATAATTTTGTAGGCACAAGTTCGCCTCGTTAAATGTTTATTTTCAGTTTTGTATTCTTCTCCTATTTTCATTCTTGACAATGTGACGTGTCGTTGTGCATGCATTTGCTTTTTATGCTTTACACTTGTACCTTGGCACACATGCAACGCGTTACGAAACGCTGGATTTTTATTTGTTATAAGAACTGCTATTGCACTGCATGAAAGCTTCAATGGAACACGCTTGCCATGGCCTGTGCAGTCAATCCGGAATCGGACAAGAAACATTTTTTAGACATTTCAAGACGGGGTCGGCATAGCACGACAAAATATGATAATTCATCTGTTCGGATGTCGTCCAACGACATATATTTGTGTTTTTTGTTTTTCGTGAAAGGCCAGTATGCCCCCCCCCCCCCCCCCCCCCTTCCGAAAAAAAATCCTGGCTACGCCAGTGTGAGAGGAGCAACGTTTCTTAATATCAGGCAACTGAAGGACCGAACTAAAACAATTTTGTTTGACCAGTTGTAGTAAAATGTGTGTTATGTCTACGTGTCGCGGAATTCTTGGCGCTGGAGCGGCTACTTATCCTGACGAACACGAATTCTACTAATTTACAGAGTTGCCCTCAACACTGGTACAGCGGTGTGGACTTCCAGTTGTTCGTTTTTTCCCTCTACTTTGTCCTCCAACTGAAGAGGTAATGTCACGAACTCTCAATATTCGCGCGGGTTCTCACGTCTGTAATTTATGACGTAATAACGATATTTAACAGGAGGCAGCGTTGAATGACCTCAAACGCGTGCCATTTTATGAAAGTGCTTGTGTAACATTAACAAAGGACTGCGTATAAAGTACAAGGAACAAAATGCGGCTCTCGTAAAAATTAATAAAAAGTGAATTATCACCTAGGCCATGAAACTAAGTTGGAGCGTCACTAAAGAGGAGTTTCCGACGGAGAGCAGCTCAGAAGTATGATGGCATTCTTTCCGCACACCTTATTGGGAGCGGCGTTTTTTTGTGTCCGCCCCTTTACAAGATCAGAACCCGTACAAACTTACCGCCTTAGCAAGTATGCATCCTCAGACCGACCCGAGTCTACCCCCACGTTACCCTCATGAGCAGTTATCAAGACCTGACTAATAACAATAGCCTAGTTTTCTTTAATATCCAGTATTATTTCAAAGTTTCTTGAACTGGTTTTATTGTTACACTTTCCTCGATACTTCTTATAATCCGACCTTCAGTTACCGCTTACGGCGATTACCGACCGCGGCCGTTTGTACATGTCGGTTAACATTTCCCCTCCCTCAAAACGGAATGAGTCACACACCTACGGTATAGAATGGTGTATAGTACGATATCAAGCTGGGCGTATATTCAGGCCCCCAGTACTTAGGTAACGGTTAGATAAATTGAGCATCCGACGTTTGGAAGAGCTTCAGTTTTTCCGGCCAGCGATTGCAAGATTTGAGGGCGAAAGTGGAGGATGACACTAGAGCGACGTTTCTGGCATGATGTAACGTCATTCCAATAACGCTTCGTAAGCTTCCATTGTTTAAGATCAGGTAGCGGTTTAATGTATTTTAAATTATGGCTTTTCTGCTGTTTTAAGTTGAAGAGTTGCATTTTCGAGAATACCGCATGCCAGAGATGCGTAAGCTGAGCGATAAGTGTAAGATAGGTGTCTGTATCTCTCCAAACCACTAATAGCTATTTCATCTCATAACGTGGAGTCAATCTGCAATATTTAACTTCATGTTAAAAAAGAAAGAAAGATGGCAGAAAAGTGATACTTTGTGTTGACATCGTTTTCTTTTTTCGCCAAAGAACAGGGAGGACTCGGGTTCTGGTGCTCTTGGCCGTGGCGAGTATGACCGCTGTTTACACGGTCTGCACGCTGAAGAGCCTGAAGCCGGGCGTTTTCTACTTCACGCCCATTATACCGTAAGATGCCTTCTTGGTTTCAACTTAACCAGGAAGCAGAAAACCCTTAGCACCTTTTACAACTCCCGCCGCTTTGTGCCGAAAGATACCGCAGAATTAACGGCGTGTTGAGTCATAAAGTAATGTTAGAAGATACCTTAGAATAATCACACATCGCTGCCGCCGATCAAAGACCGTTTTGTTAAACTGTAGTCAGCGACAACCTGAGAAAAGCAGGGCGGGGCCATTACGTTAATGCTTTCTGCTCCGTGACTCGTTCTGCGGTGTTCTTTTCCACTGCGTCGCAGTATCATGGGTTGCTGAGCGACAATGAGATGCGTGGACTAGCCCAACACCATCCTAGAATAACCAAGGCCTGGAAACATCCTCCACTTCCATCTCCATGGAGCGTCATCACATTCGGATGACGCCAACTCAGCAATAAACCCATTGCTAAGTTACCCAAGCATCAACGAGAATGCTGGGAATGGAGGTGGTCTACGCGCCGCACGTGCTGGCGCCTGCAGCAGCAACTGTTCTAAACCAAAAGCGTAAAACAAAAGGCATCACATACACGCGCGTTCGTCAACGCCTTATTTTGGTTATTTACTTCGAATCTACTACAAGGAGAAGGTGATCGCATGCGGAGCGTAGACCTACATTCCTATAATTCTTCTTGGTGCTTGGGTAATGTAGCAATAGGTCTATTGGACCCAAGCCCAATGCCGAGCCGATCTTCGACGCGTTGATTAAACAGGAGGCCCCACGCTCACGCAGCGCTCGTGCCTCAACTGTGTCTTCGCTCGATCTCGCTGTGATGACGTCAAAGTTTTACTGCACAGGCCTTGATTATTCTAGGCGGTGTTGACTCGCCAGACCCTGCATTTCTTCAGCTGTCATTGACTATAGAAATGCGAGAGGGTGACACTTAAAGACCGAGTGGCAACATTTATTCGAGAAAAGTGACAAACACACAGATAGCGTCTTCACTTCGTTGGATGTATCCACAGTGATGTCACGACGAAGTGTAATAATCTGCCGTACGCTTGTGTGCACCACTGAGAAATCATGCGATGGTTGACATTATAGGAACGTTCCTTCCATTGCCTGAGATCTGACTTAGAGGCTGCATACGCAGACGAAACGGCTTTAATAGTTTCTTGGTGAGGGGCACTATTCCACACAATGAGTCACTTGACCGACGATAAGGAAGATTCATAGATTCCAAGCGATAGGATCTCGTTTTTACGAGTTCTAGGAAATCGGCTCGATAGTTCCTCTCCGAGGTAAGTTGTTCTTGGGGTCATCTGCTGAAATTCACCGCCAGGAAGCGGGGAAGAACGCTTGATGCGTTTTTCATCATTTTAAATCGCTCGTATTGGCAAAGACGTTGTGCATGCATTCGTTTAAACGAAACGATGACATAGCCATGCGTAGGTCTTAAAACGTTGATGGTCGCTAGTTGAATGACCGCGGAACCACCGGGGAATTTCGCGACCGAACTTTATGTCGCCGCATGATGCCGCAACGTCAGGCAGTAAGTAAACCAGGATCTAGGGTTGCTTAAACCACCATAATTGGAAGCGTGCGACAAGACAGCGACACCACGGTGCACTTTTTAACAGAAGCATTTCCCATCAAAAGCCGACCTTAGTTTCTAATCAATGTCAGCTAACCCGAACAAAGGGCTATACAAAACCTTCAAAGCCATAGTCGGCGTTAACGTTTTTTTTATTATTTTTTTTTTACCAAGGCCTGGACTTTAGGTTACAAACCCCCTTCATGCGCTGCTGAAAACATCCGCGATCATCTCAATCTCAGTGCGCGAAGGGTGATCTGATAATGAAAGAAGTAATCAATACTTCTTACGTAGGTGGTATCAATTACTGGCACTGGTGAATGTCGTCCCGTGGGGACTTGTGGATCTTCGAACAAACAAGTGGTTCATAGAAGGATATTCCAGCGCAGATAAAAAAAAAGGCAGTGGGTTGCCGTCCGCGCATCTTCCTCTTCTACCTAACCTGACACACTCACTGATTGGTTGCAGACACTGCCAACCCGGCTAGACCGACAAACGCGCACCCTTATTGCCACTCCCGATGCACCAGATATAGACTCCCACATTCTCCACTAATGGGAAACTCGCCGCGGCCTAACAAAACGGTTGCGCGCCCTCAACGATACAACCGGAAGCTCAAAGTACGCATTGAACAACTCACTGTGGAGGATGCAACCTATGCTGCAAACCTCACTGGTCAAAACTGGCATACGCGCTGAGACAAGCTGAATGGCACGCACGGTACTGCACGAACATGGTCCCTACTCCGTCATCTAATACAAGCAGGCCAAGCCAGATTGGATAGGGCCAAAGACATTTACAAACTCCTCCACAACACTTAACCAACAGACTCCCAATGCCTCACACAGTTATAACAGCGTTACCTTCCCCTCCTGACACTCCACGCTAAGCGGCCTTCATAGGTCCCCCAACAGCCTTCCTTATTTTAACGCATCCATGACGGATATTGAGATTCGCAGAGCACACACCGACATTCGCCATAACATATTCCCTGGTCCTGACAAAATTCACTACCCTCTTCTCTACAACCTCTCTCATTCAGACACCGCTCAGCTTAATACCCACTTATATGAGGTGTGGGAGTCACGTACCCTTCCCAAGTAATGGACGGAAGTCACAATCGTTCTGATTCCCAAGCCTGGCAAACCCCTCTCCTTGGAGAACCTGCGCCCGATTTCCTTACCTCGAGTCTGGGAAAACTACTTGAGAAGGTTCTACAGCTTCGCCTACACAATTTTTGTTTTGCCGACACCTCCGCCCTTCTTTACACCCTCTATGGCAACCATAGTGGTATTTTCACTAAGGATGTACCGCTCCACCTCAAACACGATGTTCTAGAGGCTCCGAGCACTGCCCAATATAGCGCTGTCCTTACAGCAGACCTTAAGGGGGCCTTCGACAACCTGTCCTACGACCTGGTCCTTGAACAGTTGGCAACGACTGACTGCAGAGCAAAGGTGTACAATTACATCCGCAATTTCCTCCGCGCGACAGATCTGCCAGCCTCGTTTTTGGTCACCTTCGCTCTTCCTCCACACCGGTGGCAAACCGTGGCACTCCGCAGGGCTCTGTACTCTCTCCCTCCTGTTTAACCTTGCTTTGCGAGTTCTCCCTCCTCTTCTGAATGAGATCTCTGATGTCCGTCATGCACTTTATATACGGATGACATTACTGTCTAGGTCAAAGACAGGCTCCCTCGAACACATCGAAGCTTAATTACAAGAAGCTGCTTCTACCATCGAGCAATATGCCCGGCGTGGAGGCCTCACATGTTCTCCCACTAAGTCGGAGTTACTAGTCGTGACAAAACCCGCTCGCGGAAAAACCGACCTTCCCCTTGCCATCATACTAGATGACAAACACGCCCCGCAATGTAAATTGGCCACACGGGTGCTTGGCTTCACGTTACCATCCAACGCTAAGGCCATACAAACCATCCACCAACTCACCACCCAGTGCAACCAAATCATGCTCATACTACACCACGTCTCCCGCCGCCGAAATGGTCTTAAAGGAATACTGAACCGAAATTTGGATTTCGCAAGATAAAGCCGCATAAGCGTTGAACGGGACGCTACGAACTCCAAAACATCACTCGTATATTGATATGCTCAAATGGATGGCCGTACTTTTGGAAAAGAAGGGCGCAATCAAGCGAGGGCTATGACGTCATTGTCCTCCTGGAAAATTTGAGAATGAGGGGAAGCGGCATCACTTCTCTCCTCCTCGCTTGGGTTCACCAGCTCGACGGACGTAGCGAGGAGGAGAGGGAATGAGAATCGTGACGGGACCTGTCTTGTCGGCCTCGTCGGCCGTGTTCATTCGCGCACTTCTTTTCCAAAAATACGGCGATCCGTTAGAGATATCGCTGTATGAGTGATGTTTTGGGGTTTTGCAGCGTCCCGCCTATCCGCCCAGCCTTGTTTTGTGAACTCTAAATTTCTGTTCAGCATCCATGCCTTACGCCTTCTCCAGTCCTTGATTCCTACACGCTTACTCTACCACCTACCGTACCACAACTTCACCCAGACCGAACACAAACGTATGTCTACCCTATCACGGAAGGCGCAGAAACTGGCGCTCGGTCTCCCCGTTCTGCACAGCCACCGTTTGCCTAGAGCACCTTGGGGTGACCAAGACACTGGAGGAACTCATAAAAGCGCATCAGGCTGCCCAGTTGATGCGCTTGCGCTCGACGGCTGAGGAGCAGAGTCTCCTTGCCACCCTTGGTTTCCCACCCGGTCCTGCTTCCCTCACCGCTGCGGGCCTCTACCCCGCTGCGGGTGCCAAAGTCATTTTGGCTCCTATTCCCCGCCATATGCACCGCTACCCGTCACTCGGCCCGGCGCGACCATCACTCGCGCTACCTTCGACGCGCGTATCCTGTAGGCTGCGATACCGTTCGTGTGCCTCTTTACGGACGCCAGTTCGCAGGACGCACGCGGGGGGACCACGGACGTCTTGAACTTTTTCGCTTTCGCTTTTTCAGTCTATATCTGGAAAATTAAAATGATCAGCCAGTAATATACGGGAAAATTTCTTACTTTTGGTATGAAGAAACCCGAATAATTTTTGAAGAACGTCGATATTGGCTTGGGGACATCTGTATATTCCTCCAACTAGTATTGACTGGCAACCAAATTTTATGGAAGCCCAAACCATTTCGCATTTATGGCCATGTTCAGTGAACGTGCATGAAAGGGTATACCTAACCAGAAGAGCAACCCCACCTCCTCTCGAAACCCGATCGCATCAAGATACGTGAAAACTGTCTTGTCTGATTGTCAACCAAGTTTTAGTTATAATAGCGGTATAAGAATAGAACATTTAGCTATAGGACACTTTTTAGCTCAATATACATAGGACACTTTCTATATGACACTTTCTGGCTCAATATATAACCAGAGCCAATGTTTGCTGTAAACCAGGTCCGAGATGGGAGAAGGCCTTGAGAGCATCTACTACACGCCTTACGTCCACTTCGGCAGTTACTGCATAGGAATACTCACTGGATTTTATTATTCAACGCACGGGGCCCAGCAAATAAGCAAGGTAAGCTGCTGATCTTCTTGTTCGGCACTACGCTCACAGAAATAATGGCCGATGAGGCGTACGGTCATTCTGCGAGAACGTTCTGAGAACGGCGATTTTAATGGACTTAGGGTTCTTAAAATTAATTATGGTCCTTTGCACCAAATGTTCGAGACATGTAGGATGCGCACGCCCAGGAGATGCTCAGCGTTTTCCCAAAGCGAGCTGAAAGATAAAAACACCATTAAGGCGTATTTATATGGTTCTTATCACGAATCTCCTCAAATTGCACTTCGGGATTTTAAGCGTATGAGCAAAAAGGGAGTGGGGCGTAATTTGAAAAGATGCTTTTCTGGAGTTACAGATCGTTCCTGGTGAACAAATATTTGTGTCCGTTTTAAATTCTGTGTTATTTTTTCTGTCAGGTGTGCCGAACTGGTGTTCTTTAAATAACATAAATTATAAGATACGGGAAGAGAAAGAAAAAAACAAGAGAAAGAGAGAGGGGGAGGGGCTGGAAAGAGAAATGCAAATATCAAATGGATTGATGTAGAATTAAAATGAAAGAATAAGCAGCATAAACTAGATGGGATTAGGGAGAAGCAGCTATAGTTTATCGGCGAGGTCATGTAACTCGACAAAGTCAAGTAGATGGTTTTGAACCGTGCGGCAACCGCGGATGGAGCCAATCGTGAAGACGATGATTTTTTCTATATTATTTTTAATACCAACAAGAAAATAACAATACCCTTGCAGTTACAAAACCGAGATGGTCGAGAACTGGCAGACAGCGGTGTCTTTTAAAAAGAAGCATTAAAACGGAGCGTGACAAAGAGAAAGAGATAGAGAGAGAGAGAAAGAAAGTAAATTAACATTGTTAGCAGTTTCCGGCGCTAATCTATAGGCCATCAACAGTATGTCGCACGACGGTAAATTACAGCAAAATTAAAAGGCTAGAAACAACTTTCGTCCTCGCTAACGCAGATTCTCTTCCTTCGGAAAGGTATTGACTATACCCGGCTTGATGTTTCATTCCATTTCCAAAGGGCAAGCAGGCCTTTCTGTGGTTGGCCTCTTTTCTGGGCATGGCCGGTGCTCTCTTCGGGTCCATTCTATGGAACTTCAATGAGGTACCCAGCGCGGGATTCGCCGCTTTCTACAAGGCCACGCATCGCGTGCTCTTCAGCGCTGGCACCTCATGGCTCATCTTCGCTTGCGTCACCGGCAGGGCAGGTGAGATTCTGTCACTGAAGCTCAGAAAAAGAACGAAACGCAAACAATATATATTTTGTGCATAGAACAAACAGCACTCGCTTGCTGAATTCTGTTTGTTCGCTTGAATAAAAAAATAGAGAAACTATTAACTTCGTTTAATTGCTCTTTGGTTTTGTTTGGTGGCGTTGCCCGGCAATTGAACCCGTTTCGAATTTCTCATTAGTAAAACGTCCGACATTAGAGCCGCATTGCAAGCTCGCCTGTATCAGTTTTTCTTGCGACAGTATTAATCAATGAGACTGGAATTGAACGTTGTGCACTTTCGATGTTATTGACCTATGCGCTTCGAAAACGGGTGGATTCGGCGAACCAAAAAAACCAGGCGATACCCCTTACCGATAAAGACTGCACACACTGAAGCAAACTCGTGCTTAGGAAACATCATAGGACTTAGATGTTTTCACGACTCAAGAAACACATTTAGGGGATGCCACTGGTCGTTGTCGCCGGGGAGGAGGCACGGGCGGATTGTGTTCGAATCCAGCCTCGAACCAGGACTGGTTCGTTTAACGCCGATGTAGAGGGCGCTCCGATCAAGAGGCCCACAGTGAAATAGAAGAGGCAGAAAAGACCCACTTTCGCGAATGACGAACGGCCGGAAAACGGTCCGGTGATGCCACGAAGGTGAACAGACCTCTGGAAGAAGCTTTCCACGCTGATATAATGGGGAAGAAGTGCTGATATAATGGAGGAGAAGCGAATAGATGGGCCCCCTGATATGAGCACCATCTATCCGCGTTCAAGTGAAGCGCCACGCGCCGAACACTAGTCTGGATGCCCCGCCGGATCGGGCGGCATCACCTAAATGTGTTTCTTGCTTCGTGGATGTTTTCGATCAAACTCTTTAATCGCGCGCGACTGGCCAAAACACCAGGGTTCAGCGTGACGCTCGTATTGCGAGCTAAAAGTAAAACGAAGCAAAAAAGAACCGTTTTTCCAATTATGGCAAGCGCAGGACACTACATAATGCTATATTAGCTGCAACGATAACACACTCTAGTCACTGACTTCTAAAAACGGCAGGGCGAGTCTTTCGAACGACCTTCCGCCGTGCTTCGGCTGCGCGCGCCCTCTCGAGGTGAGCGAGACGGCGAGACGTTGTCGAAGGTGGGAAGTTCGCGCTGGAAGCGGAACAACTGAAGCTCCCACCTGCCGTTATCACCTTGTCAGGGACTGCAGCTTATTACTGTTCGCGCTGGTAGTTTTGATGTAAAATTTGAAACAAGCTATTATTTTGGAAACAAGTACACTTCTTTGAACATGCCCATTAAGAGCCATCGTCGGTAAATGTTAATCGACACAAGGGCCCCAGAATGAAAAGCGGACGCTTGGAAATGACTGCTTAGTCCAACAAAGATGACATCAGAAAACACGAGTAAACAGAGTCAAAAGAGCGTCGGCTTCGTTCTCAAGAAATTCATAAATAATCTCTCATGTATTGCGGCATTTAATTTTTTTTCACCGTTGATCTTTTTGCGCGTTTTTGCAGGGTTTGTCAACAGCGTCCTGTCCTGGCCCGTATGGGCGCCATTGAGTCGGCTGTCGTTTGGCGCGTACATGATCCACGACTTCATTGTCTTCTACCAATGGCTCAGTTTCAGAAACAGAATCAGCGAAGGCTACTTTTCGATGGTATGGGCACACGAGACAACGCGTATATCAAAAGATCGTTACTTGCCAGACCGCAGTGTACATTAATTCCATGGCTGGGATGTGCCCACCAGAAACGTGCTGCACCTCACAAAGAAGGAATCGCTGCAATCTACGGAGAGGGCTCGGCCAATGACGAGGCATATGCTTAGACCTAAAGAAGCAGTCTGCGCTCTGACACTATGCAGAACGTACAGCTCGTGAAACGTCAAGCTCAGTGTTAACGAACAAAAAGTGGGGGCGTTTTGTCTTAGCATAGCTCACTGTCACAGCGCAGGCGATGCTTTAAGGTTCAAACATATTGACAACCTCGTCGTCAACCGAGCTCCCTTGTATATTAATGCGTTAGCATTACTACTACCTACATTACAGCGAAAGGAGGAAGCCGTCCATCTGCGGACACGCGCCGCGAAAAGTGGAGGAGAGTAGTGAAGGACAAAGGCGAGAGGGAGGTGACGTCACGGGGCGGAAGCCAATGAGCGCGCGGATCCTGGGGCGAGTCTGAACTTGCAGGTGTGCCGAGCGCGTATGCCTTGGTTTGTGCTACAAAATGGAAAGTGAAGAAAGTACTAGCGTTGGTTCAAGTAGGCGGCCAAAAAATTAAAGGAAGATTCATTGGTTGATCTTTAGAGAACGAGGCACATGGGCCTTGGGAAACGCCAGACACGTCCCCCTTTGGGAAACGATAACACTGACCCCGTAACCAGCGTTGTAGGCGTTACCGGAAAAAATAAAGAGTAACGAAATACGTTACTCGTTACTTGCAAAATAAAGGAACGCGTTACCGACCTACAATGCCTTAAAATAAAACTGACGCGTTATTGTTACAAATAAAAAGTAACGCACGTTACCTTTGCGTTACTTTTTTATCTATGAATTAACGGTAATAGAGCTGGTTTTTTTTTGGTTTTTTTTACGAGAGCGTTTTTTGACAATGGTACAAAGGGTGCGGGCGTTAGGGTTTCTTCAAAGGTGGGAATTTTTGAGTGGAGATAAGACAGGCACAATTTTCAAGGTATGTGGAATGAGTGCAATAATGAATGACCCGGCGCATACAACCTCGTTTCAGCTTAAGTCCAGGCGCAGCCGACGCTACAAGCTAATGGGACCAATCAAGCAGCGTTAAAAACGCAAGCCACTGGGCCTTTTTGTTTGTGATTGGTTCAGCGATGACAGAACACGTACAGAAACATGAGGAACACCATGATGGTGCACCTTTGACTCTGCCTTATTGGTCCCATCAGCTGGTAGCGGCGGCTACGTCTGAACTTAAAACGAAGTATAGAAACGTGAAAGATGTTTAAGTGTATATTTTTTCAGGTCTTAAGAAGAAGATGTAACGAGTAAAGTAACTACGTTACCCATTCCTTGAAATAAGTAACATAAGTACGTTACACGTTACTGTTTTGAAAAAGTAACGAGTAGGTTACTACGTTACTAAAAGAAAAGTAACGCGTCACCGGTAATGACGTTACTGGTCCAACCGCCAACACACCCGCCAGCACTGCCCGTAACGAAGTAAGAGAGGCAGAACAAAATACAAGCAAAAAAGAAAGCCAAAAGAGAAAGCCAAACGGAAAAGAGAAGGGGTCAGCGTCAGAGTTTCTTAAAGGGGTACGTGTGTGGTGTTTCCAAATGGTCATGCTAACGAATTCCCTAAGGATCCAACAACGGATCTTCAATTTTAATTATAATGCAATTAAATGCAAAGGTGCAAGCGAGCTGGACAAGAATGACGAAAATAATCCCTGGAGAAGGGGAACAAGAGGGACAAAGGACAAACAAAAATCTTGTTCCCCTTCTCCAGGGATTATTTTCGTCAATGGATCTTCCTTTGATTTTGCAGCGATTCGCTCTCCCAAATGCTTTACGCGAAAGTAACGCACTAAATTGTATTTTTTTTAGTGCGGGCATAAAAAAAAAAGATAAAGGTCAAAATGTATTACAAGAGTAAACGGTATATGTGTAAATTAGCCTTTGAGTAGTCGGTTACCCAAAGAACGAACTACACGGCCGATTCTAGTCACGATGGCATCTCGTCTTAAGCTTCCATGTTTAACTGCACACTAGATATGTCAAAATTAAAGAGACTATGAAATTAATTTTCGGCTAAGATAAATGGGGATCTTACAAATCGCATATCGTTTAGTGCGCCAAAATAAAAACTAGTACACAACCACAGAAACCCTAAACATTTGAAAATTTGAAGACATAGCGGTCTATTTAGTAACTTCTCTCTTTCGAAAGTTCTCGGCCTTTTCACTGTGACGCATCCGCGGTGTCCAAGCACGTCAGCCGAACTTAGCTCACGTGTTGGACACGAGCACTGCGTAAAGCGCCGTTCCCACACTTGCAACCGAGTAAGACCGAGAGAGACAAGACCGGTTTTAAGCCTCTTGCGACGGCGTAGAACCTGCTCCGCAGCAGAGCATCCGGTCCTCCGTCGTTGCAAGAGGCTTAAAACCCAGTCTGGTCTCTCTCGGTACTACTCGGTTTTGAATCTGTGAACGGGTCTTAAGGTCCGTTCACACTCTTGCAACCGAGTACGACCGAGAGAGACGAGACCTGATGAAACCTCGTAAAATTTCTGAGGACGAGAAAACACACTGGCACTCTGGCGCCATCTGTACGGTGACCCTGGAACTGCATTTCTCAAGAGCGAAGGTTTTGCGGGATTTCCGAGGTCAAATGTGCGTAATACCTATGAGAAAGGCTCGTTTATAACGTTGCCAAAATATTTTCGAGCCAAGCAAGAAAGGATAATGCGCGAGAGAAATAGAAAATACGCCGGACCGTCAAGTTTGCACTGCTACCCAATAGATGGCGCCAGTGTGTCCTCTCGTTGTAAGAGAGATTAAGAGATTCCAAGGAACCAGGTTCTAAGAGGTCGCAAGAGTGTGAACTGGCCTGTAAGTTGGACGTATGCGCTCATCAGCTATCGATCCGTCGACGAATATTTGAAATCGCGTTCGTGGCCAATGAGTGCTGCGACGGCACTTAGCATCACTTGAGAATGACAAGTTCCATGGCGGGCTTAAAATGCACGGTGGAAGCTTGGAGTCATCGCCTCCAATGCCTACGCACGTCATGACCACGTGATTTCTTACTTCGAGTTTGAATTGAGGATTAAAGATAATGAGCAATAAGTTGAAAAATCACTTCATGGTCCCTTTAAATACAACACCCTCGTCTGGAACACCCTCGTCTCGAGGGTGTTCCAGATGACATTTAGCCAAATATATATTGAGCGAGTGGCAAACCAGCTTGTGGCGCCGACTCTGCGCATGCCGCGTGCATTGCTTGAACGATATTTTAGCTTATTTTGACCCCAAGGTATTCAAAACGCTCATGTGACAGAAGTATAAATGCCTTGAAATGGAATCAGAGATCAAGGTCGCTTTCGTTTTCTACTTCCAATGCTTCGAAATTCGTACTTTAGAAATACCCTAGTAAATTCCGATGAACTAAGCCCCAACAAACAAACAAACAAACAAACAAACAAAACATCTAAACATCAAATAAAAAAAATCGTGTTTGGTAAATAATCTTTGCCGCTGACAACCTATAAAAATATCTTTAGCTTAACCTGACTACTTGTTAATGACACTCAAAAGTTAGGCTACTTTTATAGCAGCAGTGAGAAAAAAAGAAAGAAGGAGAACGAATTTTGGAAAAACATAAATTAATAATTTAAATCGTAATGCGAACTTTTAATTTATGTACACGCGTACACGACAATCAGATCTCATTACGTTAAATAAAATCATTAAAATGGAAAAACGTCGTGTTTCGACCAAAGGAAAACGAAAAAAAAAAAAGATTGCGAACGTACAGTTTTGAGGAGAGTCCAGTAACTAACTTGTCCACTGTCTATTATCCAATGGAGATGTTTGAAAATGAGGATACTGAGGCACCACTTTTCAGATGACCCTGGTGGCCGGTAACTGCGTAACCGCCTTCGCTGCATCCTTCCTGCTGCACGCCATCTTCGAGAAGCCATTGGCCCTGGTGGCGACGGTTATCGAAGAGAAGCTGTCCCAACTTTGGAGCGGGCAGTGGTCCCAACGCGTCCCCGTGTACGGGTCAGACGACGAGACCACTCAGAGGAACTCGAGGGTACGGCGTGGACACTCCAAAAAACCGTGATTGTAGAGGGACTCGTGACACCACTTCCGTTTTGAGAGGAAGGCAGGGTGTAAGATAGACAGGTGGGGAAACGGCCCACAGAAGCCTACCGCAGCGCCGTGACCGGATTGTGTACTCGTCTGGTTGCGGGTACCCCCGATTTGCGACAGATAGCGCTGCGGCGAGAAGAAAAAAAATCGGAACCGTATTTGCATGGAACCCTATGGGAGAGTGCGCAAAATAAACTGAGAGCATTGAAAATCCACGAGAAACCATCTCCGTCAGTTTAGCCGGTCGCTACCGGTCGCCCACCCGGAGTGAGAGTTCGCGGTGATCCACATAGATGGCGCCACAGAAAAAGAGAAAACCGAGGGGGACACAATCCGGTCGCTCATTTGGCTCTCGTTTCCCCACCTGTCTATCTTACACCCTGGAGGAAGGCCAGTTTCTCGCCGAACGCTCTACGTAAGGACAGCCAGCATTCGGTGAGATGACGACTAAAAATGCCAGTTCATTTCGTATATCAGCTGCTCTAAGATATTGGTAAGGCGTGTTCACACACTTGCAACTGCTTACGACCGTGTGCCTTAAAACACTTTGAAATCTCTTACAACGAGAAAAAGCACTGGCGCCATCTATCAGGACACCATGGAACACTTAGAATTTTCGTGTATTTACTCTTTTTGTTTAGCTTGAAAAACTTTTGACAATCTTATAAACGGCCATTTCTTAAAGATTGCGAGTACATTTAAAGAAAAATAACTCTTTTTTTTAAATTTTGTGACACGAATGGTGGACGCACGGGAAAGAAGCTGTATAGCAGCTTGACGGAGGCCCCTTGCTCTCTTGTAGTTTCATATAGAACATATAGCATCAAATTACACATAGCAACCGCGTAACAACTCAACAGAGTACTTACAAAATAAACTGCGTTTTGCTAATTCCAGTGTTTCTTTCTAAATCGCCACCCAAATCTTCCATTGCGATTAAAATAATATCCACGTTTTTATTATTATTATTATTATTATTATTATTATTATTATTATTATTATTATTATTATTATTATTATTATTATTATTATTGTTTTGTTTAGGACAGCATTTTCCGTAGTAGGGAGTGCGTGTTTTACAGATTGCGCAGAATAATTATTAGGACAAAGTGGCACAGTTCATAGTTCCGCCGAGCGAGTTCGATAGGAAATAGTGTGCTCTCTCAGATCCGCAACGTTAGCTATTTCCTCTAAAAGCACATTCTTTTTCTTTTTAATTTAAAACTTCGCTCTCGTGGAATAGAGTTCCAGGGTCACCTCATAGATGGCGCCAGCAGTGTGTTCTCTCGCCGTAAGAGATTACAAGAACTCTGTCTTAAGCAAACGCAGGTGAGTGAACGGGCCTTTAGAAGCCAGCTTTCAGTGAGATGGTGACTAAAAATACGAGTTCACTTCGTCCAAGTCCGGATCCAGTACACGTATTTCAGCCTTTATGAGATACTGTTGTCATGGCGGTGTACCGCACCATAAAACTGGCTCGTTCTTGTTTCTAGCGTCATTTAAGGTATAAGAAGATGGAGTAACCTAAATAACAGCCTTTCACTTCACTTCATTAAGGGAGTCTGCAAATGACATGGCCTAAAGGACCTTAAAATAGGCAAAGGGGCGGAATGGTTTGATATGAAAATGAACAAATGTGATCCCTGGTGCTTATTAAGCTGATCATGAAAATAAAATAAAAAAGTATGAAATTAATATTAGCGGACAATGTGCTTCCTTGTTTTTTGCCTCTTTGTGTTTTTTTCTTTTCTTATTATTCAATCCTATGAATACCTTCAGTACGAAAGGATGGAAACAAACGGTTACTTCGAGCATGAGCCAATTCAATTTTAGCGGAGCCTGTGCGCGCATAATAGTATACATTGCTTTGCATGTAGTCCTTTTTTCTTTTAAAAGAAAAAAAAAAACGATGTCTATATTCTTTTTCTTCTCAAAGTAAACTGAATCGCGAAAGAGATCCAGATGTGAGAGTGTTCACTTCATCACAATTTGAAAGAAACATCTGCCACCTTCATACATACATAGCTATGTTATATACATATGTTTATTGCGCAAGAAACGAGCACAAAAGTTACCCAGGCCCGCAAAAGCACGTGTGTACTTGTGGGGGAGACTGTTGCAGTGGATAGAATATTGTTACTTATACATAGGACAACGCACCTACATGCTTCCCGCAAAACAGAAAAGAAATAAAACGACAAAAAAGTTTAAAACATTGAGATTCCAGACGAAATCCAGGTTACATGTTACAAAACGCGACAAGTTTAAAAGTTTGTAAATTTAAACTTGAATATCACAAGATACAAACACTTAAGCACCGTTGACACACTTGCAACCGAGTAGGACCGAGATAGACAAGACCGGTTTTAAGCCTCTTGCGACGGCGTAAGACCTCCTTTGTAGTTTGAGGGTGTTTGAGGGTGACCTGCTTTGTAGCAGCGCATCTGGTCCTACGCGGTCGCAAGAGGCTTAAAAACCGGTCTTGTCTTGCTCGGTCCTACTCGGTTGCAAGCGTGTGAACAGCGCTTGACACAGAACGATATAACAGTTACTAGCGTGTAAAAAAAACACAAAAAACGCAGTGGTTACAAATCTGGCTATGCATAAAGCTTATAGCACCACACTCTCAACCCACTCTTAACAATCCTAAGCGACTGTACATCCAAAAATCTACCTGGCAACATGTTATATACAAACGCTCGCGCAAAAAGTACACACACACAAAAAACGAACACACACATACACGCTGTCCAATTTAAATGTCTGCCCTTTTTAAGTTGGAAGGACGAAGTCCATCAAAGACCACAGGGGATGCAGGGTTCAAGCATGCGGGCTAGATTGCTTTATTGCAGCGGCTGCAAAAGGAGTAAAAAAAGTCAGGTAAACCTCAACTCACGGTGTACACCCCAATATATATATATATAAACCTCCCCATCTCACCCATCCTTTGCTTTTGCAAATATTAATTTCTGTCGTATAGGCTCCCGAAGGCTACGCCATGCTGCGTTCTACTACGACACAATGTACGGTTCCAGTTGCCATGTTAAAGCTCGTCGAATGCAGTTGTAACGCAGATGGCCATACTGAAACCGGCTTTCACTCTTAACGTTGCATCAACCGTACTCGATATCCCAGCACACGGTTTATCGCTCATTCGATGGGCTCGCTTCTGCCGTACCGAGCGGTGATTGGGGCTCCGCAGATCGTGAGATGTTGGACGTCTGGCAACCTAAAGACACGAAAGCTATTCATCCGAAAGTTTTGGCGTGAGCATCAAGACGCTGTCAAGCAGTTCATTCAGCTGACGAACTCGGAATGCGTTTCTAAATCTGCAGGTTAGATAAAGAAATTTAAAAGGTATAAATATATACTATATATTTATAAACAGAAAAACAACAACGCCGATATTAACGTTTGTGTGTGTGTGTGTGTGTCTGTGTGTGTGTGTGTGTGTCTGGTACTGTAAACGTTAAAATAAAATAAATTTGGCAAAAAAAAGGACACGCGTCAGTGCACGTAATTTCTTTTCAGAAGCACCACGCCAAATATGCCTTTGATGAATTTTAAATAGACAAGTTCATAAACATAGAACTGCATATTATTGAAAACAAACAAATATTTATTGTCTCAATGCCTAACACCAACGAGGAATTTCAAGCGCTCGGTGAAGCGTCTGATTGATACGGGTCAATAAATCGATGGCGGCATATTAATCGATTCAGACCGTACCACCCAAAAATAGCGCGTCCGTTTTTCAATACACGTCTTTCAGCACGCGATGTTTCGTGCTGAAAGAGCGCTATTGTGAAACGAATGCGCTTTTTTTTCATTTTAATATTGATAGCAGAGATGGCGTAAACATTTTTGTTATATGGTGCCAGTTTTTGAAGCTCTTTTGACGCTAACATTGCGCTGAAGTGCCGAACAAACTATTGTTATAAACGTGCTTTTGTAAATCTGACTTTTTAATCTTCAAGTAAACAAAATACAACAGGGGTACAAAACCAATTCATATTTCTGATGCGCGTTAAATTTTTCAAATTGTGACAACGCTGTTTTTCATTCAGCGGCAATTTTAGCAACAAAGCTTTGGCCGACGCAAAATTTGTAGCCATAGTAGATGTTGCGTGTGCCTTAATTGCTGGTTCTAATGTGAGCGTAATTATTAGACGGTGACGAACAACACTATGTTGACTACAAAATGCATCGTTCTCCCCTTGCCTTGGTTGGATTAAAATAAAATTATACGAGACCACGTTAGGGCGGATTTATCTTTGTAAAGCATTTGATATCCCAGCACATTCGCTGGCACTTTCGAAACTGTGAATGTGGGAGAAGAAAAAAATGAAAGACGTTTACAAATCTCTGTAATGCGAAATTAGAGCCCAGCTCTTGAGGTATTCTGATTTTGCAATATATTGTGCTAAATAATTTGAGAAATAAATACCGCATTTGCTCGAGTAATACCCGCACTTTATGATGAAGGCCCTTGCATCTACTTTACTGCAGAACACACATACAGCAAACCATTGCGTTATGCATAAAAGAACGCTGCGAATCACGAGGTCGAGAACACGATAATCGACAAAAATGCCTTCTGAGCAGATAGCACTTTCCCGTGAGGACGTTATCGCTGTCCTATAAGTCGCTGCCATTTTTCTGCCGATCGCAGTGATCCGCTATCCCCGTGCTGCACCGGAAAGCAGGCCCACGGGCGTTGTTGATAAACAGCGCGACTATTACTCGAGTAAATACGGTACATGTATATGTACAACTATAGATCACTCTCCTCACGTACTGGTTCTGCACCCTCCTCCTCTTCCGCGTCCTCTTCCTTCATTGTGCACTCCTCCTCCTCTTCAGTACCCTCCCTCCTCCACAGCTTACCCGCTAAATTTAGCTGGAAAATTGACGCCACGTACATCAACACCAATTCAATTTCCGCGCTAAATTTAGAGGGAAACAACGTCACATGACTCAGTGTCACGTCACCTATGACGAAATTCAGTTTCTCCGCTAGAATTAGCGGGAAAATTGACGTCAACGTGACCTCAACACCAATTCAATTCCCCGCCACATTTAGCGGGGAAACTGAACTGGTGTGTCGGTCTGTGACGTCCCATAATGTAACACTGCGCATTCAGTTTCCCACTAAATTTAGCGGCAAAACTGCCGTCATAATGCAACGCGCGCGGTTACGCCGACAGCGACGACGACGCCGACGCCGCTCAACGCGAAAAAGGCGCCTAAGAGCTGCGCTCTAAAAAAAATGCACGTACGACTATAATGCTAAACAAACAATTAAGAGGGGTCACACTGTTCATACATCATACAGAAGACAGTCTACAAACACGAGTCACCGCATTATCCGCGGTTCGAATGCCGCGTGCCAAGTTTTCTTCTTGAACTCATTGTCATGCGGTATTGAAAGCACGAATTTCGCGGTGACTCGCGTTCGCATCTGTATGTAGACTGTCTTATGTGTGATGTATAAGTATGAGCAGTGTGACCCCGGCTTCTAGGGAAGCTCTACATCTTCCCAAAAAGTAGAGTTCCTGTATAGGCTCCGTACGGGAGCCAGAGTTGCGTGTCTGTTTCCCACGTGTCGCCGCGCTGCTGTTCGCCGAGATCGATCACGTGAGGAGCAAAGAATCCAGCGCCGCGCAGGAAAGCCACCAGTACGTCACTTCGGAGCCGTTGCACACACCCCGGCGTATATGTTCCCCTACTTTTGCTTTCTTAAGGCCGGTTCACACATACCGCGGAGCGCTAAGTTAGCGCTACGTGAGCGCTCGAAGGAGCGCTCATGTGGCGCTTCCTAGCGCGTGATGTAGCGCTCGGTTAGCGCTTCAGTAGCGCTCTGATAGCGCTTCAGAAGCGCTTTATTAGCGCTCTCACGGTCCTTGTGCCGTGCTTGCTGCTGCGGAACAGCGCGTGCACGGCGATTCCTTTGTTGTTGTTTTTCCTTTGGCATTGAAAGAAGAGGAAGTAAAAGAGCCGCTCTCCAAGCAAAGGGTCGGCAGGCGATCCAGAGTCATGGACTCTGAGCGACTAATTGATTGGGTACGACCTCATCGCTTTCTATTCGATATGCGTGACCCTGGTTTCAAAGACACGCAGTTAAAAATAATCGCCTTCGAAAGAGCTCTGTGTCTCGGTCCTTCAGCCTAGGAACAAGGTTCGCCGGGTACCTGTCGGTATCTCGGTGGCGAAAGATTTCGCGCACCCAGAAGGCTCTTCTGGGCGTTAAGCCGTCCACACACATATGCACTAATCGCCTATGTAGGAGCATTTGTCGCATTTCTATTTCAGCATCCCACATGTCCGCCATGGCTGTAGACATGGTGCTGCTGATGCACACCCAACCACAGGAACCGGAACCGCAGTGCACGCGCTAATCCGCAGCACCGCGGTACAAGAAGCGCTACTGAAGCGCTAACATGACGCTACTGAAGCGCTAACAAGACGCTACTGGAGCGCTAACAAGGCGCTACTGAAGCGCTAATAATGCGCTATGTTAGAACGAAGTCACGCGCTAGGAAGCGCCACATGAGCGCTCCTTCGAGCGCTCTCGTATAGCGCTAACTTAGCGCTCCGCTGTATGTGTGAACAGGCCTTTATCGTCCTTTCCTGTTTTTCATGCCCGGCGCCGCGCGCATCGCCGCTACTCGCCGAATTCTGTCACGTGACGAGCAAGGAATCCATGACCGTGCAGGAAAGCCGGCGCTACGGCCACCTGCCGAGGATGAACGCGCAACTCTGACTCCCGTAGGGAGTCTATACAGGAACTCTACCCAAAAGAACAACGGTGCGCCCTCTAAGATGAACAGTTTCGAGACCATTCTTTCTACTAAGGAAAGAGGAAAATAGAAAACGGGCCTCCAAGTTCGGGCATGTTCAGGCGATAGAGCCCACCGGAACTGCCCAAAGGATGAGAACTGCGCTTGAGCTTTCGCACCCCGCCAAATCAGTTCCTATTCGCGTAAAGGACGGCAGGTTTGTCGTCTCTAATCTGGATTGGGCGCGTGCTTTCTCCTTCTTTGACCGGGACAATTCCGTTTAAATGCCAAAAGGAAAACATTGGCTACGCAGTCACTTGTAGCGCAAGCAAGCGCAGGCCGTGGAGGATCCTCAGGATCTTCATAACCTTCCGCAGCCAATGATACTTGAGCATTTGCCGAACGTCTAAAGACGACCCGCGAAGCAAGGGGTGAAAACATAATATACGACTTCAGAAGACGAAAGAGGGCGCAAAAAACGACGGTTTGGATGAAGGTGAGACGCAGACAGAGCGCTACCACGGCCCGGCGTTTCTTAAACTGTCGGAGGTTATATACAGCCCCCTCCCTTTCTCCACACTATTGGCAAGGAGATGTTTCGGTGGCGTCCTCTTATGGTTCTTCTTTTATCTCTGACGTCACGATCTAGATTATTAGTCGCGAGCGACAAGTTTCGTGCGTAAAAAGGGCGATGGAAGCCAAGTCATCACGTTCTATAAATGAACACCATCAGAGTTGAGAGTCTGAGACTCTTATTTCCGTCGATGAGAGCAGGAATCATCCTACTCAAGACGTTATAGTAAGCCGTTTTGGCCAATCGTGGAAGGGCGACCGGAGCGACGCTTTCGGTAGCCGCACGTCGAGAGCACCTGGGCAGTCATAAGGAGTTTTCGTAGATCGTTTCCACCGTTCCGCAACGTTCTCCGTAACCCGCTACGAGATCCGGGTCTCTGCCGGCAAGGCTAGCGTCGCGCATGCGCAGTAGTGGCGTCTTCGTTCCGGTCTACGAAAACTCCCTATTAAAACAGAGCCACCGCGCGTACGCGTACGAGAAGGAAAGGAAATGCCCCCTCCCCCCGCTTGCCTCGTATAGGCACAACCGACACTCTTCCCAACCTCCTGTGCACAGAAGGCATCAGGTGCCTAACTCCTCTCCCTCCTCCCCCCCCCCCCCCCCCTATCGTCGCACTTTCCCGAGTCCTTCGGCGCACCGGCTAAAATAAATCCCCTCATTTGCATTCCCTCCTCGTCAATCTCGGCACTCCGCACTCGGCGCTCGCGAGTTCATCTGCATGTTAATTCCTGTCCCGGCTACCCGGTATCGCGAGAGGCTCCCTTCTCATTGCCGGGAGAGGCGCGGCGGCGGCGTCTCTAATTGCGAAGGAGCACCGTCCGCGTATGGCGCGGCTCGCCGACTCTCGTTCACTGTTTCTTGAGACGGACGACAACACGTGGAGGCGCCTCCGCGAGTGAACCTATATATTTGCGTTTCGCCGGCAACTTTCTATATGTCGACTGTGTATATACGCATGGACAGGAAAAGAGAGAGATGTTTTTGCGCGTCATACAAGTAGGCGTTAGAAGTGGTCGCTTTATGTCACTTCCGTTCCGCCGCATTTGCAAAGGAAGTGAAAACTATAGGAGTAAGTTTCACGCAGTGAGTGTTCCTGCTGTCGGGATGGGGAAAAACGGCGGAGCAAGTCTAGATTATTAAAGGGGCCATGAAACCATATTGGGTTGGAATGTTCGTAACTTTGCAGAGGCGCACTGGTTCTAGTCTGGTCCAAGTATACTCGCGCAGACCGCCACTGATTCAGAAGCTTCTTTGTCGCGGTGAGGATAAAAAAGGACTAGTTCTTTCAGTCTTGCCTGCAAAACTCGATGACGTCGTTAAGGGGTGGAAACCACCCGCCTGACGACAGTCGAGCGCGGCTCATGGATTGGACCCGAGAACTGCGTGAGCACTCGACTTCGGCTCGTAAGAATCCATGCCTCGGCGGACACTTGGGTAGTGGCTCGTGTTGAATCACTGCGGTGATGAGAATAGCCGAACTCTAGCAATACCTGGAGCTCAGCACGCGTTTTCTACTTTCCCAACCCCCGCGCGTGGCTATGACTGGTGGCATAGGATAGACACGTGGCCGATTGTTCTGGCTCCGAGATGAGGGGATGAACTATGTTCATATTTATTTAATTTTTTTAGCGACTGCCATTGCCTAGAAAGAAATCTAAGGCAAGCTAAGTAGTATTAAGGGAAGGAAGAAAAATCCTTTCATGGCTCCTTTTCAGCCGAGGTCACACTGCTTATATATCATACAAAGGACATTCTGCATACAGATTCGAATGCTCGAGTCACAATAAGATGCGTGCTTCGAATGCCGCATGGGAATGAGTTCAAGGAGAAAACTTGTCGCGCGGCATACGAACCACGAATATTGCGGTGACTTGAGTTTGCAGACTGATGTATGAGTAGTGTGACCACGCATTTAGATTAAAGAAAAAAAAACTGAGTGTGTTTGTTTTTGCACAGGAAGCTTTCAAACCTATCTCGTTCAAAGAAGCAAGATAACCGAGATATCTGATATTAGGAAATTAAAAGCACAAAAAGCGTTCGACGGTACCAAATGCACTATGCGACACAGATGAGGCTTATACGGCATCGTTGATGATTTTGCGCTTTGCGTAGAAATGGTTATACTGAACCGCCCAAATTTACCGCCAAAGCTCTAGTCCTAGGCGGGCACATTCCGCCATATTAATAGTTTGGTAACTTCATCGAAAATGTAAATATATATATGCATATATGCAGATAAATGAACATAACCGTACTTGATTGAAGGAATCAAAGTTTTACGAAACTACCGAAAGTCAATGTAAGCGGCGAAGCCAGGAAATATTATATATATATATATATATATATATATATATATATATATATATATATATATATATATATATATATATATATATATGTATATATGTATATATTGATAATGAGTCACGCTCTGCACCGACTATATGTACTCCATGACACGGTGTGTGAACACGACATCGGAACTGTTTTCACATCATGTACTACGTATTAATGTGTAAAAATTTTTGCCGCGTACGTTGGAGCCCCGAAAAAGCACTCTCCACACCAATAACCGCATCGATAACGACTTAAAAAAAATAAGGTAAAAACCGGCGATCGTTAGTCTGTGCATGCTGTGTCCTGTCGTGCGCTTCAGAGGAAATGGGTACAGGCGAAAATGCAGACTACACTTGCGTCAGCTGCACAGCCGGCTTGGAAAACAGAAAATATTTCCTCTGAAATAAGTTGCGTACGCCCGCTACTAGACCCCATCTTTATGCTGCCAAACAGGGTCCATTACGGTTACGACAGGATCCGCTCGGAAAAAAAAAATCCTGAATAGCCCATTTATGATCGCTCCGGAGCCCTGCACTGTATCTTCTACTCGAGGTCACTGCTGCAATGCAGCTCTATCGTTTTTTCGTTTGCGTTCCTCTCCAACTCATGCGTGGTCGTACAAACATAACATAAAGCAGACCACCCTCCACACGAGCGCAATATAACTTTCCTCCCACTAACCTGCCTTTCCCGACCCCGCCGCACGAAGAGATAGGCCAAACTGAACCGAAGCTCCACTCACCCTATCGTTCCGGCTCACAGGCAGCACCTGAAAAGAGACGAGAACAACACAAACATGTATTTAAATCAAGCGTCTGTTATGTGTTTCCATGAGCACCCTTCTTCAATTACGATGCGCTCGCATCGTTCTTTTTTACTGTCGTTTCTTGTGTTAGGTGAATCAGTGTATAGTATACTGGCAGCATTCTTACGCTGCGCTTGTCAGTCCGTTGTAAACAACGTTCATCGGGGAATATGCCCGAGTGCCTGGTATCTGCTTCTCACACAACTAAACTCACAACACGGCCGCGGCACCAGCAGCGGTTGGCAGCTGCGCGAAGTTTACCGCGTGATGAATCGCTAAATAATGAAGCCTTCTCCATCAGGGGGTGGCGAAGAAGATAAAAGATTCGAGGGGGAATAAACAGAGGCCGCTGCTTCTCTCGGGCACTGGCCGGGACGAGCGAGGTTACCTTTCTCGCTAACGTAGCTCCCATTCCCTTTTTTTCCCTTTTTTTTATGGGAGTTGTGTTGCATTATTTCGTAACAGTGGATGGTTGGACGCGTGGAGCAAAATAAGCCGCATGGAAACTGGCGCGTCGCGACACGGAGTTAATTTCGTTTTTCGGGTTGCGTGGACTTGTGTGCCTTGCACTCTTCGTCCAGAAATTCAATTACGTACAAGTTGTGAAGCACGGTTTGAAGTCCTATAACGAGGGGCCGGCATTGTACGCTAAAGGCTAATCATATTTTCGCGCACAAGATTTCATAGGTCTGTTATCCCAACGAGTAAAACACACACACACACACACACACACATATATATATATATATATATATATATATATATATATATATATATATATATATATTAAATCTCTCGTTGAATAGTGTCCGAAGTAATACGATTAAATCCTATTGAAACGCAAGACTTGAGTTTCTAGGCTGGGGAACGTGAACGTACGGGAGACGCAAGAGTCGAGGAAAGTCAGTCGTCGTATAGACGATTGCGAGCAAGGCGACTGGGCTGGTGCACGAAAGCAGCCGCTGTCAAGAGCCCTGTGCCACAGGCCCCAGTTTCAGACGCCCATGACGCGAATCCCCCGTGACAGGTGGCCGGGTTTTCAGCGTGAGGGCGGAGCATTCTGCTTTAAACTAAAAGACAGTGAGTGTGGACGCGAGCTTGTGTGACGTAATCATGCCGTACCCGGGAATCAAGTAAGGGATAACTGGATAAAGCTCTGCTTAGTAGACCCTCAACAGATTAAGGTTAAGTCATAGAACAGTGCTGGTTGAAGCGCAAAGAGGGTGGGACAGGGGCAGTAAGAACGGGGATTCTGGCGCTTGGTGAACACGGGACGGGGTAATTGAACGCGGGTTTTTCCAAACGTGGGGCTAATGACGCGGTGTTTTGGCAACAGGAATTCTGCACGCGGGGCTACCGTGCTGCATTCGGCGACTGGCCGCCGCCTTGTCTCTTCTCGTGGGGACAAACCTGCGCAATAGACCTCTTGCCGAATTACTCGAGCATCAAACAGAATGCCGGGAACGTAGGTACACGCGCAGCGCGTGCTGGCTGGCGTCTGCAGCTGTACCCGTTCGAAAGCAAAAATCTAAAACGATTGGCACTTCGCACGCGCGTTCCACAAACGCTTTGTTTTGTGTACTTCGAATCTTGTTTATTGTTTGTTTTTTAACTAGTATGAATAGCTTTAGGGGTAATCGGGGATGCGTCAGTTATTTGCAGACGCGGCAGCGAATATTGGATAAAGTCAAGTGGCCACATAGTACTTGCTTTACTCTCGCTGACGAACTATTGAACACCATAAGCTTATAAGGCACGCATTTGTACCTATCTCTCCGGCCGATCGTGATTGAGTCAACTATCGTTGGCTTAAAGACAGTTAAGAGCGCTAGTATAACTAGGGTATCACAGTTGCAATTACTTCACCCAGAGAAATGACCAGGTGACATCTCGAAGGACGATAGTGCGTTCTAAAACGACGACACGCCTGTTTTTCATATTTGGGATATGTACTTTGAAATTAGGAGTTGTATTTTTCTTAAAAAGTATTAAAAAAAAACTTTAAGTAAAGTACAAGTTCCTACTCAGGGAATGCACTCCAAGTAAGGTATAAGTTTTCTAAACTTGCTTGAAGCAGCACTTTAAGTACAATGTACTTCAAGTACTTCCCAACACTGGCTCTTAGGTGTTTGTACCGGCTGATGCCCCAAACTCAATGGCAGCGGAGCGCTTCTAAAACTTTCGGTGACTACAGAGGCCCTTACGTGGAAACTTCTACACCCCATCCACATATTTTTGTTGTGTATACTGCACCAGTACCTTGTGATATTGCTTGCGACATGCAGGTATGAACGTCAACGGTGTAACATAATGTACTTTTTCTTAGAAAAGTCGTGCGCCTACACGCGCTGTGTTACGCCTGGTGACTGATTACTATATGTTTTTGTTTGGTGGCATCAGGAACACATATTCGTGTATTGTCCAACACTGACCGAAAGGCGTAAATGTTCCCTCAATACTGCTCCATGACCTCGAATGACCTGAACAATCATACTTCGCCCTCTGGTAGGCTATTCGGAAACATTATTCTAAGCTCCAAGAGAAGGTTCACGGATTTGTCGCTGGGTGTCGTCTTCGTGTAAAAAGGTTTACTCCCACTTTGCACAAAAGGATAAACAAATGATAATAAATTACTTGGAGTAATGATGGTGAAAGTAAAAGACTGGTATCGATACAAAAACTTGTGACAGCGACTCTTTCATCTATGCAACAACTTCCCACGGCAAAAAAAAAAACAGACAAGAGGCTTTAATTAGTAGACTATGAAACTTTAATTATTTTGATCGAAAATATTTAGAAAGAAACCACGAAAAAAAAAAGGACATGGGATAAAGTAATTACTGTCCTTCGTTCCGTGTTTTGTTCTTGATTAATCTGAGGAAAGATTATGCTATATTTCCTTCGTTCAATAATTTGTTTAATTATTTCCTACAGTAACTATTGTTACGCGGCTCTTCAATGGAGTAATGCGCTACATATAGGCGCCGGATTAATGAGTTATGAAGGCGGACGCCGCAGTCAGCACATTACAGGTATGTCCCGTATTTGAAATTTTAACTTTGCGTCTACTAAAGGTAGCCAAAAACTTTCTTGTCGCTGACTGAAATGACGGAACAAACTATAGGAAGGACGTGCCTACGTATAGTATACCCGAATGAACTGAAATGGCTCAATGTTATTTTTTCAAAGTGCTTCCTCGTGCGCGTTGCTTGTTGCTACATATAAAGAAACGCTATGCAGTATAAAGGAACGTTAATGATGGGTAGTTATGCAAACGGGCTGCAGATTAATAAAAATAATATCGCGGAAAATCTTCTCACCTACAGTAAGCAGAAAACAGTGAGCTCATTTCGCTGACGCTCGCCAAATTTCTCACGGCAATTCAATGAGAAAGTAATTTTTTTGAAGAATTATTGACCCATTTCATGTTCACCTCCCTCGTTGTTTTTTAGTTTTACTTTTTAAACCTCTTTTTTGCACTACTGTTTCGTAGTTTGCCCTTCAATGAAGGCCGATACGTTTCCTGGGTGAGTAAATATGAACTGCAGCATTTCGTTTACGACTTCACGCAGAAACAATGAAAAAGAAAACGGCAACGTTTAGTTAATTATTGCACAAAAAGTACATTAAGAAAATTACCAACGTTGGCCAACACCTAAGGCTTAGGCCTGTTCTACGTCCACCTCCAGATGCCCTCTTTTCTGACAAGCCTATACGCTTTCCGTAAGAAATTGTAGCCCTAACTTCTGTTTATGCGGTTCCCTGTACCCATAGCAGAGTTGCTTGGTTTCCTCGGCAAACTGTCTCAATACGCCCGCCATAAACACAAAGCGGTCTCAACATCGGCCTTTCTCTATCCTCTCCTGGACCCTTCCGAAATCTGTGTACGATAAATTCGCAGGCCCTGTCTAACGCGTTTCGTTGTTCCAAGCGGCGAGACTAACCAGCAGAGCGAAGGCCGAAAGTCGTAAAAGTTGTGAAAGGCGAAAAGACAAGTTTATGAATGCCGTACACCGTAAGTAACAATTAAGTGTAACACACTGCGGGTTCGCTGTCTACTCTCAATCTCAAAAGTTCTTCGCCGTGCTAAATTTGCAAAGTTACACAGCTTCAAAAACTTACTTCGTTTTCACGAGCCGTGAAAGCCGTGAAGCACTGTCGAAGACCACCTGTTTTGCTCATGCGCGCAAACGTCAACGCTGAACAGAATTTTTTAGACGAAATAATGCACGATTTATGCCTGATTCACATGATGCGATTTTGGTTGCGATGTTATAGCTGCGATGTCGGGCATCGGAGCTTCCGCCATGCATTTCCTTTTACCGCACCGGAGACATAGGAACTGCGAAATTCTGAGAAAAATCGCATCACGTAAATGAGGCACCACATGTCGCGATTTTACTTGCGATTTCGCAATAACGTCGTCGTTCCTGCGAAAAAAAAAAAGAAAACGCGTTGCGATTTGGGTTTAAAGGTGCCCCGAGGAGGTTTTTGAGATTGCCTAAATATGGCGATAACTCGCTCTACGGTCTCTAAGCATCCTAGAAATTCCTAACTCATGTTAAAAAAGCAATCAAAGATCGCAACACACCGAGGTCATCTCCGGCGATGGGCAAATCATGTTCCGAAAGCAGGACAACTGTCAGCCAATAGCAAGCGAAGGATCCTCGAGTCTCCAAGCGGTGGAACCGCGGAGTGATATCTCGAATGCGCGCGGCTCGTTGCCCATACAGCCCGGACTACGATTCAACCCAGCGAGCGCGCGTTCGAGAGCTGACGACCGGACACATCACTTCCGCGAGAAAAACAAACAAACATAGTTAGCTGTTTTTGAGACGATTATTGCAGTATTACGTTCCCTCTCCGCGAAAAATTGACATTTTTTGACTACTCTTATTTGCTTTTATCATCTACAAAAGCACACACTTTTTGTATCAACTGCGTTTGCAATCTCAACGAAATGTCGTGTTTTCATTGGTCACATGTTGTCCTGGCTGCTGGAGCCATGCTCCTCCTATCATGGGAAATGACTTCAGTATGTTCGATCTTTGATTGTTTATTTTTTAATAGGGAAATCGGCCGCGCATCGTTATGATTTATGAATTTCTAGGATGCTCAAAACCCGCAGAGTGAGTTATCGCCATATTTCGGCGATCTCAAAAACCTCCTCAGGGCACTTTTAAACAGACGTGTACACGTTACCCCAAAAAAGTAACTAAATACCATTACTCGTTACTCGCTCAAAAAGTAACTAAATACGTTACTCGTTGAGGCCAGACATGTACAAATTACTCAAAAAAGGTAGTTAAGTTAAGTTACTGAGTATTGACGCCAAAAGTAATTGGAGTAGAGTAGAAATTACGCATTCGTAATTGTAATTGAGTAAACTACTAACTACTGTAAAAAGTAGCGAGTTACTTTGAAGTTACTTTCGAAGTTACTTTTTGTATTTTTGTGGTAGCAAAATGAACAGCAGTTTTGATCAGTGAAAACCCCGCGAGCCTAAAATAAATGCAGTCATTTTATGGCTTGCGTTTTCACCAAAATAGTTTAATCGCTCGCCGAAGCAATTGACTTTCAAAGTCCTTATCGGAGAGTTTTCCCATTTTCCTCCTAGAGATGTTCCCAGCCAAGCTAAAAAGACGTTCCACCGACGCGCTGGATGGAACGGCAGCGCTGAATTTCAGAAACAAGCTGTGCAGGGTCAGGAAAGCGAGTGTCAGCATCTTCGGTGTCCATGACGAAACATGTGAGGTTTGCCTCGGCTAGAGGGTCTTTTATAAAAAAAAATGATAAAGAACTCTCCTCCTTTTTTCTACTTTCTTCGGCAAGTTCAGATTGTTATGATTGGCCCCTCTTTATTCCCACGACGTTCGGAGAGTACGCTGAGCGAGTGCACCTGACCGTCAAGGGTTGAGGTCTCGCGCCACGAACATGAGATCACCCGGACGACTGCGCGTTTAGTTGCGGTGCTAGTGGTACGCTACTGAAGAAAAAATATTTTTGGTTGAACAAAAGATGAAACGAAGTATACTTTGCCGCTGACGCCGGGCCCAACAAAAGGATTTCCCAAGGGTGACTCGCAATCTTTGCCGGCCTCTACAGTATCGGAAGGACGCGAAGGATTACGTGAACAAGCATCGTCGCTCGTACAGTTGTAGCTTGAAGCGGGAAGTTGCTCCCGTGAACGGATTATCCGTGTCGGCGTTTGTGGGCGCGAATGTCCGGCTTTGCAAGGGAGTATGCGCTGACGACGAGGCGACCATGGGAACAGGTGCCCAGCTGCAAGGTCATTCCAGTGGCGCCTACCCGTGGGACCCTCAAACCGCTTGAGTCAGAACTCACTAAAGGCAGACATGAAAACAACAACAACCCTCCGAGTGTCCCCGTCTTTCACGGTTGCAGCTGGAGGTGCGGCGCCTGTGTGCATTACCGGATTAGGTCAATACCCGACCAAGGCTTGTTAAGCATCTGTTCCTGCGTTCGTGCGCGCCGGTGTTCTGTTTTCGCTGCTCGTCGCCACCTTGGCCCAAGGACGCTTGTGGGAACGGAATGTGAGGGGGCCCCTTGCTCGGAAATGTCACTTCATCTGCCGGCGTTTTATTTCTGCGCTCAAACTTTTGTGGTGAGCAAAATTAGCACTAGATTTCGAAAGTAGTTAGTAACTTGAGTAGAAGTTACCTAAAAAATGTAGTTAAGTTAAACTACTAATTACCCAAATAAATTTGTAATTGAAAGTTACCAAGTTACTGGGAAAAGTAGTTAAACTACAGTAGTTTGAGTAGAGTAGTTGAACTACGTCCAAGTCTGCTCGTTGCGATTCTCAAAAGGAACGCGTGAGTTACCTCAAAAGTAACGAGTTACTTTTCTCGTTATTTTGACGATCAAATACACAACTGCTTATGTTTCCTGGTTTATTGTTTACTTTTTAGTAGTCGTTGCCCTTAAGCAATCGCTGCCTCTCGAAGTTTTCATCAGTTATGTTTCTCCACTTCCTTGAAAATACATCTCCGGCAACGCTGAAGAATCGTTCTATACCGACGCGCTCGATGGAACGGCAGTGTTGTGTTTCGGGAAGAACTGGTGAATCTTTGGGAACTGCGCCTTCATTGAGGACAGCGGGTTCTGTGCCTTACCGTGTTCGCAACCTCCGGGCTTACATTCGGTCCGTACCCGGTTCTAGAAGGTTCAACCAACGAACCTTATTGTGTTCGCTGGGTGAAGGACATTCCCAGCTGTAGATTTCAGTACAGCAACGTTTATCACTGGACATGTCAGTCGAACTCTTCGACTGACGTGTTCAGCGATATACGTTGCTGTACTGTCATACTGTTTAGTTGCTTTGCGGGTTGCCCACCCACCGTTCTCGCAATAGACGCATACTCAGGTTCGAATAAAAACAAGGCTATTTAAACGTTGTTGTAGACGTTACTCCCCAAAAGTAACGAGATACCGTTACTCGTTACTTGGCCTTAAAAGTAACTAAATACCGTTACTCGTTCCTTTTCTAAAAAGGTAACTAAATACGTTACTCGTTACCGAAAATAGTAACTAGGTAAAAGGAACTGGTTATTTGTAACACGTTACGTACATGTCTGCTTTTAAAGCGGTACTCCGGTTAATTTTTTTATTTTTTTAGCTACCCCATTTAACAATATTTTCGAAATCTACGGCTTTTACTCTTTGCGGTGTGCTGTTTAGTATCGCGAAATTCAAAATAGTTATTGCGAACTCGACAAGTGAAAATGACGTCAAAACCAACATGAAAATTTACCTGCGTTTTTCAGTGCCGCAACGTCAGGGAAGGCAGGCTTGCAGGTCCATCGCGTAGTCTAAAGATTAACTATGAGAAGCGTTTGTCTCGTGCTGCTGCACGGGTGTTGGAGCTAACTTCCACGGCATTCATTGGACACCACGAAACTGCTTGGAATCAGTTGGGAACAAAGTCTACAGTCCAGAGAGTGAACCCCTGCCTTCCCCTGACGTCACATTTTCACCGTTGCCAGTAGAGACTTTCACTTTGAGAAACACGGGGAGGTCTGAAATTGCAAATTTCAAAAACTCGCTCGAAAAAAATATTTTAGCCCATTATTTGGGTTATTATTTCAGCGGTGTTTGTTGGTGTGTTTAAAAAATGTTCAGGCAAATCGGGGACAATAAAAAAAAAACGCCGGGGTACCCTTTAAAGCACTCGATGGTTAATGCGATACTTCGCGTCCTGTTTTAGCGGAGGAGCTCCCGCATCCACAGCTTCTAATCACGGTGAAAGGCAACCTTACACCCAGTCCCGGACGCTCACATATCCAGTCGCGTGAATAGGGAGTTTTAGTAAATCGTTTTCAAGGGCCCGCTACCGCTACGGGCGCGCGCTTCAGAGTATGCATCGAAGTGGCAGCGCGAGCTCCCGCTTCAAATAGCGTGACCTGAAAACACGATATACTAAAAACTCTCCAATACAAACGTTCATACGCGCTCGCACACCGCCACGCTCGCTGGGACACATGCATGCGTATGGCTAAGCACACGCACGCACGAGCTTACACGTCGGCGTAGATACATACATACACGTATTTATTATACGCACGCACAGGAAGAGGAGGAAAGAGACACCAACCCGGGTACACGCTCACCAGCGCGCGTGCGCGGGTGCATATAGAGCCCGCCAGAGTTTATACTTCGCTTCACGCTGCGATAAACTTCCGTCAAAGTTACGGGCTGATAAATTGAATCACAAAACAAGTACGGAATAATGTGTTAGAATTCTTCAACGTGCGTTTCGTTGCGTCGAGAGGCGCGCTCGTCAATGCGTCGCTACTATACACATGTCCTATATATACATAGGTGAGGCAGAGCAGTTTGAGAACAATGGACCGGGAAATTGTAATAAGTCAGAGATCCGCCTGCGCGGAGTTTCTATGCTAAGAGTTTATTGTATGTATTACGACAGTTTCGCGAGTAGGCCGGGGCGCCGGCGGAACGGTCGTAATACACACAATACTTATAACTGCGGCCGGATCTGACTTATCTATATTATATATATAATATATGATATCATATATATATATATATATATATATATATATATATATATATATATATGTAGCGGTCATCGCGCCAGTTATTGAACGGCAAGAAAGAAGAGGAAGAGAAAGTCACGAGCAAGATTGAGCGGCTAGGATTCGAAGGCAGAGACAATGATCTGTACTTGATATGTAAATAATGTATATATAAATACTGATTGCTATAAGTGGTGACCCGGACGTCCCAACAGAACGCCAAGGTGAGCAGCAATGGCAACGGACGGCTCTTCTGCAGCGCAACAGCCCCAAGTCGCCGCCCTCGCCGTCCGCCTTCCGCCATTCTGGCCCGCCGATCCACAGTTGTGGTTTGCGCAAATAGAGTCCCAATTTGCCTTGCGGCGCATCACAGACCAGCAGACGCGGTTCCATCACGTCGTAAGCGCGTTGTCATCAGCAGATGCAGCGGAGGTGCGCGATATTATCTTAGCACCACCCACGCTAACTCCCTACGACATCCTCAAGGCAGAACTAGTTCGACGCACCAGCCTATCCGAACAGCGACGGCTACAACAACTCCTGACAACAGAAGAGCTGGGAGACAAAACACCCTCTCAGTTACTCCGTCGGATGAGGCACTTGTTGGGAAACGCTACCATCGAGGACTCACTTCTGCGACAATTGTTTCTGCAGCGTCTGCCCAACGACGTCCGTATGATGCTGGCGTCAGTAGACAGCGCAACCTTAGATGACCTCGCAAAGGTGGCGGATCGCATTGTCGACGTATCAACGACACGTCGCCCAGAAGTTTATGAAACAACTCGATCTCCACAACAGCCCCCAGAGTTCTGCACCGCCATGGAGCGACGCATGGATCAGTTGACAGAAATGGTGGCTGCTCTTCGCCCTTCACGATCGCCATCACAACGTCGAAGCAACTCGCCAGCCCACCGACGTAGCAGGTCCTACAGTCCTGCTAACCAACAATGTTGGTATCATCGCACATTCGGCACCCGCGCCCGCAAATGCACTTGTACGGCGCCGGGAAACAGCAACGCCAGCTACTAGCGACGACGAGTACGCCTGGCCCGTTGCAACGTCGTCCTTGCCTGTTTTTCCTCCCAGATAAGGACAGGAAAATTCGTTTCCTAGTTGACACCGGCGCCGAGGTGTCAGTATTGCCTCCAACAGCTCATGATCGTCGTAATCAGCAACCATCGCAACTTAAGGCAGCTAACGGCACTGTCATTCCCACATATGGAGTCCGCACTCTCACGATCAACCTAGGATTGCGTCGAGTTTTGCGCTGGATCTTCACTATCGCAGATATCCAACATCCAATCCTTGGAGCAGACTTTCTCCAACACTACAACCTCCTTGTGGACATCCGCAACCGTCGTCTCATTGATGCCACTACGCTCCTTTCGGTATCAGGGACCCGCACGAAGCTGCAATCAATTGGACTGGCTCCACTGCTCGTCCCGCCAGATTCTCTCTACAATGATATCATACAAGAGTTCCCTTCCCTAGTACGTCCCTGTACTTTCACAAGTCAAGTCAAACACAACGTTCAACATCACATCGAGACGACAGGACACCCCGTTTATTCACGACCCCGAAGGCTTCCTCCAGAAAAATACCGGACCGCCAAACAAGCGTTCGACCATATGCTCGAATTGGGCATTATACGTCCCTCCTCCAGCTCGTGGGCTTCACCGCTACATATGGTTCCAAAATCGACACCTGGCGACTGGCGCCCCTGCGGGGATTATCGCGCCCTCAATCAAGCGACCACCCCTGATCGCTATCCGGTGCCCCACATCCACGATGCTGCGTCCATTCTTGATGGTGCAATCATATTTTCCAAAGTAGATCTTGTTCGCGCGTACCATCAGATCCCGGTCGCACCCGAAGATATCTCAAAAACAGCAATCACCACACCATTCGGACTCTTTGAATTCCTTCGGATGCCTTTCGGACTACGCAATGCTGCCCAGACTTTTCAAAGATTTTTAGATCAGGTCCTCCGAGGATTACCTTTTGTGTACGCCTATCTAGACGACATCCTTGTTGCGAGCAGATCTGAAGACGAACATAAGCACCACCTTCGCAGCCTCTTCCAACGACTCGACGAAAATGGCCTCATGATTAATACTTCCAAATGTCATTTCGGTGCAACGAGCGTCTCTTTTCTTGGCCATCAAATTGACCGTCATGGCCTAAGTCCACTTCCCGGCAAAGTGGACGCCATACGAGAGTATCCACAACCTCAGTCTGCGCGCGCTCTTCGAGCTTTCCTAGGCTTAGTTAATTATTACCGACGCTTTGTTCCTCATTGTGCTGCATTGCTTCAGCCTCTTCAAGATATTCTGCCGCCTTCGAAAGCAGGCCTTCCTAAATGGACTGATGCGGCTAAACAAGCATTCACCAGCATCAAGACACACATCGCGCGTGCCACCTTGCTTCGACATCCAAAAGCTGACGCACCGACATGCCTACTTACTGATGCCTCAGATATCGCAGTAGGCGCTGTCCTCCAGCAGTTTGTCAACGGCGAATGGCAACCGATTTCATTCTTTTCCCGCAAACTTACCAATACCGAACGACGCTATAGCACTTTCGGTCGGGAGCTCCTCGCCGTCTATTCGGCAATCCGCCACTTTCGACACTTTTTGGAAGCTCGATCATTTCACATCCTCACTGATCATAAACCTTTGGCGGGAGCCATACAATCACTCACGCCAGACAGCGGACATCATTCTCCAAGGGAACTACGCCAAATGTCTTTCATCTCGGAATTTACAACCGACATACGACACATAAAGGGCACGGAGAATGTAGTGGCGGACACTCTGTCTCGACCAAGCATAGCCCCAGTCACTGGTGGTAATGCCGCGCCTCTAACTCCGGCCGCACTGGTGGATGCCCAGCATGTGGACTCAGAACTTCATCGACTTCGAACTACACCGGGGGCACTACACCTCAAAGAAATCAGCCTCCCTGGGCTGGAAAAGACCTTGACTTGCGACATCTCTGCCGGCTCTCCACGCCCATTCGTTCCCTTCTCGTTAAGGAGGCAACTGTTTGACTCTCTACACGGCTTATCCCATCCAGGCATACGAGCAACACAGAAGCTCATAACCTCTCGATATGTCTGGCCAAACGTAAACATTGATGTAAGAAGCTGGGCCAAACATTGCCTGGCATGTCAAAGAGCGAAAATTCAGCGCCACACACAAAGCCCCACAGGCTCTTTCCAACTTCCTGAAGCTCGCTTTGAAAATGTACATCTCGACATCGTCGGGCCCATGCCGGAATCTCAAGGCTGCAGATATATTCTCACGGCCATTGATCGGTTCACGAGATGGCCTGAGGCGCTTCCAATTTCTGAAATCACGGCTCAGACAGTCGCACAAGCATTTCTAGACGTGTGGATTTCGCGATTCGGTGTTCCAGCAATTGTCACCACGGATAGAGGCAGACAATTCGAATCTGCGCTCTTCAGGAAATTCACTTCTCTCCTCGGTATCAGCAGGCTGAGAACCACAGCTTACCACCCCGAAGCCAACGGAATGGTTGAGAGGTTTCATCGTCAGCTGAAGACCGCACTCATCGCACGAGAGGCCCACACCCACTGGACCGAATCGCTACCTCTAGTGCTTTTGGGTCTTCGAACGGTCTTCAGAGACCAACTTTCATGCTCAACCGCGGAACTTGTGTATGGAACGACGCTTCGCTTACCACAGGAATATTTCATCCCGCCTGACACACTAGTCACCCCCGATCCATCCGACTACGTTCACCGTCTCAGGGATGCTATGTCACAACTCCGCCCCACACCTACAAGACCGTCATCGACACGCCCTGTTTTTGTCAGCCGCGAACTGTCAACAACTACGCACGTTTTCGTCAGAAAGGACGCTCTACGCCGCTGCCTCCAAGCACCCTACGATGGTCCATTTTCGGTTTTGAAGAGGACACCGAAATACTTTCAAATACTGCTAAACGGAAAAACGGAGAATGTCTCAATAGACAGGCTTAAGCCCGCTCATATCCAACCGTCATGTCAGGATTCCCCACAGACTGAAGTGTCCAAACCAACGCACCGCAAAGTTCATTTTTCTATTTTAAATCGTCAAATCGACTAGAAGGGGGTAGTGTAGCGGTCATCGCGCCAGTTATTGAACGGCAAGAAAGAAGAGGAAGAGAAAGTCACGAGCAAGATTGAGCGGCTAGGATTCGAAGGCAGAGACAATGATCTGTACTTGATATGTAAATAATGATTTATATATATATATACATATGTATATATATATATATATATATATATATATATATATATATATATATATATATATATATATATATGTGTATATATACGTGTATATACATGAAATCAGCTCAGGTCTCGATCTAGAATGGACCGTAAAAATTGACGCCTGCACCTAGCCATCTAAACTTTTCGTCAAAGGTGTATTTCACAAGTCGGCTCTTTCTTGTAAAATTACAAAGCGTAGTTTTCTTTTAGTAAAAAATAGGGCCAAGAAACTTGCCAGGGTCTACGGCGGGCGGCGACCCAGGCGGCCAAGTCCAGTAGCGGGGTGTGTTTGGCGTTCGTATTGATAGATGGCGTCAGGAGCAGCGTCTGAAGGTGCAGCCGACCAGCGAAAGATAGCAGACGACACGCACGACGAAATCCGTTGGCAGCAAAAGCGCCGCCGTTATGCAGACGCGTTTTTTTTTCTTTAAGTTTTGCTTTTATTGTTCGCATGTATTTGTTAACCAAAGGAAAATTTCAAAAATATAATTTTCCTTTTATTAAACCATGGTGGTCGCGAGCCGTCGCGATAAGGAGGTAGCGCCACCTATCAATACGAACGCCATACACACCCCGCTACTGGACCCCTGTCGTCTGTGTTGCTGCACGCCGTAGACCCTGGCAAGTTTCTTGGCCCTATTTTTTACAGAAAGGCAGGTACGCTTTGTAATTTTACAAGAAAAAACTGACCTGTAAATACACCTTTGACGAAAAGTTTAGATTGCTACGTGCAGGCGTCGATTTTTACGGTCCATTTTATAACGAGCCTGGCGACTTGGACCACTTTATATATTTATCACGTGGTTTTCAACTGGCTCGTGATTGGAGCTGCCGGACTGTAAGTTTCGCTGCAGTCCAGTGTAGAAGAACACGACGATTGTTGGTTTTCCCTATACATTTTAAACGAATGTGGGGCACCATCCTATAAACGACTTTCGTGTTGGGACTCTACGAGTAATGCCCGATTCACATTGTGCGATTCTGTTTGCGATTTTGCAGTTGCGACGTTGCTCCTGTAGCAGAAAAAAGCACGCTGGAAGCTGTGGTGCTCAACATCGCAGCTGCGAAATCGCAATCAAAATCGCACCATGTGAATTGGGCTTAAGACGTAAACAAACGAAAGCAACCAGAAAAGCCGATGACGCATACTAGCTAACTGCGTCGCAAAGTGTAAGTTGAAACAACGCATGCCTCTTTGTATACGAACGTTCAATGCGAGTCATTAGAACGCAATCGCTCTAATGAGGCATTCGCGCTGGTGGTTGAACCGCTTTCTCTAATCGCTTTTGCGTGCGCGCAGTTCGTGTTCGCCCAGATCCAGTTCAATTTTACGCGTATCTAACGACCAAAAAAATAAAACGGATCCGCTTTTGCGGCGATTTCTACTCGAACGCCAGAGTGAATGTAGTGCCTAAATGAGTGGGGGCTGAACTCTTTCTCGTATCCCCGTCGAATGCCGCAAGATCGCGGGTGGTACACGGGCAGATATCGCAACAGGCTTTCATTCCCGCGCTTCAGGTCGCTCGGCACGCAGGACGCAACTGCGGCACCCCGACGGGTGGCAATCTTCCGAAGCTGGCGCCTAAGCCGACGTCTTCGACCCGCGAGAGAGCCTACACTTAGGAGATGAAGCAACGTAAAAACAGACAGCTCGCACAAATGATCGGTTTCTCATGGGCATGCGTGAGTTTGTGCATGGCGAGGAAGATAACGGGGGAGAGGCTGAGCAAAGACACTTGAGGACGATCGACACTTTCGCTTCCTCCTCGCCGCTCCTATTTGCAAACGCGTCCCCCTTACACCACGTGACCGCGATCGGCCAGGGGAGACACTCTCAAGTCTAGGCGCTCTAAAACCCGCCGGACCGACGTCCGTCGCCCCCGGTGAATTACCCCAGGCGCCTGTCCGTAATTACGCGGCGAAGGGGCGCCGAAAACGGGGCGACTGATTAATTCCTCGCCTGGAACTTGCCATTACGACCTCGACAACTTCGTTAGTGGAGCACAGCTTGCCTCGCGCTGCCCGACTGAGTTTCCTCCCGCTGAACGACTTGCTAGATTATATATATATATATATATATATATATATATATATATATATATATATATATATATATATATATATAGGATCTCCCTTTCAACGGTCGAGAAGACATCACCGGGTTGTGTATACGTAGGTACTACCGGCGTTCCTGAGAAAAAAAGAAGAGCAGTGTCTTTTCGGACCACCTAGAAAGCTCAAACTCAGTGAGAATGTGACGCTAGTGGTTGGTATTGAACACAAAAGTTAGAGATCATGACGTTACCTGGATCGAGAGATAATTGGGCAAGATGAAATTTCACTGTGAGCCGACGTCCATTTTAGCCTAATATTGTCAACACAAGAGCTGACATTGTGGTTGCTTGTGGGATTCATATCGGTGAAAAACACTTATCAGCAAGAGAGAGACTAATCATCTTTTTTCTTGCTGACAAGTTCATTTATTCACTGGAATAGATGATACAGGCGCCCAGAATGTGACTTCTTGTTTTGACGATATTAGAATTAGGTGACGTCGGCTCATAAATTATTTTTGTTTTTTACCAATTATCTTTTGATCCAGGTGACGTCATGTTTTGAAGCTTTCTCGCTCAATCCCAACTGTTCGCTTTACATTCTCACGGGGTTCGAGCTTTCTGCGAAGCATAGTTTGATTAGCCGGGACGAGGAACCGGTTCTCTTTTCTCGGGAACTCCGAGTACTACGAAAATAATCCAAGGTTTATTTTCGTCGTTCTTGTCCCGCTTGCTTGCACTTTTGCATTTACTTCCATTATAATCCCAGTATTATACTCATGCCGTGAACTTGGTCGTAGTAAGGGGACAGGGGGTCGGTTGTTCCTTCGCAATCCTTCGATATATTACCCGTCGGTACCAAGTAGTGCACTTGTGCTTGTTAACGGGAAGTTAGCTCCCTGTAGGCATTTGGTGCGTCTGCTGTAGATGAGAAACTTTACTAGTACCACTGCCATCTTGGGGTCTTTAACGTGCATCATGAAGTATAGTGCTGTGAGACCCCACGCCGATACCATGCTCATCTCGATTGAAACCGGCAAGGGTGGGGATCGCAGTGCGAGCTTTCACTCCACGCTAACGTTACAAGATTACCTCAGTTGTGGAACTCCCGCTGAAGCGGCACCCCCTTCACTCACTTCAGTCCGCCTCCTGTCGTTCGAAGCGCCATCTAGATTTTCGCCTACGAACTGCGTATTTAATAGAGCTTCGAAATGTACGTATCCCATAGAATACACTGCAGTTACCAAAGCAGGCGTCCGGCGCGTCGAACGACGGAAGGCGAGTCGTAATGAGTAAGGGAGGGTACTGCTCCTGCATGCAGCAGTTCCGTAACTGAGCAAATCGAATAACATTGCTCCCAGCTGCGGTGCGCGAACGCATTCGGCCACCGACCCCCCTGCTCAAAGTACAATAAAACGACCTCACTAAGCGTTCCACGCAGGCGTGACACCGACATAACTTTATTCCATAAGAGGCAGGCTCCATTTGACGAGAAAGCTTGTGCCGGCTCGTTTTCCACTCGCGCTGACAATCGGCGAGCTTGTCGCGTGAGCAGAAAGACTACAGTTCCCACGATGCATGGCAGCAGCAGTGGCGTAATGAAAACTGGCTGTGAGATCGGTCCTTTGACACAAACATCCTCCCGTTGAAAGTATACACTTGGGAACAGATTGCTCGAAGACTTAAAGCAAATGTCGATTGTTTTCTAAGAACAGCATATTGTTGTACTTACGTTGTTTCTTCACCGTGGTAATGTATGAATTATTATTTTGTTCTTGCTGTAAATTGTAAAATTATATTTTTGTTTCATTGTTTTCTTCGTCACTGATTTATTTTAAAACGTCAAATATCTGTTCCTCGTTTCTGTACAGTTTTTGTTCATGTTACCAGTTATTCTCTGACATCTCCTTTTGTTCTAATAGGTTGTATCGTAATCTACCGCCCTACAATGATACTCCATGGGCGAAACATATAAAGTAAACGAATACAAAAATAAATAAAGAAAGTACATTAGCGTTTCGTATGTTACGATTACCGATGTTTCAGGTCGACTCAGAGCTGCGAAGATGATAGGTGTTTCGTCATATAAGGGGGGGGGGCTATGAAGCGAGGCCCTTCTTTTCTTGTCAAACTTAAGATCAACAGTTTTTTTTTTAACTAGTTAAATTTTTCATCTGCTCGTCAATTTCAACTAAAGCTGAGACAGCGATGTTTCACTGACGTCTAGCCCAGCCCCATCCTGTCTACTTAAATTTAGATATGACGAAACGGCTCGTTAAAACGCAGGCCCGCGCTTTCGCCGGCGGCTCCGGCAATCACGAGAGCGCTCAAAAAAAAAAGAATAAGAGGAAAAACAAGTTGCTCAACATTTTGTGCCGATCGTATTGCATTAACGCATATCAAATGAGAGCTGTCGAATGAACACCAAAGTTGCGGCCACACTGCCGATACATCGTACAAAAGACAGTATGTAGTCATGTTCGAAGCATACGTGTATGTACGAAGCAAACCCGCTTATATCAAACTTGCTCGAGGCGAGTCCGCAGGTAATTCTGTCGTCATGTCTGCAGAGCGAATACCATGTATTTTGTGTTATGTACGAAGAGTGTAACTGCGGCTGAAATTACACGAGAACTTCCCTGACGTTTCGTGAGTACAGGGGAGCACGCCTGTAAAGGCTTCCTTGCGTCAAGTTATACGTTACGAAATATTACGTTGAAGTCACCGTGACCTCTGTGCTTCACATTAGGCGAGGCTACCAGTTCAAGGAGAAAGCATGGCACGCGACATTCGAGACACGAAAGTTTCGGTGACCTGTGCGTAACGTAACTTAATGTAAGAAAATGGGGCAGTGTGAATGAGCCTTAAAACTGTGCTTCGGTACGGTCGCCGTTGAACTCCGAGCCAAATATAATATCGTGTTCTTCGGCGCATTTCTGAACTTGTTCGCACTTGAGGGATTTCGAACTGTGAAAGAGTCAATTTGTATGCCTTCATTTATTTTAGGGTTGCCTCGCTGCACTTTCGCTGCATGTGTATACACGCAGAGTTTAAGCAAATCGTCTGCGCAGCAGACGATTTTTCGGATGAAATACACGCCGTCAGTACCCCAATTAGTAAAAACGGTCACGACAGCTTAATAGTTTCCTTTGAAAACGCTTTAAAAAAATGAGAATGGAAGCAAAGGAGGGCGGGAAGAAAGAGGACTCGAGGAAAGGCGCGCGAGCCCGAGCGTGGGCGCGGCCCATCGAAGTTTCCGAATTTCCGCCGCGGGCGCTGACAAAACGTTCTCCTCGAAAGTGCCGATTCAAAGCTCGCTTCAATTTCCGAGCAATTAGGGGCACACAAAAGCCCCATTTCGTACAAACGGACGCCGGCAATGGGGCAGACAACGCGCATGCACGCTGCCACCGAACAAACGTGCACTGTTATCCATCACGATGCGCTTCCCTAATGAGGCCGATTTATTCGCACGTTTGTCCCATCGTATCGACATTACAGCTCGTCTACTCTTTGATGACTTTTCGCTTCTCCATTACCATCCCGGGAATCTCTAAGCCATGTAGACTTAAGAGGAAACATTCGTGAAAATTTTCCCTTCGCGATCACACTGCTCATATGACAGGCACGTAGCCAGAATTTTGCTCCGGGGGGGGGGGGGGCGGGGGTGCGCCCATGACAAAATGTTGTATGAGGGGGAGGGGGAGAGGAGGTCCCAGCAAAATTGAAGATTTTGGGGGGGGGGGGGCGGGCCCCATGGGTATAGAACAAGCGATCCCGCTTTTTCCACTTTTTCTTTTTGAAACCAAGGGATGTTATCCAAGTTATTATTGCTGCTACGGAAAGAGCTCATTTAGTTCTATAATGTAAGCAATACCATTTCGTGCTCGCTAATACTATTTAGAAGTAAAATGCGAAAATGCGCCGATGTCGCGTTCGCGCTAACAGTGTCGCGATGTGTACGAAGCGAACGGGCTTCGAGCGTGCTTAGGGCATGTCCGCAGATCAATCTGCCATCATGCATCTGCAGCAAACACCATTAGCTGCAGATCCAGCAGTGCGACGAGCTGGTAAATGCTGAAAGTTATTTTCTTTCTCCTTTTTTTTCTGAGAAAGAGATGAGAAGGGGTAAAAAAAGGAAAGCCGTTTACAACTCCCTGTAACGCTCGAATCAGAGCGTAGCTCTTGAGGAGGAGGAGGGGAGGGTACGAGGGGGGCCGAGTGACCTCGGGGGAAGGGGGAAGGGGGTCACATGGCCTCAGGGGGTCATAACGTCACTGATGACGTCATCAATGTATGACGATGCGGATGCCGATGACGTCATCAGTGACATCACTGATGACGTCATCAGTGATGATGACGATGACGATGCGGATGCCGATGACGTCATCCGCATCGTCATCGTCATCATCACGTACCTGGGGAGGTCACGTGACCTGGGGGTACCACGTGACCTGGGAGACACGTGACCTCGGGGAGGGGTCACGTGACCTAGGGGTCACGTGACCTCGGGAGGGGGTCACGCGACCTCGGGCGGTTACGCCGAACGGCGACGTGCGACAACGACGGCGACGGCGACGCCGACGCCGCTCAAGCCGGAAACGGGCGCCTTAAGGCTGAACTCCATGGGACGAATTACTGTGACGAATAACTGGCGAACGCCGCCCGACGGCACGCTCGCTTTGCGCGCGACGTAGCAGCCACCGTGTTCATTCCACGCGCAGAGCAAAAGCCGCCGGCCAAAATTCGTCGGTTATTCGCAGCATATTCGTCCCATGGAGTTCAGCCTTAAGAGCTGCGCTCTAAAAGGAGGGTGAGGATGTCGAAGAAGGGAGGAATATGTGTGTGTGCTCTTACGCTGGAGGGCAGGTATATTTTGTGCCAAGTTTTGACTTTAGTTTTGAAATATCTGATCTTGAGTTCGAGATATAACTTGAACTGTATCTTGGAGTAAGACAGTTCATCACGACCACGGTGTAAAGGCCGGTTCAGACACTTGCGTTTGAGTGCGTTTGACTGCGTTGCGGCGAGAACCGAAAGCGAGTCACCGGCACATCTGTGCTTCGTATGAAGCGTGGAATCCAATTCAAGGAATCTTCTTGGCACGCGATAAAAGCAGCAGGAATGCCCTGGTGTCTCGCTGCCGCAACGCAGTCAAACGCAGTCAAACGCAACTGTGTGAACCGGGCTGAAGATAAACTCCTTAGGTGAGGACACGGCGGGGCTGAACGCGCGGCGCGAGGAATCAGATAGTGTTCGTTCGACGGGCATCGGAAAGGCTGCATTATTCCGCGGCCACCGTGCCCGCGGCTGACAGTGTCGCCGGCGGCCAAACGGCGAAACTGCGTGAGAGCAAAAAGTTATCTCGTTGCCATGACAGCCCGGTACACCTTGGTCTTTCTGCACGAGCAACAACCTCGCTGGAGCTCTTCGCGTGTGGAGCATAAGGCGGCACGAGCCTGCACGGGCCGTCTTTGTCGTGCCCACGGGTCGACGAGTCATCTGCCGGCGCCGCTTGAAACCCTATACTCTGTTTCAGCTAGTGTTGTACCGCAGGAAAGGCTACAAGCGCGAGCTCTTTGCTCTAAAGCACATCTCGGCGGCACATGCTCTCGTGCACCAGGGCAGCTGCCAACGCTATGAGCTCGCGCTTCTTGCCTTCGCTGCGGTACAAGATATGGTGAAACGAAGTATAGTGAGAGAGAGAAAGAGAGAGAGTGAAAAGCGAACTTTATCTGAACTGCGCGAGGAGCGCGCTGTCCTCACCAGGGTAGCTAAACTCGTGGAGCAAAACATTCTTCGCTTTTTGACGTAGCGGGGGAGTGACCAAAAGAACGCCGCAAAGTTTCCTCCTCCCTGCGCGCGCTCAACTTCGCAACTTTTGACGAAAAATCCCCCGCGATCCCTAGGCGGTCCACGAGAGCACGAGACAGCGCGGGGAGGCGAGCGTTCACGCCGCTCGCTGTACGTTGTCTTTGAGCTCTCTAGCGCCGACAATCCCGTCATGCCTCGCCCAGGCGAGGAGCGAGAGCAGACGACGGGAGTTCGTCTGCTACGAGGCGGCATTCGCACAGCGGAGCTGAAAGAAAAAGTTGGCATTCTGCTCGAAATCGCGTCCCGCGGGCCACAAACTCAAACGTGAGCTTGAATTGTAAGCGTCTGATATTCCACGAAGGGAGGAATCGACGACCCGTGGTCGTCGATTCCTCCCTTCGTGGTTTGGGTCGCTTTGTGGCCGTACAGACGCTGAAATCTACCAGTGTGTAATGAAAGGCCCAGGACAAACACAGATGCCGCGAGATCTCGCATCATCTGTGTGCAGGTGAAAAGTGGAACATTTTTCGACAAAGCTCCCGCAGCAGAAACCTGTGACGCATTCACTCAGCGTCCGGGAAGGCTAAACATGGAGACGTTGCCCGAGGCTCAAGCACAGTCATATTTGAACGGCAGCTATCTTGCCCCGTCGTATTTTGTTCGAGAAAGCTCTCGTTCTCAATGCCCTCACCAGGGAAATAAAAAAAAGTCTTACGAAACGTATTGCTAGATGTTCCAAAGAACTAGATTTAAGCAGTATCCTTTCAGTGGTTCACTCATAATACTAAGCTTAAAACGAAGCAAGCTTTTGCGCGTACAGTGCCATAAATTTTCTCAAGTGTATGCTGTTTTGTAGTCAGCTGGCTTCGGAAACTTACGCCGTCTGTAGATATATCTGACAGCCGAGTTCCTTAATTGGAAATCATCGCAAATATAAGTGACACGTTGCAGGCAGCGACTGCGCTCCCGCATTCCCACCCATCACGTCTAACAAAAAGGCGCTAGTTTCGGTTTGAGGTCGGTACTTTTCTACAACATCTATGGCGACAGCATCAGTCTGCACTAGGTGCATTCGGCAAGTTCGTCCGGGGCCTGTTCTCCGTGCAGCACTCCGCGGTTGCAATGCATTAGAACTCTCACAGTGCAAGTCTGGATCGCGGATCGGGAGCCCGTCACTGGCCTCACCGGCGGCCATTGCTTGACAACAGGCAATGCGCCGCGTCCTGTCTAGTTCTCTCTTCGTTTTCGTCCTTGTTGTTTTGGCGTATTACACCATGAGGCAATACACGAAAGTCTAAGGGAGAAACACGCAAAAATAGGAAGCTTGTACGCGGTGCTCGAGGGCGAGTATTTTATGACGTGCTGCGATGATTATATCGGGTGCTTGGAGATCAACTAGACATTCGTCAAACGTTCAAACATTGATTATAAAAAAAGGGCCGGAGCATTACCGACTTTACTGACGTCGCTTGCTTCGGTTGCTAAATAAACGGCACGTTCAGCGACTGAACGGCACGCTCCGAGTTTCAGTTTGTCACGGAAGCCCTCACAGCAGTTCAAAGAAAAAGCTTCCACCAGAAGCACTATGTACATGCGGTTAAAACGATGCGAATGTCCGCAGTAAAGGCCTTCCAACTTATCGTTTGCTGAGCTCTGATGACTCCGAGATCACAGATGACACCACAATAACTCTCGGTAGCCCTTGTCTCATTAAACACATCACAGTTAACGCCCAACAAAGTCGCCCTCGACCCTCAACCACACAACGTTTATTTAAACAAGATTGGTATTCTAACGCGTTTAATATTCTTGCCCACAATATTAACTGTTATTTGCGGAAACACGATAGAAGTTTCATGATCGAGAACAACCTACTAACGTAATAAAATTGAGTTTTCCCGTTTCTCCTGTAGCATGCATTAGATCGTGTCAAGCGATGACTGCCGGTGGTGCCGCTCGACCCCAGCAATACAGGCCTCTATCCGCGATCCAGCCTAATAAGAGATCAGTGGTGCCAGTGCTATTAGACATAAATCGTGTATTTGCATCGGTACACCCATACCTGCCGGATGTCGGGACGAGGCACAAAACCGTACATCCAGCCAATATTGAAGCCGATTTTCGGCCGAAGTTGCCTCGACACTCGCCAAGAAGCAACGTGTTGTTTCGGCGACTCGTTTGTGTAATTTAATTTTTCAGTCATTTTATTGGGTCCCGGGCCACTGTGTACACCCCAAAAAGGAATGTACAGTGGTAATTACACCTTGACGAGAAGGAGGCACGTAGCCAGGATTTTGTTTTAGGGGGGGGGGGGGCGCCCATGACAAAGTGCTCTATGAGGGGGAGGGGGGAGAGGCGGCCCCAGCAAAATGGAAGATTTTTGGGGGGGGGGTCACGGGGGGGGGGAGGGCGGGCCTATGCCCCCCCCCCCCTGGCTACGTGTCTGACGAGAAGGGGTATTGTAGTTTTACATCTTTATAAAAAGGTGTAGTGCATTATCACACGTTTTAAGAAACGTGTTTAAAAAATCACACATTTTTAAAGGTGTGAGGTTTACATTTTTTTATAAGGTCTATTGCTACACTTATTAGGGGTTAGTTATTGGACACCCCACTTACACGTATAAAGGTGTGAAAATGTTTAATTTGTATATACCTCTAACGGAAGAAAATCTCTTTCATGTGATTACATCGCGTGCCGATGAAACGATCTGTCGATGACACGTCGTTCGATGAACTGATTTGACCGCCAATGAGTAACGACTGCCAGTAAAATTTCGGGGAAATAATTCTGCCGGCTGCCGGGAGACTCGAACCTACCCAAAAATTATCCCGGTTCTTGTTTGTTTTCCAACATTTTGAATTGTATACGAGTTTATTAGTACCTCTTCGGATATTGCAGAAAAAAAAAAAACGATGGCAGCCGCAAAAACTCCTGACAGCCCGGCTCACAGTCATGTGGGAGACTGACAGGTGCTCGTCAGTCGCCACCATGCCTTGAAAGCTACCGGTTTCGAAGAACCGGAGCGCGCAAAGAACTTGTGGTTCCACGGTCATGATAGACGCGATTGTCCGCCGCCTCGAAGTCCGGGCGCCGAACGAAGCTCGTCGCAGAGTCAACGCACATCGGCTTTCGATAGCCGGTACTGTCGCCGAAAGTCGTCGTCAGGGAGTTGAAAGGCGTCCCCGGTGGTCTCAGTAGCGACGCCGACGGTGGCGGAAGATAAGCTCGGCCGCAGCGTACGGCACCGCCATGTTGACAAAGTTGAACTTCGCCTCGATCCGAAGCGAAGATCTCGAGCTCAAACCACGGCTCTCGCAAAGTTCGGAAACGTCACTTTGACGTCAGCGACAACTTCGACAAACGAGGTTTCTTTTTAAACAAACTTCGGAGGGATTTTGAGCGTCAGCAGGTCGCCTAGGGACAATCTGTGAAGCATTAATTTTAGCTTGGCGTAGGGATGTAGGGACAAATGGGCGCTACGTCATCGGCGAAGCCGTTCAATCAGCGGGCACCTCGCGCCCCTCACGCGCCGCACGCGCGCCTCGATGAACTTTGCTACATTCTGCCTCTGTCAAAGAAATGAGCGTTCGAATGATTGACACCTCGCTCGGCGCGACGTCAGCGTCGCGAGAGTCCAATTAGCGCGTTCCGCAAACTTCGGGCACAAAGTTGTGCTTGACGAGTTTAGCGACCCTGAAGAGTATTATCTTACACCGTGATCACGACTTTAGCGGCCTAGCCTGTGGTCGTGGCATGTATACTTTATATGAAAATAAATATATCGGCACTTTTTGAATAACACACACAAAAAAAAAAGGCCAGCCGCATAAGATATGGAGATTCTGGAAAAGCTCGAATTATCCGAATTATGTCTCTCGTTTTTTTATATTACTTGTACATGTTATATATCATCGGTTTCTGCGTACTATAGGTTGCCGAGCTATGACTACCGTCTTTACCTTGACGTTGTATGAGAAACGATACATTGAGAGGTTGTGTCAATAGATTTTTACTTCGTTAATAAAAACAGAGCTACAGCAGCCTCTCGTCATCATCTATAGACGGTCAATGGTTTAGAGTAAATTGGAAGCCGCTCCCACCTCTTTCCACTTTAACAAAGCCAAGGTCGCCTCTTCTCCAGCGTAAGTAGAGGTAGAAGTCTCGGCACGTTCAACTTATGTTACTGACATCCGGTAGGTTGTTTGTGAAACGATATTTATAAGGTTTGCTTTGTATCGAAGACTGCAATCCACCCACGGCAAGTCGATCATAGTCTCAAATGTCAGACGGTCCTAGGGTGACAAGAGTAATACGAGAATTCTGCAGAAAAGGACGGAACGCCTCGAGGGGACTCATTATCAACGACAGTTTCCATGGCGGCTCTCCTATCAGCGGTCGCGCCTACGTCAAAGCCGAAATAATACAAACGCAAAAAAAGTAAGTTAAGTACCACAACTGCGGGTGTAAAGTAAACGAGTATAGGCGCACACGCCCACTCAGAAGCGATTCGCACTAAAGTCCTTCTATCGATAGAGAAAAAAAGTATAGACAACAAACGTGAGGAGACTCTGTGATGGTTGTAGCCGATGTAGGCAAGAAATGTCAAAGTTGACTGCAGAAGGACGCTCTTTTTTTCTTCTCATTTTTATACATTTGTGTTGTTGTTTTGTTTGTTTTTGCTGGGCTCGCCCATCCATAATGACGCCAGCGGGGAGCGGGGGCCCTTTCTAATAATAAGCGGACGAATAGGATCAATATTTATCGTTTGTTTACGGTGCACAGAAAAATAACTGGCATCATACTTGTTTCAAAAGAAAGAGTAGGCGGGATATGATTTCTAATTTGACACGCGGCTATCGCTTTGGAATTGTTTGCTTGCCTGTGCTTTCTGCTCATTAATGACAATTTTGTCGCCGCCAGGGCGCCCACCGATATCAATATGCAAAATTTCCTCTTTTATATATAAAATAAAGGAACATTATACGTACAACTTTTCTAGACAGTATAAAAATCGACGCAACATCAAACAAAATTTCAGTCACAATTTTTTTTAAAAACGAGATTGGCACACGTTTTTTTTTAAACTATAACTAGCTTCGATAGCCAGTCATGCGTTTTTTGTATTCCAAGTTAAATGATGATATACAAAATTTAGTCTATATGGTTGATGTTACGGCGCAAGAACCTATAGGTCAATCTTTTTATAATATTAGAATTAAACTAAGCACGTCATAAAAAAGACCTTGAAACACAACTTACTTATAAAATGCACAAACAATCAGTGACTAAATAGTGACCTTCACACTGGACCGCAATAATAGACACAAGTCTATCATTAAAAAAACACCTAAAAGTTTTGAACATATTTTCGATATCGACGGAGGAAATCAGAAAAAGTTTTGCCATAATCTAGCACGCGTTCATAAATTTTCCAACGTCAACTTTCTAAAAGAAAAAAAAATCACGAGTTATTTTATTTTTGTGAAGGTGGATGACCAGCGAAGCTGTTTAGCGCACGACACAGACCCGCCCCGAGGAGCCGGCGGAAACTAGACACGCGCGACGGGACCGCCGCCCCGGAAGCGCGGAAGGAAACTATCGGCACGCAAGCGCTTGGAACGACGACAAAAGAGAGGGCGGTGCGAGCGTAGACATGGCCAAAGCGGGTTGTACAGTGGCAAATCTTGGAGAAACCTTTATTATCTACCTGAGAATCTACTGATCTTGAAAATGGTGCCTATCGATAACTAATCTGCTGAACAGACATATTGCTAAATTACCCAAGCACCAAGGAGAATGCAGGGAATGGTGTTCCACGCGCCGCACGTGCCGGCGTCTGCAGCAGTAACTGTTCAAAAGCAAAAGCATAAAACAAATGGTATCTTGCACGCGCGTTCGTCAACGCTTTATTTCGATTATTTACACTGAATCTTTTATACGGGGAAGGCGTTCGCGTGCGGCGCGGGCGGCGGTGCGAGCGTAAAGTTTTTGGTCACGCACACGAAAAATCCACGGAACTCAAACCATAAACAACTTCGCTGTAAAAAATAATATATAATAAATATGTTTTAATGTTATATGTTTGTTTTAACTGAAAGCTAAATGGGCCTGTACCACAACAATTCGGCTGAGTCAAATTATACATAGCGACCGCTCTGTCGTTGGCCTAACGGCGGTAACACCCCTGCCACACGGCAAATTTTACCGTAATTTCAATGGAATGGCATTAAAGGGGCGGTGCAACGATATTCGTTTGGAATGTCTTTTCACTTTACCTGAACTTACTGGCGCAACGGGGACCCAAGTATACTCGCACGCAACGCTGTATATACATACCGAGAAATGTCTTTGTTGCGGTGTAATTTGAAGGATAACAGCCAGCGTGTTCTTTCAGTCGCTCCTTCGTAAAACCCGATCACGTAACACGGTGGTCGCAGTATTGGCATAATCCCCGAGGTACTATACTTTAATGCGGCTCATAGATTGGACCCGAGCATTGCGTGAACACTCGATTTGGGTTCGTCATAATCAATAGCTCGACAAGCATTCGGGTAGTGGCTCGTGTCTTGTCGTTGCGATTACAACAATAGCCAAATCCTAACAATGTCTGGAATTTAGCGCGTGTGCTGCGCTTTGCCAACCCCAGCGCGTGGCTATGATCAACATTAGCGTCATATAATCGGCTCCAGCTCACGTGGCCGCAAGTTCTGGCTGCGAGTTGAGGGGATGAACTCTGCTCGGGTTTCTTTAATTTTGTAGCGTAAGCTACAGTGGCCGAGGGTGAGCAGTTTCGCGTGGCTCCTGGAGAGCCGTGCTGCGCATGCGCGAGGAGAGGTGATGGAACGGGCAGGACTGGTATGGCGCCTAGGTCAGTCCCCGATGCACGCGCCGCGCGAAATGCACCCGCTCGAGATCATGGTTCCCGCTGTCCGGTTATTCTGGGCGGCAGCTTGTTGCTTGATACATAACAACACGGCGCACAGTTGGCCAAACCAACGACGGGCATCTGGCACGCCCCAGCGGAGGACTGAGGATTAATTTGGATCACTTGGGGATCTTTTGACGCGCAACCGAAAGCTCGGTTACACGGCGCCTCCTCCGCAATAAGAAGGGCGGAGAAGCTTAACTCATCGGATCCCGAAGTAGTCACATAATGCGTATACCGTGTGTGTGTCATTGAAGCAGCAGTAAGCATGGTAATCAAGCTAATTCTAGACAACCAAGAAAGCTAATAATAACCAGCTGACCCTAAGCTTACGCTACGTACATCCTGGCATAGCCGAGCTAAGCCACTGCAATTTTTTCCTGCAACCATCTTTGCACAAAGACAAAAAAATAAAAAATAACGCGTATTTTATGGATTATAAATGCAATGGATCCATTCTGAGCGGTATTTGCGCGAATTTTCTCCGCCCCTCTAAGTAATTCACGAATCAGCTTCCAATCCTGACTATGATCGTCGCGCTGATTGGCCAAGCGGATAATGTCAGTCGATGGAACTGTGATTAAATTTTACCGCGTGACCTAAAAATTCAAAAACAAAAAAGGACCGGGATAAAACTCTCCTTAAAATAAACACCCGATTGTAATAATCCTAGCGCTAGCATAAAAACTGCGCTCACGACCGCCTGCTCATTTGTGTATGTAAAAAATTAAGTGGAGCTACGTCGGTATTTTAGTCGCGTACCGAAAAAACAACTTTGACATAAAAGTAAAACAAAAATACCATCTGCAATACTATATGAAGTGTGTTCTTTATGCGGTGTTAAATATTAAAAAAACGAGATATAAAAAAAATTAAAATATTAGAAAGGAACGAGTAATGGAGTGGTTTTCCCAAATTAAAAGTTCAGGGCTGGAATTTTTAGCCAATCAGGACGTTTCTAGGCGGCCGCTCTCTCAGCGTTCGTCATCTGCATACGCGCGCTCGTCCGCTATACTCGCCATAACAAGGATCACGAAAAGAAGAACAAAAATGTGACGGGGAACCGCGAGATAATTAATATGTGATGATTCCTTTTTCAAGAGCTTTACTTAAAATACTGAATAAATTAATGACTCCTAGGCCGAAAATCAACGCATGAATAAACCGTTGACGTAGCACTGTACCGTTTAGATATTTACACTCTCAAGAAAAAAAGGGTGTAAAAGGTGTATCGTTACGCCCTTTATCCCATATAATACACCCCAAAACTTCAATTCGAAGTACACCGCCCTACAGTCGAACAGAGGGCCCAAAATTTTAACGAAGGGCTTGATAGCCGTGTGGTACAACTTATTTAAATAGCTAATGTACGTTTTACTGACTACAAAAAAACTATGTACGGGGTTTTCTTGGCCTATACTGTAAAAACTCGGTGTTTTCTTTATGTGGTCTTTGATACGTACTTTAGCTATTTAAAAAGTTATATCACACCGTTATAGAGCCCCTCGTAAAATTTGGGGCCCTCTGTTCGACTATAGTGCAACCAACCTCTGCTGCGTCGCGCGATGACAGCGCGGCAGAGGTTGTTTGCACTTTCTCTCCACAGGGCGCGGCGCCGCCGGGGCCGAGATGTGCTCCGATAGCAAACCGAAACTTAAAAACCCGTCGAATTTGTGCGGTTTTTCAGAAAGCCGTAAAATGCTTCGCGTGCCTTCTATCGTTCTGCACTTTGTTGATTTTGTGTTTTTCGATGATGCTGAAAAATTTTGTAATTGAAATCATGCCTTTAAACACAATATTAAAAAGTTAATTACGCAAAAATAATTAACAACCAAATGATTCCAGACTTTAATAATTTTCCTAAATGTGCCCCTGGCCCAGGACCAAAACGACACAAGCCGTTTTTCGTTGCGATGAGTAGTTTTCGCAGGAGCGATTTGGCCTGCGTTCTCTGAAACACCCTGTATATAATATATATATAGGGTGTTCCCAAAACAAATTTACAAGGTTTTTGTCACCGCATAAATAAACTATGCATAGCCGAATGCTCATTTTTGGCCAAAACGTAGCGCTAGAAGCACGAATCAGATGCCAAAGTTTCAGCACGAACCGATAGTTGATTCAAAAGTTATAAGTGATTCTGAACATTTCAATGGGAAGATGGGGCGAATTTTCGCCCGTTTTCGGTTTCTGGGGCTGTAGAGCACCATGTATTCGAGAGGTCCATCGGCCACCATTTTCCCATTGAAATCTTCAGAAAATCATTTATAACTTCTAAATAAGATATCGGTTCGGGCTGAAACTTTGGCATCTGGTTCGGACCTCTAGCGCTACCTTCGGGCGGAATGAGCGTTCGGCGATGAGTAGTTTATTTTAGCGGTGAATAAAACCTTGTAATATATATTTATTTTTTTTTCTGGGGGGGGGGGGGGGGGGGGGACGCGCACACGCCTTGGCCTATGCGAAAGTTCTCATAATTAAAATGAAAAGAAAGGTGTTTACAATTCTTTGTAATGCCGAATTAGAGCAGAGCTCTTGAGGAGGAGGAGGGAGGGGTATGCCCCTCCTCCCGCTGCGCACCCTTCCCTCCTCCTCTCCAGCTCCCCTCGCATTTAGCGGGAAATTTAGCAGAAAAATTTCCCGCTAAATAAAGCGGAACAAATACCCGGCAAAATTTAGAGGAGAAATGTTTCCGCTAGATTTAGCGGGGAATTTATTCCGCTAATTCAGAGGGTACATTTTTCCGCTAAATTTAGAGGGAAACTTTTTCGCTAAATTTGGCGGGAGATCTTGTTCGCTAAAATGAGTAGGGAATTTTTCCGCTAAAGTAAGGCGTCGTGTGACGTCACGAGGGTGACGTCACATGTGACGTCATTATGGAAAACGTCCCATCATGCAACGCGCGATTACGTCCACGGCGACGGCGAAGCCGCTCAAGCCGGAAACGTTTGCCTAAGAGCTGCGCTCTAAAAACAAATTATTTTGTGGAACGGATTTATACACCAAGTCATATTTCGGCGTGCTCAGGACTGTTAAGAAGGTTAACTCAAAATGCTACTGTAAATAGCTCCTAATTTCCCAAAGTTACCAGACAAAAACGAAAAAATTAAATTTTTGTCTGGGAACCAAAATTTCGTTTTTGCTCAAACACCAAAACCTTTCTTTTCTTTTTCTCTTTCTGGAAGGTTAGGGCATTCCAAAGCATTAAAAAGTTAAGGTAGGGCCAAACTCGACCTTGGATTTCACCTAAGTCTGTGTATCTTGGCAGCAAAGGCTGGTTGAAACATTTGCAACGGTTGCGGTTGCATGCAACCGGAACGACCGTAACGACCAAAACACCGCAACAACCGTGACTCATAGATTGCTTCGCGAAGCTACCCCTTGCATCGCTTGCCATGTTGTGTACGGCAAACACTTGTCCCGGTGATTTTGCCGTTATGGTCGTTTCAGTTGCATTCGAACGCAACCAACGCAGGTGTGTCAACCAGCCTTAACTCACCACACAAGTGCCAAAGCTAGTAATGCTTACTGCGCGTATTCTGGCTATCATCTAACACCTTTAAACCAAAATCGCAAAAAAACGTGTTAGAGTTAGGCTTTACTGATGGTTCTTCAATTCATCCGTGACATAGTTTACTCAAGTCTGGCACCTTGACAATTATGTGGCGAGTCAGAGAAAAGCCAAAGCCATAGATGCCAAGCTTGTGTCAAGTTGGGCGTTTTTGTGGCGTACTACCTGGGGCAACACTCATGGCGAGCTTCCTAAAGCCTGGTTCACACAGTTGCGTTTGACTGCGTTTGACTGCGTTGCGGCAGCGAGAAACCAGGACATCCCTGCTGCTTGTATCGCGTGCCAAGAAGATTCCTTGAATTGGATTCCACGCTTCATACGAAGCACAGATGTGCTGGTGACTCGCTTTCGGTTCTCGACGCAACGCAGTCAAACGCACTCAAACGCAAGTGTCTGAACCGGCCTTTACAGTTTGATAAAAATGTTGAAATGGAGCGACAAACCATTCACATCAGCCAAGAAACTGGAACCGAAACTTATTGGTAGGAACCTACCATATTTTGCTCGAGTAATTACCCGAGCAAAATACGGTAGTTTCCTACCAATAACAGCCCGGATATTAATAGCGGCGCTGTTCACGAGCAAAGCATATGGGTCTGCTTTCCCGTAAAGCAGGTGGATAGCGAATCGCCGTGATCGGCCGCAAAATAGGGAGTTTTCGTAGATCGTTTTCGCGGCCCCGCAACGCTCTCGGCAACCCGCTACGTTACCCGGAATTTTACAGCCAAGGCCATCGGCACGCAGGCGCACTAGCGGCCTCTTCGTTGCGATGGGCTTAGCGGAGAGGAAAACGCGGTCTACGAAAACTTCCTATTCGCAGCGTTTTACGGGACAGAGATAACGTATTCACCCGAAAATGCGATCTGCTCAGATCGCATTTTTACGGAGAATCGCGTTCTCGACCTCGTTATTCTCTGACTGGTTTTAGGCAGGACGCGATAATTGGCTGTACGTGTGTTCAACAGGCAAGTAGACGCAAGGGCCTTGTTGATGAAAAGTACGGCTATTACTCGAGCCCCGCCTCCCTAGCTTTGGTTCCACTGCCACCGAAAGTTGTTCCCGTTTATAGCGGATTCGCTGCAACGTCGAAGATTTCCTGGTAAAAGGCCAAGGAATACCACAAAGTCGCCTGGTGTGTGTGTGTGTGTGTGTGTGTGTGTGTGTGTGTGTGTGTGTGTGTGTGTGTCGTGCGTGCGTGCGTGCGTGCGTGCGTGCGTGCGTGCGTGCGTGTGTCGTGCGTGCGTGTGCGTGTGTGTGTGTGTGTGTGTGTGTGTGTGTGCGTGTGTGTGTGTGTGTGTGTGTTTCTAGAACTGAAGCTAGATAGATGTAGATGGTGCAATTTTACTTGGGATTTCGAAGCTGTAATGTCGGGCACCTGCAGCTTCCACCACGCGTTTTATTGGCCACCCTTGCGACGTCGCAACAGGAAACAAGCAAATAAAATCGCACCATGTGAACCGGGCATTAGATGAGACAGCCTGCGCGCCTATCGAGCGAAGTAACTTGGGAAATTAACATATTATGGTACCGTATACCTCGAGATAGGAACGCACTTTTTGTCCTGTATACACATCGCCTCAACTTTCTAAAAAAAAAAAAAGAAAGGAAAAGACCAATAAATTAAATTCCCTAATAATAAAAAATAATAAAATAAAAAAGTGCAAACGCAGTGCCATTGGATGTGCCCGATCACAAAGCACTCGAGAATCTGATACTTTCTAACGTTAACCAGATATTCGACATCTCAATGGTGAACTTCTTTCTAAGATAAAAGACAAACGTTCCTTTTTAATCACATTCGCCTCACGTCTTTTTTTATCTACGCGGAGGAGAATAAATTTAGACCGCGCCACATTCCAAGAGCGACGAGGATAAGCAAGCACCTCGGAGGCGAAAACGGAAAAGAGATACCACCGCCGAAGACAACGGACGCGACGAAAATGAGAATCTGTCGAAGAGAATGGGATTCAGGAGGACGGTGTTGGAACAGATATAACGGATGAAATGTGCGGGGCAAGGCACGCAAACAGTGCAAAGCCCTGGCACCTTTCTTCTTGACGACGCTGAAATTCGCTTTCGGGATTCCTGGGATCCCTCTTGGACGGTTTCGTCACCGTTGACGACGCGAAAAAGGGGGAAAAAAGAAGAGCGGCATATACCCAAAACGTGCTTTCAAAGGAAACAAGGCCTAAGGAGAAAGCTCCGCCAAACTCAAAAATCAAACTAATAAAAAAAATAAAAAACCGCGGGGCGCACTATATTGTGAAGCTGAGGGGGGGGGGGGGGGGGTATTTCGCTTTCGCGGCGTGCGCGTTCAGGCCGAGAAAAGGCTGCTTTGACTGGGGATATTGAGACAGTACAGGAGAAAACAATTCGATACTCGGTGATGTCCAGTCACGCCACCTTAAACACGAAGCCACTTTGCTCTAAAATTGATCCCTTAACCTTCGTTTAACCTACGATTTCTGTAGCCAATCTTATGAATGGCTCTGACATCTTTCCTTCCCCTCGTTGACAAGGCTTCTAGGATGAGGAACTTCTGAAGTTAAACGTAAGGCCACGAAGGCACTAGTTCTATGTCATCCTAATTTAGACAAAAATAATTACAATACTGTATGTAAATACTGCGTTTCAGTTTTAAAGCCATAGCTTTATATGTGAACCCAGCACGGGCCTCCCTTGCTTGTGTTGACGTTGGTCGCGCCGTAGCAAGGCCAGTCTTGGGTAAGTTACTTTTAAAAAGTAATTCGTTACAGTTACAGTTACTTTCAGAAAAAAGTAGCGAAGTTACCGTTACAGTTACTGCAACAAAAGAGTAACTCGTTACAGTTACAGTTACTTTTAAAAAGTAACGACGTTACTTTTCAGTTACTTTTCTATAACACAAAAAATTAGGAAAAACTAGAAAACGCCCGTCACAAAGTTTTATTGCATAAAATGAAAAAAAAGTCCGCTTTTACTTCATATTATAACTTAGCAGCAGTTGCTTCTCGAAATCAGTGTTTGAAAGTTTCCACGCCAGAGTAATGGCGCAAATCAAAATGCGAAACATGCGCAGTGCCCTCCGTGTGTATTGTTGTTTCACGGATTAAAAAGCGTTTGCACAGAAAAAAAAAACCCCACAACATAGATAGTGCTTTAAAACACTAAGATGTAAGTGTTCAGTCATAAAGTACAAGCGCGTGCGTAAAGATAACTAGATATTTTTTATGAAATCTACACGTGGCTATATTCGGATCGTGACTCATGACAAAGAACGTATTCACAAGTTTGTGCAAGGCCATTTTGACACTCGAAATGTCGGAACAGACGATTTGGAAAGTGCAAGATGTAGCTAAATAGTACTCGTTCAGTGATATATTTTTCATAAAATGCTGAAAAGTAACGACAAAAGTAACGTCGTTACTTTCATCGTTACTTTAGAAAAAGTAACTCGTTACTGTCACAAGTTACATTTTTAAAAAGTAACTCGTTTCAGTTACAAGTTACAAAAAAGTAACGAAGTTACAGTAACGCGTTACTAGTAACGCGTTACTACTCAAGACTGAGCAAGGCCACAGGAAAGAATGTCAGCAACCGAGCGCAGCTGTTGATAATAGGGAGTTTTAGCAGGTCGTTTCCACACGAACGGTTCGCCCTCCAACGCATCGGCGACGCCACTGCGCATGCGCGCGCGAGTCGTTCGGGACGTCGGGAGGCTCTTCTCGTTCGTTTCTCCCATTCCGGCCGCTGGAGTCGTCACCGCAACGCAGCCAGCACCGTTCACGACTCGGGTGAAAAAAGATGGCGGTCGGTTCGGCGACTGCCTTCGCCGACCCAGCCGAGCGTTAGGCTTAGGACAGCGGGAGGAGATTTGCCGTCCTGTTAGTCTGCTTCATTTGAGAGGTTGAACCAAATCATTTCGAGGACTGCTCACAATGGTAAGCGATCGTGAATGCTGTAAACTATACGCATGCTAGTAAATGTTTGCGATCTGCGGGCAGACTAGCTGCCGTGGCGACCGCGAGCAGACGAAATGATTTGGTTCGACGGCACACAACGTGAACGATCGTTCAAGTTCAGGATGACGGAGACACACCACATACCTTTACGGTCGTTTAGATACTTTTTACTCCATCTAGCTTCGCAGTTCTTGAAATTCCGACCGGCCAATGTTACATCGGCCGCCTTGTTTACATCAGTCGTACGCCGGAAACACGAGCCGCCACCACGGTGTCCGCCACGGATTTACACGTTGCAGAATGTTTCACATGTTCACTAGAAGATTGCGCCACCGTTAAGAACTATCATCATTAGAGAGTTTTAGGGAACCGTTTTTGCACATCCGATACGGTACGATCGGCCCTACGGTACGAACTGCGCATGCGCTTGTCCTCTGCGATCTTACCGTAATGCGGTGGTCGAACCGTAAGGCACGACCGGCACGATCAATGGCCGACAGGGACAGTCTCGCTTGGTTAGCAAAACGGCTATTTCGCTGGCGGAGAGAGCGTGCCGTGGCTTCAAACATGATTAAAATAACTCGTGGTAGTGCCTGGCAGGAGCGCCATATGTGACAGCAAGTGCATAAAGGTGGATTCAGCAAATAAAAAGAAAAATACAGAACAAAACGCAATCGGACATCCTCAATAGAGATAAATTAATGTTTAGCAGAAGCGAAAATCGTCTGCGCAGTAGCTCAGTGGATTGGAGCGTCAGTTTCGTGAACCCGTAGGGGCGTGGTAATGGAGAGTTCAAATCCTGTTGGCCCACACACCTTTTTTTCTTTTTATATTTAAAGTTTTTTTTTATAATGAAAGTTTTTTTTATATTTTACGGTTTTTTATATTCTGTTTTTTCCATATTTTTTTGTTTTTTTATATTTTAAGTTTTTATTTCATATTTTCAATTTTGTTTCATATTTTAAGTTTTTTTTTCATATTTAAGTTTTTTTTTCATATTTTAATTTTTTTATATATTAAGCTTTTTATATTTTTTAGTTTTTTATATTTTAAGTTTTTTATATTCCGTTTTTTATATTCTAACTTTTTTTCTTATTGTAGGTTTTATATTTTAAGTTTTTTTTTCATGTTTTAAGGTTTTTTTATATTTTTCAGTTTTTTCAATATTACGTTTTTTATATTTTATGTGTTGTTTTTTTTTGTTTTTTCATGCAAACGTTGGGATGTGTATTTCGAGCACTTATCACCCGTTTTTACAGCTGCTTTATGACTGAGGGTTATCTGTAGTGTCAACAGAGTGAGCAACAGCCTTCTGCATCAAGGCTCTGGATACTTTTTAGTTTAAAAATGTTTCATGAATTAAAAATTTGTCTTCTAATGCTAATCACATATATCCTATAAAACGAGCCCTTTAAATATTGGGTGATAGTTTTAATAAGTGCACAGCAGTAAAGTTACAGGTTTTCCTTTATTTTTCTTTTTCGTGGTCGTACCGTACACCGCTCAACGATCGGTTCGCGGGCGTACGACCGTGATCGTCTGCTATCTTTACCGTAAGAGAGCAACATGAGCGCCGTATCTACCTCCGTCCCTCCGCCTCCTCCTCGCAAGCAAGTTTCAGCGGAAGATTATATCTTTCTACTTCGGGAGGTGCTAGGCGCTAATCCTTTTTTACTCCAGCCCTTTGGAATGACGTCCTTAAAGGCTTAAACGCGGCGTCGAAAAAGAACTTCTCGTTGCGAGGAGCGAAGGAACGGATTGACCTCCTCGTAATTTTGTACAAGAAAAATGACCGCCTCAACTTGAGAAAGTGGGTATATTTTTGTTATTTTTGTATTTTATTCGCGATTTAATATTCCTAGTTTTATTTGCCCATAACTTTCTTAATACTCGACCCTGCAGTGGGCCTCGAGGGAAAGACACAGGATCGCTGGTAGACGACTTCGAATGTTGATGATAAGCGCGCGCGAGCGTGTTCTTATTTGTGTGTCAAATCAAGTTTGCTGTCGGCGACTTTTCAGCGTATCAGGACGTGGTTGGAGTAAACATCATATTTGGTTGATGTAAAACACCAAAGCTTGTCCACTGAGAACGTATGACTTACAAAAAACAAGTTACCATGTACGGTCGAGGAACTATTTATTCCCCAAAAGTATAAATCGGATAAACTGAAAAAAAAAAAAAAAAGATACGGTGGGAAACGAGTCCCTGACACCCAGATTCAGCCGTTGGTTGTCAACGTCTCCGGGATGCGCAGCGCCAATCGGAGATGGGGCAGATCCTCCTTTGTGAACCTGAACTGCCGTACGACGTCCTCCTCGTCCATCGACGCCAAGTTGAACGTCCCATGCCTTGCCGTCAACACGCCCGAATGCCGAGGCCGGGATGCGTAACCGCCTCCGTTGACTGCTACGAACTCGATCGCTACGAAGTCAACACAACTGTCATCGTTGGTAAAAGACGGCCCGTGTCAGTCGTTTGCAAAGCGACGTAGATGGAAACAAATTGCCGCGGCGTTTTTCGCGGCCTCGGAGATGCATAGCGAGCCGACGTTAAAAACTATACGTATGAATTACGAGAGTTTCAGCAAGAGCCACGTAATACCTATTCACACTCGGAGCGGACGCGCGCGTTTGATCGAAGTGCTGGATTCGCGCTGTTGGACCGCGAATTGATAAGCGCTTCGGGACCGATCCTTTACGATTGAGACTCGATGCTGACGTGACACCCGGCAAAGAAAGGTTGGACCGGCATTGCGACCCACGAACTTTTATAGCGATCGACAGTGAGGTGCAGTCGTGTCAGAATAAAAATGGAATACTAATAACAAAGTGTACAGTACATACCGTGTTGCGAAGGTAATCCATACGGCGTTTATTTGAGCTCTATATCACACAAAACAAAGAGATAGAATCGATGAGAGCCCTTTTTCGACGACAGCGTTCGTCACCGCTGCCTCGAAAAACAAGGAGATGACAAGAGGAAGAGATTGACCTCTTAATCTAAAATTGAGGTCAGCGATCAAACTATGGGAAGGGTTCACAAGGGTCGCGCGGGCATATTCCATTCAGCACGCCAGCTGGTCGTGGGCAGACGATCGCCGAGTCGCGTAGTGCCTGCTAGGCCTATATGCCGAACTCTCTTGCTCGGTGTCGGTGGAATCGTGGCCGTTGGAGCTCTTCCCGGGTGTTCGTGGATCCAGCGTTCTTGTTCGTCGTGGTCTGTTTCAGGTACTTTTTACTTTTTTCTTGCTGCTTGAAGTCCGGACGCGTGAGAAGCGCACGTAGAAAAATAAACGTCCGTTGGTCGTCGCGACGGCGACGCTGTCGGCCATGCTGATTAGATCGTAAGAAGTGCGTAAGACAGCTTCGTAGCTGTCGTAGGATTTCGTCGTAACCTGCACAAAACTTACGAAAATTTTGTTTCGTGAATACGAATTTGTTCTTAAGTTTTGTCTTACGCACATTTTTGGCGTAAGATCGTTTCGTGAATCTGGCCTCTGTCTTTTCTCGATAAGGCCGATGCAGGTTTCCGTTGCCAGGGGGCGCGACCTGTACCGATCGTCTGCTCTCGTCTGCAAATACGGTTCCCCCAAAGCCGTTTCAAGGCACACGATCGGTCGACTCGCCCGATCCAAGGTATCGATCGTTTTTGTTTATCGATCGTATTTTGTTCCGGTTCCCTAAAACTCTCTATTATCGTTTACACGGTCGCGCAACTTTCACGATTCGCTAAAGTATGTCAAATTTCACGTACGGTTTCACAGAACGGACCAGCTGTACCGTTCGTGATTTCTGAACCGATGTGCTTGAAAAACGACTTGCTAAAACTCGCTATTACGTTTGGTGCACCGCGGATGCGCAGCTATCACAACTTTAGACAGAAGTTTGTGCGCGAGCATGAGAGAGGTGCTCGAAGTTCCTCGATCGCGAATCAAGCGACTGGTGGAACTCGGAGCCGAATAGCGAGATGCGACGACGAACGAGAGATTACACCGTGAAGGGCCGAAGTTCAAGCGGCGGTGCCTATGGTATACGACGCGGGCGGAATGCCGCCGACGCCGACTTGAACGCGGCGCAGGTGGAAGCAGCAGTCGTTAACCGCTTAGGACCAGAACTCCGGGGTGAGCGACTGCGCAACGCGTGGCGGCCGTGGGAAGGTTGTTTGCAGCGTCCCGCTCTGGTGCTGCCCTCGGGAGGCGCCGTGTCTTTCCCTGGAACACCATCCGGGCACGCCTGTCTTGCAGACTTTCTCTTTCGATTCGCGCGATGGGCATCGATCCGAAACCCTCTCGGGATTCGAGAGGAGAGACAAAACCCGTCGAGCGCAGCTATGCCCGACATGTGCCTTCGCCGTCACTGATATCAGCTCGCATTCTTGTCGCTGCGCCGGCGTATAGAGTCAGTACTGGTTCGCTAGGGCCGTATACGAGATAACAAAATGAGCCCAGGGATGCATACTGCACCAAGCTGTTTCAGGACTGCCCAATGCAGCTGGTAGTGCTTTTAGGACGGTGGAATCTATGCAGCATTCCCCGGGGAGAGAGGGGGAGGGGGCTGTGATTGTTTGTGAGTATGAGAGGTGGGATCCTATCTGTATGGTCGTCGATTTTCTTTCATTGGTTGGGTGAGCAGCAGCATGGACTGAGGGCTCCGTTCCGCTTCAAAGCACCGTCCCTCCTTATACCCACAATACGGCAATAGGGACTTTGCCAAACCGTTACAGTGTTCCACCTTTGAACATTCTGAAGACGTGCTTTTATAGCGCGCGCCCGGAGTGATACCATGACCGGGGGACTTAAACAGCGTGGCCCAAAGGCTCCAACATGAGTCACTGATGCGGAACACGGAAACGGTTTGCTGAAGATCCTATCGCTGCTCTCTATGTATACCTGCCTCTGGCGCTTTCCCTTCAGTCATATTTTATAAGCAACATCGTCGCCGTTTTCACCGCCTCACGGTCACGTCGCACTGGCATTATGGTAATCATAAAAAAAGCGTGTCATTCTATGCATGAACTTTACTTTCGTGTCAATAATTCGAGTGGGCTGCTCGTGGCACCGACGCTCCGCGCTCACTTGATATTTTTTTGCCGACGACCCCCGACAACTGTTTCCGCCATGAGAGCGCACAATAAATATGTATATATATACATATAAGTAAAAAAGCCACCGAGGTTCAAACAAACTTGGATAGTCTATATGCAGCCGCGGCTCCCCACAACTCGAAGATGTCATATATATATATATGGTATCACAACAAAAAAATCTACACATTCTTTTTACTGCAAAAATAAACTATAGCATCGCCGAACGCTCATTTCCGCCCAAAGGTAGCGCTAGAGGTCACAACCAGATGCCAAAGATTCAGCCCCATTTGTTACCTTATTCAAAAGTTATAAGTGATTTTCTGAAAATTTCAATGGAAAAATGGAGCCTATTTTCACCCGTTTTCGGTTTCTGGTGCCATAGAGCCCCATGTATTCCAAAACTCCGTCGGCCGCCATTTTCCCATTGAAATTTTCAGAAAATCACTTATCTTTTGATTGAGTATCGGATCGGGGTGAAACTTTGGCATCTGGTGTGACCCCTAGCTACCTGGAGCAGAGAATGAGCGTTCGGCGGTGCCTAGCTATTTTTGCGGTAAAAAGATATTGTAAACTTCTTTGTGACACCCTGTATATATATATATATATATATATATATACGTCCCAAAATTGTAGGCGAAGCAAGGGCGTCACAAATCGGGAGATTAGTTTAGTCAATACCACCTAGATGTGACACGAGGCCTGAACTTTTCCCTTAGATGCGTCATCACAAGTGGACCGACGCAGCGCCACCTATCTGGCGTCAGCATCGCCGCCAGTGTGTCTCGCAGCGTTTCAGAATGAGCGCGACGCTGGCATGCGGAACGCCATGACAGGCGTGTCTCCTGCTTTGCCGGAAACTCTTGCTGTGCTTCGGCGTGTTTATACCGCTTGGGAGTCGAAACGGGTCGAGAATCAAACTATCGACGACATCATGCGCGTGCGCTTGTCTTCTATACTTCGTTTCACCTTATCTTGTGCCGCTAGCGAGAGGCTAGAAGCGCGATCTCATAGTGTTGGCAGCTGCCCTTGGTGCACGGGAGCGTGCACTCTAAAAAAGGTCTGTGCGTCTACTTTCACGAACAACACTCGAAGAGCCAATCTACCGGCAACTTACGGTGGCAGCTCAGCGAATGACGATGCCGAAACATATGTTTAGACCAAAAAACGCAGTCTGAGTTGTGACATTAAGCAATGCAAGCGTGACGTTTTGCATTGCTTAATGTCACAGCTCAGACTGCGTTTTTGGTCTAAACATATGTTTCGGCATCGTCATTCGCGAAGATGCCTTCGTAAACTGCGGTGATTGGCTCCGAGTGTTGTGCGGTAAGTGAACGCTGAACTTTACAAGTGTGTGCCGCCGAGATGTGCCCTAGGTCAGGAGCTCGCGCTTGTCGCCTTTCCTGCGGTACCGCACAAGCTGAAACAGAGTATAGTAGGTGGTAATGGTTCAGTACAACACCTCCTTTCCATTTCTGTGAAAAAAAAAAACAGTTTGCCTGAGTTTTACGGTGTGCACGTAATCAAGTATTTTTCTTTTTCTTTTTCTTTCTTTAAAAGTTCGCTGCCCACGCTACATGTGTCTTGGAGTTACCTCTGTAACCATTCATTAGAGAGTTTTATAGAATCGTTTTTGCACATCCGAAACGGTACGAAGGGCCCTCCGGCACAAACTGCGCATGCGCTACCGCAGAAGCCTCGCACATGCGCAGTGCGTACGGAGGGCCCATCGTATCATGTCGAATGTGCAAAAACGGTTCTATAAATTATATTGATACGTTGTGTTATCGGTACTGAAAAGTGTGTAAATTAATTAAATTATAGGATCATTCTTAGTACCAGTAAAACATTCCTTTATATATATATATATATATATATATATATATATATATATATATATTATATATATATATTTAAAACACATTTATCTCGCATATATGTATACTTTCTGACGTGCCATCGTGCAACTTGAAAATGGCTTATGTCTTGCTATTACGCTGAGAAGATTGTACATTAAGAAGTTCGCATGATGTGACACAGCTACATTCTACGTATCTTAAAGCTAATGTGCGTGTCAAATGTAATTGTGAAAGGACGGCGTTAAGAACAAAAAATCAGTTCCGCAAAACTATGAAGATGCCCCAAAATTATAAAAAAATATTAAAAAAAGTGTTCGATTATTACTATTGATGTGTAGCGGTACTCTTTTGCTACAAGAAAGATAATCTCTCTAATTACTTGTTTGGGAGAAATTGACGCGGTAGAATGCGACTAATAGGACCCGTCGACCAGGCCTACTTCTCAAAGTAAATGTGATGGCAAGCAACATCGCAATTTCAAAAACCGCGCACTCGGAAATTTAAGAAATTTATGTTTATGCCTTTCTGTGTAACCGGGAGTTCTTAAAGGAAGCTGAACAGGTCTTTGAATTCGAACAAACGGTAAAGTTGCAATGTAACCTTCTAAATTATATGTCTTAATTTTTGTTTATCTTATTAGTAGGAGGGTCATTAATCGCCCTTTAAAATTTTGACGGTAGACCCGCCCATTGCGATGCGCCGAGGTAAAGCGACGTTCACACAGTTGCAACCGAGTTTGACCGAGAAAGACAAGACCGTTTTTAGGCCTCTTGCGACGGCGTTGGACCTGCTTCGCAGCAACGCATCCGGTCCTACGCCATCGCAATAGGCTTAAAAACCAGTACTGTCTCTCTGGGTCCTAGTTGGTTGCAAGTGTGCGAACAGATTTAAGGAAAGTGAACCGAAAATTGGATTTCAGAAAACAATACAGGAGCGGTAGGCCGGACGCTAGAATCCCTACAACATCACTCGTAAGGCAATATCTCGAACGGACGGTTTTGATATATCCCCATTAAAGCGTGGTGACGTCACTACATAATTTCTATGCTGTTGGGTACTTTTCCACTCGGAGTACCTTACGGAACCGTAATCTTTACCGAGAAACATACGCAGGGGAAAAGGATCGTGCTACGCATTGTTCCTAGGCGCCGTTATCATCCATTATGCGGTTAGCACTTCACAAGAGGGCTTCGAATGACGTCAACCCTTTCAAAGCAGCTGCAAACCTAATCGTTACCGGAACCCGTTGGAGGGTGTTCCTGTTGTTCACTCGCGCCTTATTATCCATCATGTGGTTTTGATGCTTGTTTTGTGGTTTTCTCTGTTTTGAAACGGATACTTAGCTGTATGCTGTATGCCTGATTTCAAAGGAGATATGCTGTTTTGCCTTCAATTGTTCGCCGGGAGTTTTTTGCTTACAACGCCAACGACACAAAAATTTGCTTCGCTGGTATAGGTATAGACCTTCGCTGTAGAAGTGGAGAGGATGCAGAAAAGGATGAGGCGGGCAAAAGTGGAAAGCGCGAAGTATACGTCCGTCTTTAAGAAAGCCCGTGGGCGGAGGAAAAAGTTAGCAAAAGTGACGTCATCAGTGGGGTCAAATGACACTTGCTCGCTACCAACGTTACTTGGCTCGCCACTAAGCTGGCTCGGGGATGCCGATGATGATGTCACGACGCTCTGGAAAGATAACAAGCGACTGAGAGGATCACCATAAGCCCAGTGGCAACCGCTGCACGTATTATTCAAAATAAATATGGTTCACGTCAGCTTCTGTCCAAGACAACTGTGATATAAGTGAATTCAGGGGACAAAAAGCTACAGGAGTCCGCTCCTAAGAGATTTATTAAAAAGTTATTTACTTTTATTTAAGATGGTACATAAAGTTTATACATAAATTAGGAAGCTTGAAAGATAATCAAACACCATAAACATGGAAATAAATAATATATATATATATATATATATATATATATATATATATATATATATATATATATATAATAAATGAGTGAAGATTGACAAGTGCAGCCGTAGTAATATTGTGAACAAAGAGGGAGAAGGTGATTATTGAATTTTTTTCATTAAAGTTAGGGAAAGGGAAAGGGAAAGAGAGCTGTATATATATATATATATATATATATATATATATATATATATATATATATACATATGTATATTATTAAGAGAAAGCATTATGGTTTGTAAACTTTCATCTACCCCAGAGATGGCAAAATTACTTTCAAAAAGTAATTAAATTACATTACTAATCACTTCTCTGAAAACTTCAAAAATGTAATTAAATTACATTACAAATTACCACAGACTAAAGCTAATGACATTACATTGCAATTACTTTACAAAAGTAATGAAATTACTTTGAAATTACTTTGACATAACTTTTGAATACCTTGAGGCTGTAATTCGCGCTCACTTTGTTTACCGTATACATCAACACAGTGCTTACACAACAAGCCCTCGTTTTGCCCACGCAGCGCGTGTGCAGGAACCAGATCCGGGAGAAGTGAGGCGCTGCGCATGCGCAGTGCCGACAACAACGCCACCGCAGTGACGTGACGTCAAACAGCTGAATTGGTCTATATATACCAAAACTCAGATCTTCCTGTTTACACCGACGCAACCTTATGTGCCTCAAAGTGAACCATACTGAACAGTGGTTTTGCTGGCGCACACCACATAAGTGTTAAACATGATGAATAGCTTCTTTAGATATGCACTCAGAAGGACAGTCGACTCACCGGTTTCGCTCTTCATTCAACGGTGAATGTTCTTACTAAAGGGTGATATGTCTTCCTTATTTAGAAGTTGTAGCACGTTTCAGATTGTTAAGTCGGACAATGGCAGCTCGTTCTTACAAGGAGTCGTTACGTGAAACGTTTCGCTTCCGCCTCGGGCGCAATCTAATTCTATTCTCCCGATAACTTTTCTTTGCAATGCAGTGGAGAGGAGGAGAGCCCGCGCATAGCTTTATTCAGCGCTCAAAATGGAATAGGGAACGCGTGGCTGTTCCCTTCACTGCATTGCCAAGAAAAGTTGTCGCCGAGTATAGTCGACCTATTCTCAATCATCCCTTTCCAGAGAGCATTTTTCCAAAACACCCAAAGAGTCTAAGTTTTTGCGCATTGTCACAAAAGGGGCCCGGATAATTGCTAAGCAGAAGCGTCGCCAGTTGAGGAATGGCGCGAGGTTCCCAAAATTGTGTACTTTCCCAACAAACGGGAAGTGATATCTGCTTGTAGGCTTATTCTGGAATAAACTTCTTAAAGGAGCGATGCAACAATTTTTGTACTTTCCGCAAATACCGCTTAAAACGGATCCCTGACGTTAATGACCTATGAAACACGCGTTCGTTTTTCACCCCACGCAATAGAAGTCCCAGAAAAAAACTTAAGAAAAACGAGCAGCGTTCACCCCCTCAACTCGCAGCCAGAACAAGCGGCCACGTGATCTGGAGCGGATTATATGCCGCCAATGTTGCTCATAGCCACGCGCTGGGGTTGGCAAAGCACAGGACACGCGCTGAGTTCCAGGCATTGTTATGGCTCGGCTATTGTCGTCGTTGCAGCGATTGGACACGGGCCACTACCCGAATGCTTCTCGAGCTAGTAATTATCACGAGCCCAAATCGAGTGCCCACGCAATGCTCGGGTCCAATCTATGAACCGCATTCAAATATCGTCATATGGGTGTACTGCAATCCCCACGTTACGTCATCAAATTTTGCAAAAGAGAGATTGAATGAAAAGTGATCGTTTTTGTCCTTGAAATTACACCGCAACAAAGGAGTTTCTTGGCCAGTGGCGTTGCGTGTGAGTATCCTTGAGTCCCACCAGTGCCAGTAAGCTCGTGTAAAGTGAAAAACATTCCAATTGAGTATCGTTGCACCGCTCCTTTAAAGGGGCGATGCAACAATTTTTGTACTTTGCGCAAATACCGCTTAGAACGGATCCCTGACGTTGATGACCTATGAAACACGCGTTCGTTTTTCACCCCACGCAATAGAAGTCCCAGAAACAATATTAAAGAAAAACGAGCAGCGTTCACCCCTCAACTCGCAGCCAGAACAAGCGGCCACGTGACCTGGAATGGATTATATGCCGCCAATGTTGATCATAGCCACGCGCTGGGGTTGTCAAAGCACAGGACACGCGCTGAGTTCCAGACATTGTTATGGCTCGGCTATTGTCGTCGTTGAAGCGATTGGACACGGGCCACTACCCGAATGCTTCTCGAGCTAGTAATTATCACGAGCCCAAATCGAGCGCCCACGCAATGCTCGGGTCCAATCTATGAGCCGCATTCAAATATCGTCACTGGAGGGTACCGCGATCCCCACGTTACGTCATCAAATTTTGCAAAGGAGAGATTGAATGAAAATGATCGCTTCTGTCCTTGAAATTACACCGCAACAAAGGAGTTTCTCGGCCAGTGGCGTTGCGTGCGAGTATCCTTGAGTCCCACTAGTGCCAGTAAGCTCGTGTGTAAATTGAAAAACATTCCAATGGAATATCCTTGCACCGCTCCTTTAAGGGAAGGCAGCGAGGCATACCACGAGCGGCACCTGCTTTGCTCGAGGACCCACAAAATGTACTGGGGCTTTGGCAAGGCATTTGGAATTAACTATTTATTCTGGTCGTTTGTTGTTCACAATGGTCGTAGCTTACGGTTTGACCTTGCTTGACGAAAGTACAAGGCTGGGGATATGTTTGTCCTGTCCTCTTAGGTTTTAAATTATGTTTAACTCACTGGTGATGTGCCCTTCGCCTAGCAGCCTATGAGCCGTTCATCCCTAAGCTGACGCACTGTCAGCTTAGGGGTGAACGATGGAATCTACGTGTTTGTTGGAGCAGTCACACGTCTATCGTTCGCCACGTAACCACGCTCTCGTTTATACCCACGCGCAGAGAAAGAGACGGAACACGTGATTAAAAGGAGGTGTTTGATTGGTTCTGGTTAGTTTGCAGCTCCCACAACACTGCCAGGTTAGGGATGAACGAAGTATAGTATCGTCGTGATGAAGCGACGCCATGAATCTGTAATGCCTGGAGTTCGTAAGCCGTTGCCTTCCAGCGATGTCTACATGCAAGCTTTTCTCCTTCGCCTTTCCAGCCCTCCTTTGTGCGTCTATCCAGCTCTTCGTACAAGGCTTTGTGCTCAGGTGGCCGTCGATTATTTCCTCCGGTGCTCTTTCACAACATTTCACCATGAAAAATAATTTTCTCTTCTTTCTTAAAGCTTGCAAACGAATTTCTAATTTAGGACAAAAGTAATTTCAAAAGTAATGAGTAATTTTCTCGAAATTACTGACTGAAAGTAATTCATTACATTACTAAATTACTAGCCTTCAGAAGTAATTAATTACAATACTCATTACTTCAAAGAGTAATTTAATTACTGTAATTTCATTACAGTAATGTCATTACTGCCATCTCTGATCTGCCCTTAAGAAACGCGAGCCGTGGCTCAAGGCGAGCATCCAATTATCGCCCTGCGGTCAAAATTTGGGTTTGCTGCATCAACCACCAAGAACGCCGAAGTACAAATCACGGAAACGTAACAAAATAAGTCAGGTTTTGCGTTCCTTATTCGCGACTCCAGCAAAACGAACGACACCTAGCGGGAAAACACTGAACTGGCCGGACCAGGTCGCTTTCGCGATTTCTGCTCGTCTCTTCTGGCTTCCGTGTTTGCATGTTGTCGGTGGATTGCGCGACAGAACAGTTCTACCGGTGTCTGTGTCGTAACCGTAGTATCGCCTTGTGACCCAGGTTGCTCTGCACGCGACCTATGGAACCGCGTGAGCCAGACATTCTGCGTTTCTCAGCGTTCATCAGCACAGTGGAAGGACAGTGGGCAGTCCTTTCCTCGTTTCCTCGAAGAAAGTCAAGCCTCTGGAAGCTCGCTTGCCCCAACATATCGCCGGAGGTTCGAAACGTGGAGAATAAAAAGCGGGGCGAACCATTTGGAGTCAATTCCCGCTCGCTGATGCCCCAGCGTTGTGCGTTGAGCTGGCACATGGCACGGCACCACCTGGATTCGACCGCCATATTTGCCCGATAGTGGCGTCCCCTATAGGTCGCTGGAGTCGCGAATATCGGTAGGTTCTGAGAGATAAAGGGCCACCCGACCCGTAACGCTACACGGCCGTGCGCTTCATCCGGACCCAGGGTGCCGTAAACTGGCTGACCACCGTCGTTGGGATCAAGCTGAGCTGCCCTTGCTCGGAAGAAGTGCTTATCCATTACGTAGCGGCCGTGAAAGGTTCACGCACTGCGGAGTCTGCACGGAGGGTCTGCTGGAGCACGGAGTGGGATCAGAGGAAGGAACACGGAAAGGCGCACGTACGCGCGCCGTGCAGGTCGAGGATCTTCGTCCAGCTTCCGCTGCTCACTAGCGACCGGATCTTGGGATCGGGAGCGGGACGAAGCGGCGCGCATCTCTTCCGCCGTACATAATACAACGCGAGATTCATCCTGTCACTTGGAACCCGCCAGTCGCTCTTGAGATTCGGCTGTATCCTGGTGATCGCTTCTGCGTTCAATCCATAGAGAACATGCCGAGAGACAAGCCGGAAGTCTATGCCCTATTCAAGTAGCAAAAACAAGTCAGAATCTCGGTGCTACCCGCGGGAGCTGGGCATTCATTGCACTATTGGCGGTAACGCGTTACAAGTAACGGCGTTACATAGAACGCGTTACTTTTTTGGGTAACGTGGAACCTGCCGCGATTGCTTTTTCAAAACAGTAACGAGTAACGTACTACGATTAGTTATTTCGAGTAACGAGGTAACGGGTTATGTCACTCGCAGCTTTCTTCCCAAAGCTGAAAAAAATGTTACGCGGATTTTTTTCTGCTTCGCGGCGTCCAGTCATGTAAATTGTTGCGTTTTTTTTCTTGGGGTTTTTCTAATAAATATTTAGGTGAAACCGTAAAAAAGAAAAGCTAAAATCATTATGTTCAGTTTGCGCATGGACATAATGTTTCTTGAATAGAACTTATGCCTCCTTGTAACAAAAGTAAAACGTAATAATTCATAACTAAATAAGTAACGTGCGTTACTTTCTATCATATATTAACGGTAACGCTGTTACTTTTATTGAAAAGTAACGACTAATCCATTTCGTTACTTATTCTCATTAACACCTACGACAATGATTCATTGTTAAGCGCTTGCCTTTGGTGCAATCATACCACATGGTCAGCCTTTTGCCTGGCTACTGAACCATGTGTCTGAATAAAAAACAAACAAACTTATCCTCCAACATTCATAGTCCATGAAATTTGCTCCCTCCTTGACCCTAAGTACAACGCCGCCGTCACTGGTCATGACGTGTGACATGGCGCTTCTCATGGGCAAAAAAGAATATTCATAAAGAAAAAAATCTAATTCATAGAGCACGTAAGCGAATGTCCTAAGTCAGCACTCAAACATAGCTATTTTCTCAATTGTTGTTGTAAAATCGATTTTATTTTTCTCTCCGTATAAAATAAAAAGTCAGCTTTGAACACTTTTTGTTAGTTTATACGCTTTATTAAACGACGCATTGGTAAGTGATGTATTATCGAGTTACTTCGCCTACCTTTCTTGCCGAGTGACTTTGTCAAAAGTAAATGCTGCGTAAACTACTCAACAGGTGGTCGTGGACGGTGGGAACAAAGCTTAAGACAAACTCGCGGGTACGTCGGTTATTCAAAATGAAAAACGTACAGTACAAAACGACGAGCACTGACAGAAGGGCACACCCTAGCGCTGTGTTGTGTTCTTTCGATCCGTGTTTATATCCTATGCTGCACGTCATTAACAAAGATGGGAACGGACGCATAAACTACACTTTCGCTGTTTGGTGACACGAGCGCTAAGCAGTATTTCGTTGAAATAATTGTGAACGAAAGATCCATCTTCTCATTTTTGATGAACAAAAGAGTTTCTGCGAAAATGCGTTCACTCAAGTTGCTTGCGGGGAAAAAATAAATGAGAAGAAACAGTCGCCTCCTCCGTCTTCGCAGCAGCCCAGCGCGCATCGTGCAGTGCCGACCTGACCTTGACCGCCTCACTACGCTGGCGACGACACTCCGATTCTGTCGCCAGCCTGGGCTCCTTCGCGTACCGAGACGACGACGACGTGTCCACGAGCAGAAAGGCATCGACGCGGAGTGGGGAAAGCCCGCACGTCGCGCTCGCGCCTAACGAGCTGACACCCAAGACATTGCCGGTCCGGAGAGAATCGAGCCGCGGATCAAAGACGCACTAACCACAAACTGGGGCCCCGTCAAGGAAGGCCCTTGTAAACCAGCGGTCGCAACGAGCGTGGCCACACAAAGCACCCCGCGGCGGTGGCGCCGGCCGCGGTAGCCACTTCTATACTTCGTTCATCCCTACATTGACTGTGCGGTGGGTGCTACCCGCTTGTCAGACAAATCAACCGCCTCTTTTTTATCGCAGCGCTATGGGCAGGACCGTGGTCACGTGATGTAAGGCAGATGTATGATTGGTTCCAGTGAGCGGGTAACCTCCAGCGCACTGTCAGCTTCGGGGTGGCGCAGGCGAAGGCCGGCCCGCGAGAGACAACGCTGGGTAGAAGGACAGAAAGAACGCGGGCATCGGAAGGAGCAGGATGGAGAAGGAAGAGGGGTAGTGTCACGTCCCTTCCCGGCGGCTGGCATGCAACGGCGGCAGATCGAAGCGGGCGTTGCCGTGGGATACGGTTGCCGAGCAACGCCCGCATCATTACGCACGCGACTTGTCCATTTCCTGGTCGACAGGATGAAACGCTTGCCGGGCAATTGGTTAGCGGTGGCAGCTGCAGTGCAGTCGCTTGGACGGCTCCAGCCGTCTCCTGTTCCGGCGACAGGATTCGAACAGTGTGCGATTGGGCATGATAGAGGCATCGGCCGTCACGACGGCCGACGGCTCCTCGAGGCTTTCGTCGCTGTGCCCGGGCAAAGTGCGTGCTTACGGCTGGCTACGATAAGAGGCTAAACGAGGACGGAATTCGGCGGCACTCCGGCGACCGTCCCTTTGACCTTTTTGTGTCTGCTTCTCGGAGTTGGGCAACGGCTCTGCTGCATGCCTGGCAGTATGTGGTCGTTGCCAGGCGCTGCTGTCCATTCGACGCTGACACGTAGCAGAACCTACGCTTGCAGGCTAGCGGAAATTCCCACAGCTATTAGGGAGTTTTCGAAGATCGTTTTCGCCGTCCCGCAACGCTCTCGGCAAGCCGCTAAGATACCCGGAACCCTACAGTCAACGCCATCGCGTGCGCAGACGCAGTAGCGGCTTCTTCGTTGCGGAGGGCTTGCGGAGGAGAGCGCGGTCTACGAAAACTCCCTATTAGTTTTCGTGGACCCGTTCCCCTCGCTCGAGCCTTCCCAACGAAGAAGCCGCTACTGCGCCTGCGCACCTATGGCGTTGACCGTAGAAGTTCGGGTATCTTAGCGGAGTTGCAGAGAGTATTGCGGGACGGCGAAAATCGACTAACGAAAATTGGCAGTTGCAAGATAGGAACAACGGGACAGAATTCACTCCCGCATCCCTAAGGGTAAGTTGCGTCATACACGTCAATCGGCACGGCGCCCCGTTTTTCTGACGTCACAGAAAATGGGGAGCCTTCGTCAGCGCCATTTTTCCCAGGTTGGCAGCCCTTTTCCTTGGCGGGGAATTCTCGCAGTTCGCACGCTGCAGAGACCATACTGGGCAATGGGGCGAAGTCAGTTGGAGCCACACAAAACGTTACTGCCTCACGGCAGATTCGTTGACACCGCATGTGGCCTACACAACTTACAGTTGCAACTCTAATGGCAGTTTAATCGTAAACCAAATATTGAGCAGCTATCATTTTTATGACGGCAAGTCAGCAGTGCTTGGCGCTGACTTACTGTTCGTTTGCCCAGTCCCAACTCACTTGGATTTAAAAAAAGGCAAACGAGTAACGCACCTCGCTAATACACAGCTATAATCCCAGACACTCTTAGAAAGACCGGGCGTGGCCAGTCTCTTAATATTGCCCTGCAGCCAATGAGATTGCTGCGTCAGCTAATGAGGACGCGGATCAACCAATGAAGGGAGCAAAACTCGTGTACATAACAAGCAGCGACCTGGCGTTTATCGAGCTGCCAGAAGAACAACATAGCAAACAAGCAAAACGGGGATCGGGATTGTTTTGATTCGTCAAGTGTGGACTCTCAGTCCTAACTCTGACCTGTTAAGCCGAGGGTTCACACCGCTCATATCATACATACAAGACAGTCTGCAAACACGAGTCACCGAAATATCCGTGGTTCAGAATGCTGTGCCAAGTTTTTTCCTCTAAAACTCACTGCTATGCGGCATTCGAAGCACAGCATCTCGTGGGGACTCGCGTTCGGATCTGTGAGCAGACCGTCTTTTGTATGATGAATGAGCAGTGTGACCCCAGCTTAGGGTTTGGGCATATAATCGTGGTGCAAAATGTTTCCCTGGCAGCTGGTCATTTAAAACCAACTGACGCACACAATAGAAATCACCAGTGTGTGTATCCAAAGATGGTTCACACCCGAGGCGTCACGCGTTAGTTGAGTAGAGAATAATGCACCGTATATTTAAATGGTCTCGCACTGCATACCCACTTGTAGATGATTGACTTACTGAGTGCTATCGTTGATTATTGACTGCGATATTGTGATGTCGAGCGCATCCACGACCGGTAACAGGTTAGATTTATTTCATACGTTGAAAGAGATGGCTTCCAATAAAGCTAATAAAGTTTCTAAATAAAAAAATTAAGCTGTGTAAGTTAGTGCATCATCTTACAAATTAGGTGTGCAAATTTTTTTTAGTGGAAGTGTTAGAAGCGACGAACTGCGTATTAAAAGTTCGCCGTAATTCCGCCCCTCTGCTGCGCGCGTAGTGATGGACAGTAGAGACAGAAAGGAAACCTAACAAAGTGACGTCATCTCAGTGTGAGATGTCCTGCCTCGCTTCTACACTGGCTCGTAGATGCAATGATGACGTCCCACGACGCCTTTCACGGATAACACGAGGTTCACAATAACTGTCGCCCTCAACCTATTTGAACCCCAATTAAAGCATGGCTGATGACATGCGGACTAGAGATTTCCGCGTACCTTGCGACAATCGCGGCGCTATTTTAAGAAAGAACGGCGTTTTATCATTTCTTTCTGATTTAAAAACAACAATCGATCGCGGATTAAAAAAAATATATATATTATGCAAAACCACTCTTAGATCAATCTTTTTTTTTTTTTTTTTTGGAGTGGGGGGGGGGGGGGGCTTTTTTAATAAAAGCAAGATGCTACAAATTGTCTAGAAAATTATTTAAAAATTTAGATTTTTGTAGCGTCTAGTTTCAGAAGATTCCTACACTTCGGGACTCTGAAATATCGCTTCGTTAAAGACCGACGACCTGTTGCCGCTTTCCACTTTCCCCCGCTTCCTCCTCTCCCCCTTCTACCCTGTCCACCATTGCCTGTTTCCTCCTCCCCCATAGCGAGGAGGATCTTCTGCCTTGCAGAATCTCGGGTCTGGTCGTCGGCCTTTAAACGTTTACATAGACAAAGACACCGCAAACAAACTCAACGCGAGTCAAAGTCTTTGTTTCGAAACAGGGAAGCTGCGTAAGACAATCCGTGCGCGCTTTTGTTTCTTTTCCTTTTTAATCAAGTGCTCTATAACCACGACCGAGTCAACTAACGGAATAAAACTCGTTCATGATTTGCAGAAACATACTAGAGGAGTTGAGTGCGCCGCGTGCACTCATTTTTCTTCCATAACCAACAAATATAAACCTTAATTATATCGACAAGTCCCCAAATCTGAGCGTGAGACTTTGATTGAAGGGGGAGGTGGAGGAAGAAAACGTTTACCAAAATAGTGCTTAATCGGAACTCGAAGCTATAACGGGTTGCTCTTTCGACAGCATGAAAACCGGGCATACACTGGGTTGGAAAGCGTTCGATATTGGTTCATCCGTGAGAGCTTCGGAGATTACCCACCTATGCCTGTGCGGTACCCAAATTAATTAGAGGGAGGCGGTTTTCCTCCTCGTAACTAAACGGATTGCAAATATCTAATCAACATAAAGAGTTGGAAAAAAAACTATTGGTTCATAAATTTGGGGGCCCTCGATTATACACTGTAACCGACCTATAACGATAATGAGAAAACCCGAAATTTCGTCCCGCTATAACCGATTATCGTTGTATCTGGACTAGAAACTGATCATTTCCAGTCTAGAAACTCTAGAAACTGATCGTTATGTGCGGTGCATCGTTATACGTGGTATCGTTGGAAGTGAGATGCACTGTAATAGGCATTTTTGTTTTTGGTCGAAGCAAAATTATAAAGAAGCAAAACATCGAGAATTTTTCGGAAGTTTTAGTTCAGTTCAGAAACGCTCGACTCTAACTAAACTATATTTTATGAGTTCTGTGCTGTGTTATCAAAAACAAAAGGCACAAAAAGCAGCTTAGCCAAATGCATTTAACGTAACTCAACACTCAACCCCATTCGCAAAAAAAAAAGGAATCACATTATATACTGCAATTGTCTCTCGCTTAATTATATATGTTCATCATTCAAGCAGACCTCTACGGTATACTCATTACAAGTAATCAAAAATCATTGCAATCGATTACGTTTTTGAGTAATGTTCTACATTAATTTGGTTACATTAATTAGGAAATAATCGCAAGAGGAATCTGATTACTTTTGGAAGTCCCAAAATTGCTGGAGACCGTTACTATTTTTTTCTCCCCTTTTCAATGGCGGCCTCCGCTTCCACACGTTTCCTACAAATGAATCCTCGAACCCAGTTTCCCACGGGAGGATGGACTATTAAAATTCCTGCACTGAGAAGATGAGCATTTTGTAATCATAGGTGATTCTAATTCAATAATGAACACAACGAATGGCCCATTCTTAAACCGGGAAAAGAACATCTGTCGCTTTGAAAATCTGAAGTAATTGAAAAAGTAACGGTTTCTCTTTTCATGTAACGTTCAATTGCTTTTTCTGTCAAGTAATCGAGTAATCTAATTTATTACTTTTCTTTTTTTAGCCAAGAGCGATTGTAGTTGTGATCGATTACTTATTATTGGTAGCGCGTACAAGACTGCGTTAAAGCCCTGGATAGAGGAAATAGTATGTCTCTATTTGGAAATTGAAAGACATACAAATTTCGATAGTAAACGCAGGTACAGTATACTAAAATAAGAAGAAAAAAAATACCGAAAAATTATATTTATTTTTATTAACAAAGCATGCTACGTGAAGCTTTTTCGTCTAAAGAATAGGTTTATTAAGCATGGCACCCCAAAATATTTGATAGGTTTTCATTTTTTTTATGTGAAAATTAAATACGCATTTTTGAACGCTCAGTTTGCGCCCGAGTGTACCCCCAGCGGAACGGAACAGGTGCCAAAGTCTCAGAACTTATCTTATCCAAACGTTATTAGCGATTTTTGAAACTTTCAATGGGGGACATTTGGGCGGAAATTAAACTTCCTAAGAAGCGTCATTAAAAAAAAAAAAAAAAAGAACGCGAGACGCGTATAAAATGTAATAATAAAACTCACATGCTGACAGAGATTATAACTTGATTGAACGCTTAGCTTCGCCCTTTGTTTTTTCGCCCCCTTAGTGCTTCCTGCTTCGGATGCCATAACGCAATCAAAAACTGTCTCAAGAAGACACGCTGTTTTAGACTGTCATGCATAAAAATACATTATGACACGAACAGCTGGCCTTACCTTGGAGAGTTTCGTTAAACTCCGAGGAGTGTCTCCTGGTGACTGGAGCGAGTTCTTATTTTACTGGCTGAACAAAAAGTCCTTATTTAACCTTACACGACCTCCACAAATAATTATCTTTTCAGCCCCCATTCCCTGTTCATTTTCCCGAGTTTTCATTTCTTTTCTGTTTTCCTTCACGAGACTGAACATTTGAGACTGTTAACATTAAAAAGCAAGCCGGCAATCTGACGCCAAGCCCGGCTGCCGGTAAAAGCTTCTCGTTCTCATCTCTTAGTGGGTTCTTTTGCTTCAAGTTTAATATTTCTTCTCGCTACCACCGTCAGGCGAAAAGATGGAACGATCTGCTTATTTCAGGAGCAGAAGCCCGCACAAATCCTGACAACCGCTGATTAACTTCAGCCGCCCGACGTTTCTTCAATCACAAATACATACACTTAGTCCTCGTTTGAACATTTCGTCTCGGAGCCCCTGAACGAGGGCAGGACCAAAAAATGGGGTAATTTCTGAAACTGACTTCGCATATGGCATATCCATTGTTACTGAGAACCGACGGTACAAAGTACTCGATTTATTTCATACCTGCACACACTAAATAGAAAGCACACCACCCTTGTATTCGACCTCATATAAAGGGACCAAAACAAATGTCAAATAGTTATTCAAAGAGAAATCGCCGGCTGCTGTGCGTTGAATCGCCGGTCATCTTGGACAATGAAAACATTTTTGTTGCCCTTGAATAGCAGTAGAATAACTAAGTAAGGTGCAAACGCATTTGAAAAACCGGGTCAGAGATAACCAGTATTTCAAAAACAAATATTTGAAATACGCATTTCAAAAAACCTTTGAGTTTTTTGTGTTTCGTAACAAATTATATGTCGAGGAATCTGTTTGTCAGAATATTCAAATAAAGCAGGAGTAATTAATATACTGCCCAAATACAATTTTTTGTATACTGTTCTTCACTGTCGAATACAACTTTGGTGCACTCTTTTCGATGACTGTTAAAAAATCCGTAACTTGCTGCTGCGCTATGCGCAGCTAGTGATGTACTCACCCATCCTATGTAAAATAACTGTCACTTTTAAAGCTGCAACTTTCTTTTAAAGCACTTTATTATTTGTACCTTAGACTTCACTTTTTATTCGGGGAGGCTCTTTTTTTTTTTTTTCGAGGGTTAAATTTAAACAAAATAATTTTGTGGCCTAGTTGGTTGAACATCAAAAAATATTTCAGCGCGGAAGACCAAGGACAAGGGAGGACAGGACAGCACAAGTCTAAGATGTCAAACTATGGACACGAAATGTATTGTAAACGTATTTGAAAATAATAAAATATCTCCAGCTAGTTGTATTTGTTTCTTGTATTTAAATAGTTTCCTGAAAAGTGCAATTGGATATGTAATCAAATTCATTTTTGTCCAATTATTTTGTAATTGTGTTTTTGATACATTTTCGCAAGTATTATCCCTGCCCCGGGTTATGTTAAAGAAACACTAAAATAACAACGAAAAAAATACTTTTTTAAAAAGAGATAAAAGGGACAGATGATTTTTTTTTAAATAAACTTTTCACAAATTATTTTTGTTTGCGAAATATATACGTTGTTAGCCGCTCTAAGCCCTGCCCAATGATCAGAGGCCCCGCCAATTACTACCGGATTGGCTTGGCTGTTCCGCCGAACACGCTAATAAGCCTAGTGGCTCCCTTTCGCGACATCCGGTGCGACTAGCTTGTGAGACCGCCTGCTAGTCGTGCCAGCAGACGCGCGGCAGCCTCCGGCATCGTCTGCTATTTCATCCCCGTCTAGCGTCGTCTGCAGTGCCCGCAAGACGAGGAGGTGAAGGCTGCGCGGCGGCGTCCGTTTCCGCCTTCGTCCGTCTGCTATTCTGCCCCCGTCTAGAAACTTCTGCAACGCTCACAAGAAGCGACCATGAAAGCGGCGTTCTAGCGTTCCATCATGCCCAGGCAACGGTGCAATACAAGCGTTTGTCGATGTGGGGCACTTAAGCGACCGAGAGGACTAAAAATCATCAAAATAAATATGTTGCCTCCCAGCTTTACACTTCTTGATATATTTTTTTTTCATATGGCATTCGCAAGCAAGGTGGGTGAGCGTTGTGACGCGCAATTAAAACGCGACCTAAAAATATTCGATTTGGCAGACCAGGTGCAGCTTGAGCACTCACTGCACGGGCCTACTCTTTGAGGCACGGCCCGGCCCGGGCCCGCTGACTCTTAGCATTAGCCGACAGGACAAGATGTCTACCTGATCTGGCACGGCCCGAACACGGCCCGATGGGATGCCTACCCCATCAGCTCCGGCCCGGGCCCGGCCCGGCCCGATGAGAGGCCAAGGCATGCCTTACCTCTTAAATTCAAAACTGCACTGGTGCAGCTTTGAACTGCTGCAGTTGTGCATTTGATTTGTTTACTAATTGGTACGGAAGACGCTGTCATATCACAGTCACATGGTGAACATTCGAAAGCTTACACAAATATCAAATGACAGCTTATCTTTGCTAGCCAGAGGGCGTTCTTTTTTTTTTTTTCTTCAAGAGTTTGAAAAGGAAAGGGAAAGACAATCGTACAGTCCCCTGGAAACCAATTGCCCTCGTTTTCCTGCCTGCTTGCAGCTGTCCCACTACGCTAATGGAATCCCCAGGATTGTCTATATGCTCCTGTAACTGCTTCCAAACTTCAAGAAACATTATACCAACACAAAACCTGTTCTATAAACGACAGCGCTCGGTGTGCGTTCACACTACTGTGCGACGTAGAAGATGTTCGGTCTAACTCTAAAGGGTGCTTATCATGGATTATCTGCAACGTCGCTGCTCAGTGACCTATATACACTTTCTGAGCGTATCCCAGATACGAAAGTGTCCGACACGGGAGGGTATAATGAAGTTGGCAGATACAAATATTTTGTTTAAAATCTCTCATCTGAAAAGCCGCCTTACGTTTACAAACAATATCTACATGCTTTCCCGGTTTTGCCCTCCGTTTCTTGAACCTCTGCCGCACAACCATTAGTTAACACTTCCGTCGCTACACAGCAATGGCTCCGTGAATTTGAAACGACGGGTTTCGCCTCGGTGGGCTCATCTTCCTGCCTTTGGTTCAACTACTTTGAACGAGTATGGCTGTAAATGAGCTCTGCTGATCTGCGGAGCCATAGACCGTGGATGGATGGATGAGGTATAACCTTTTCAATAGGGCGGCGGCTTGCGCCACCTAGCCTTTGTTTTTGTGTGTTTTTTTCGTAACATTTATTTAACATAGATTTATATATCTAGAGATTTATTTTTATAAGGTATATACAATCCGCACGACGGAGGCGCCTCTATGCAACCGAGTGCACCTACCTTCCGTCGTACGGGTAGCCCTGAAGGAGTAAGAAAATATTCACCCTTCCCTCGACCTATGCCACCAGTCAGATCATCTCTTCAAAATCTCCACCTTCCCCGTGCCTATTTTGCCCTCACTAAGTCTAAATCCCAGCGCGTTTGTTAAATTTTCCCTTCTTCAGCTACTACAGGGTGAAGCTCTTACAGTAAAGTATCGAGTGCTCTGCCGTCTCCTGCTCCACTCCATGAGCCCTACAGACCGTATCTACTTCCTGATATCTAGCTCTATATGTCTTAGTCCGCAACACAGCCCTCGCCTCGAACAGCAAGGAGCTCTCCCCTAGAATTGTCGAAGATGGGCTCCTTAGTAATGTCCTGCTTAAACGATCGGTATATGTCCAAGGTGGATGCGAAATACGCATCGAAATGCACAGCGCTATTTATACTACATTTCACGATGACTTGGCGAACTGTGGAATCTACGGCCTCCGCAAGTCATTAAGAGCGACGTGACAACCAGGGTGTCGAACCGGAACCGAACCGAACCGAAAACCGGAACCGAACCGGTATTTTTCCGGAACTGAACCCGAACCCGAACCGTTATATTGTTATCGCGATGAACCCGAACCGGAACTGAACCGGAAAAAAATAACGGTTACCGGCTCATGTCAAAACGGTTCGGCCACGCGCTGTTGACAATGAATGTGCTATCAATGCCATTTGTTTTTTAAGTGCCGTCAACTGACACACACCTCGCTTACATATTTTTCTTCTCCACTCAGTCTTAGGAATATAAACGCTGCATCCATGAATCTTGACAAACGCTGCATCCATGAATCTTGACATAGGAACCAGTATTGCGCTGGTCGCGGCTTGCACGGAAAAAAAAAATTGAAAGGCTGTGCAAAAAAAAAAAAATCGCGTCACGGGATTTTATTTTTTTACAATCTCGTAAATCCTAAATGCTGCTGTGTGCTCATTTCATAACACGTTTCTAGAACGTGATGTTGCAATTTTTATTTTTTTATTTTGATGTTGTTATTTTGATGTTATTTTGATTTTGTTATTTTGATGTTGCAATTTGTCATTTATAATTTCCGAACCGGTTCGCGAACCGGTTCAGCGCCCCGAACCGGTTCGCGAACCGGTTCGCGGATCGAATTAATCGAACCGGAACTGAACCGGAACAAAATAAATTTACCTGAACCTGAACCGTAACCGAACCCGTATTTTTTTCGGTTCGACACACTTGTGACAACACGTCACGGGAACGTTTGTGTCACTGCGCCAAATGCGAGGCCCGGAGGAATCGGCTGTCGTCTGCTGCGAAACCAACAAACTTCGGATGAACGTCCACCGCCGCAACATTGCCATCCGCTAGAGTAGCGAGCTCTTCGGGAACAGTTCATGACACAACCATACGCTCAATTTACCCGCGGAACTGTGGCGGGTGCTAATACCAGGTTGAAGTTTTGAGGCGAAGCGATCGGATTACAGGGTCTCCGATCCGTTCAAACATCGTTCAAAAGCAACGTTGCTTCTCGGAAAAGGGTTGATCCGAATAAAGTATCGTTGAAAAGTAACATGTCTTCGTCTTTCTTTCGTGTCGTGTACCGTAGTGTCGATAGTGATGCAATTGTGCGAGTTCAATTGCCGTTAAAAGAAAAAGATGCCTAGACCTACTTCTTGTCGCGGACGGCGCCATTGCTGTGGCGGTAACGAGGCCTCCGTAGCCTCGACCAGTGCTGTCACGTGCCTTGCTCCGACGCTCTCATTGGGACGCGGGGACCGCAGCCTCCACAGTTCGCCAAGTTATTGTGAAACGGAGTAAGTGACGCGCCGAAGAACATGCTCCGTCTCACCAGTTCGTCTTGGCGCTGGCAAAGGCCAGGGCGCGAAAGCGTAGTCCTGAAGAACCCTTCGCTAGCGCAAGCACTCGCGCAGAGAAAGCGCTTTCGAAAACCAGGCGCCCGTGCCCGCGCCTTCGCCGGCACTCAAAGCCAAATATTGAACTGAAATGTACGTCCGGCATGTTGGTTGCGGCGAGAAACCAGCGACCGTCGGGGTGACGAGCACGTACATGAGCAAGAAGAGCGTAATACAATAAATACTAACCCTTAGCTCACAGGTGTGGGTGAGGATCGATGACGGTGAGCATAGGGCCTCGATTGTTACCGACAACGCTACGAAATTGACGAACAGCATAGGAATCTCGACGCAACAAAAATGGCAGCGCACAGAGTGTTGCCGGACGTTCGAACAATTTCACATACTATTACAGTGGGGGGTTACATACGCCAAACATTACTTCAATAAACACGAACAGGCTTCTTGTGAAGTAAAGTAAGGTTAAATGAGGGCTAAGAGTACCTTATAGTATACATGGAAGCAAATCACAACTTCGCAAGACACAGCACCACTCTATATCAACAAATGACGGCAGGATGGTTTACGACATCGAAGCAGATCTCGAACCCGCGACACACACTGCATAACTTTTATTTTAGCAACTTGACCGATTCCAGGGCAGAATAAAAGGTATCGTTTGACAAAATTGATACTATGGCAGAAGGTAACCGGTTCCATTGGCAAATTGTTTTCAGGAAGAATGAACGTACTAAAACTGCAGTCCTACATCCGTACTCACGAACCTTATGAACGTGATCCACTCGGGCGGATTGATAATGCGGTGAAAAAAGATAGGTGTCACGTGAGATTCCGGTTTGGGAATGATATATACTATGAAGAAACTTCAAGCGAAGCTTTGCTCTAAGGTATTAGGAGTATATCTAGGTGTGTATTTTTCCGGGTTTTAACCGAAAAACACTCAACAAACATCCGTCGGTGACGAAAATACAAAATCGGTTAAAACCGAAAAACACCGGTGGTAGGATATTTTCGCTCTGGTTAATAGCGAAAAACACCGGTCGTTGCATGTTTCCTGACCTAGCGAAACCCTTTCCCGGTAGAGGTTCGTCAAAACGTGTTATTTCGTGGATCCTGCATTCTTCCAGTGTCTATACATGGCTTTCTACGTGGCGTCAGTCCGCCCTCCTCCTTTCTGGGGGTCAAAAGCGCCCAGTTAACGCAGTGGCTGGTGCTCTCACACGCCTTTCCCCCATTCTGTCTCCCATGGTCCCCTTTGAGAAAGTGCACGCAGTGGAGGGTGCGCGCTCACGTGCCCTTACCCCACGGTGTCTGGGCCAAGTGATGCCGGTGCAAGCCATGTATCTCAGAGGTTGCTGCGGTTCTTGGGAAGACACTGCCAACATCCAGTGTCAGCAATAGGTCACTGACCTTGAGAACGGAGATGACGTTTCATTGCGACTCCGTTTAGCTTCCACGGGCCTTTGGGGAAACGGAATAAGGGTTTTGTTGGCGTGGGGTTTTTTCTGCCGTATATAAAAGGACCGTTCTTGTAAAACAATTCGCACGACGTTTGAGAAGCGCACGTCCGTCCCTCGTCTGTGCGTTTACCGTCGACGAGACGTTGGGGCTTTGTCTGATTGACCTTCTCTAAGCTCTTAGCCATCATAGATCGATTCAAGCAAGTGGCTTAGGACTGTTTCCCGAAACATCTCTCTGATGACTTAGATTGCATGGATGAATCGTCGTTCTGGTTCCTCGTGCACTTGTTAATCCGTGCATAAAATCGGAGCTGCCAGGAGTGGATTTGCGCCTTATGACAGTATCTATCGGCTGGTCCTCGGAGACGAGCGCAAGCTGAGTGACCTAGAATCAGTGAGTTTCCTTTGTTACCGCCAGTGGGCGTTTTGACTAGCACCGTAGGATCCAGTGTTATTCTCGAAACTTCATTTCTACCTGACTAACCACTACTGTCCCAAGTCCCGCTGGACGTTTTGGGGATTTCCTGAGTCCAGCGCAAGTGTGGATGCGAGAGCTCAAAATTGCGGGCGTAGAACCGCAAGGAACGTGTTAAGCCAGGATGGAGGCAAGCCTTCCGAATTATGCTTGCATTCAACTAGGTAATAATCTAAGTGAGGAATCGATGCTTCCTCGAGGGAGAAGTGTATGAAATATGTGAATAAAATTGGAACTCTGTCCAGTGATCAATCGGCATTTTGCTTCCTCGATAATCACCGATTTTAGCCTCGTCGTGAGACGTTCCACCGAAACACACCAGTGTTTCGAAAATAAATAAACATCCGAAAAACATCCGCCGATTTTTCTCCTACAAGAACAAATACAAACGGAAAGTACACACCTCAAGTATATCCCACTGTGTGAGCCCGTTTTTCGCGGACACATTAAAATCTTGATCTTTTACCGACCATCCCACGCAGAGGGCCGCAAAGCCTTGCACCCTTCCTAGTTTATTTTATCAGTGATAGTCGGCGGCCCTACAGAGTGCAGGTATATATTATAAAATAGATAACACATTTGTTTTATAACACTGCTTACGGGTGACTCTGAGGAAAGTCACAGCGTATTTCTGCAGAAGAAACCCAAACATTTTGAATCTTTTGCCACAGTATAATCGACATGTCGACCCCTAATGTAGCGGAAGACGTAAAGAAAACGCTGAAATACCCAAAATGAGAAACCACTTTTAGATTAATAATATTGTTTGTTTTATAACGGTATTCGCTCTACCGTTTTTCTTCTCGAAAATGTCATGCGTACAGCTTTATCCAAATCTCAGATTCATCCGCCACGTTCTGTATTGCATCTAAGCCTTTTTGAAGGATATGACGCATCAAATTGCACCAATTAACTTTTCTAAATAATATAAAATGGTCCGCAAACATTTTTTATGCATGATGTGATTGGACTCCGAAGATATCATTGTTATATTGTAAGAAGAGTAAACGTCCCAAAACCGACCTCTTGCGGAACCCTTCGAATGTTACGTCAGAAATACCCAAATTCGTGCCATCTACTACCATGTACTGACATCTTGCGCGTAGGTATTCGGAGACCCAGGAGATAACATGAGGTCTGATATTATAACGCAACAATTTTCCAAATAATAACGCGTGAGGTACCACATCAAAAGCTTTTTTAGAAATCCAAGAACATACAGTCGACAGTTGAACTTGATCGACACTTGATTGAGAAACTCATACTCTCTCCGAGAGGGGGAATGATGTGGGGATTTAAAAGCGAAGAAAATAAAGATGGCTCGTAGGCGGGTCAAGTGCGCGCGCTCATGACGAGCGCAGGTTGTAGGTGTGGACACCAGCAAGACGGTTGTCTATCTTGAGTCTCCACAACGCCTACCCAGCGCTTCAGCTATATTGTGAGAAAATCGTTAATAGCGTGATGCAGGACAACCCCTTTCGAAAGCCGTGGTTTCATTGCAAAGAATGTGATATCCCTGGTACACAGAAATATACGTGTACAGGACGTGTTCAAGAATTTTACAGCAAACGGAAGTTAATGGAATGGAACGGCAATTTGAGATATTGTTGTGAAGCTCCTGATTTATAAACTGGGACAACAGACGCCATCTTGCAATCGTCAGGGAGCGAGCAATATTCCAGTGACTGTAAAAAGTAATTTCAAATATGGGGACATTGATCGCGCGCAGGATTTCAGTAGTAGTCGTCATGCCAGTCAGTGCCAACAGCCTTTGAAGCACTTAAGCCCCTCCAATAAAATCCTATCCCGTGAGCATCGAAAAAAATATCTTCCATAGGCCGACATACCGCCGAGCGAGGCCGTCCGTTGTGCTGTTATTTGTAACAGATAGGAAACACAAAATATAAGTAAGCGTTAAAGCATTCAGCTTCTCTCACCAGCATCAGTAACCCTATCGCCACATTTCACGAGCAGCAGGAATAGACACGCTTGTCTTTTATTCATTTTTATGTATTTCTGAATTTCTTTAGATCTTCTCTAACTTTAGTTTGGAATTACTCGGCTACCGTTACATTTTTGACATAGTTTAATTTGAGTTCATTGTAATACCCTCAATTTCTGTTTCCGCAAAAACGCGTCTTCAGGTGGCATTGTCTCGTCAAAATCGAATATCCAATATGCACCATTGCACTTGACAGCACGCAAAACAAGATGTGTCAAATCGAGTGACACTTATCTTCCAAGAAGCCACTTCGAAGAAGCCAGCGCAATCTTAACAGGAAAACACACTTTGTTTTGCAAGATACGGCCCTGCAGTGAAAGTGGAAGTAACCGGACTTGAGACCACAGTCTAAAGTTTGAAGACAATAACATCCGAAGGCGAACCTCTCCTGGTTCAACCCCAACTGTTCACTAGCAACCCTATGCAAGTCAGGACGAGGGGCCGGTACCATGGGCCACAAGGAAAGGTGAACGATGAACGTCCAGACTACGCCGTAAAGTGAGTTACTCAGGAAAGTGGGAAGTGGCCGGAGACGAGAAATTTAGGAGCGCGTTATTGTCATCTGACAAACACAAAACATAGTTAAACGGTTTGTGAGCCATTCTTTTTTGAACACAAAAAAGAGTCGCTGTTCTAAAATAGTGCTATATCAGCAGTTGTCTACTGAATCAAAAATGTTTCTACGTTTTCTCAACCTTCTCAGCATAGCAAAACGTCTCAAGAATCAGATAAAATCGCGAGAAGTCTCTGAACAACTGATAGCGTGCAAGACGGCACTGCCCCAAGTAAAACCAGAAAAAAACGGCAGTCTAAAAGAATTTATGTTAGACCGGAAGTGACTGTTTGCTCATCAGCGTAAAAGTTTAGAAACACGTAGCATTTGCCATCGTATTCATGTTGTGCTTACCGTACTTTTAGTTCGCTATTCAGAAACCTGGTATCCCTCAATATTCAAGAACTGTACAACAACAGCTAGCTGAAGATCGTGAGGCGCGCGAATTCGCCACCTGGCGAACGCGTTAGTGTACCGGTCTGATCAAAGAAAGACCAAACATACCTGGCAACTATTATTTACAGCCTTAAAAATAAGATTTCTCGCTGATCTCTTCTGCAATAGCAGTTAGTAAGGCGCTGCGGTTTCGCGCCGTCGACAGCGCTCCATGTCGACGCGGACCGCTTTTCGGCACCCGCCCAAAGATCGCGCACGTTGACGTCACACCGCGCATCACGCCACCTAGTTACCTGGCTTCAGATGACACCATGACGCGACATTGTCATGCCAAGTCACGCTGCACTGCGACGCCACAAGACTCTAATAACGTCAGGTGATATTGTGAGTCACGCGACGTCGTGACGTCACGGACACTGACGTCACGTGACGTTCAGACGCCATATGACAATACACGTCACGTGACACCATGATGGCACGTATAAACATAAACATAAAACCGCTGACAATAGAAATAAAGCAAAGCGCTTCACAATTGTACCAGAAAGGTTCCCGGCTATAAAACGAATAGAGCTAGGAGGGTGTTGCCGGCGATATCTCACGGGTGTAAAATTAGGTGAGCTACACGCCTGAAACCTCGAGTGAGCGACTTCGTGCAGTGTTTTTCAGTGACCACAAGGTGGTGTTAGTTTGTGTCCAACAACATTGCACACGACGTTCAGGCAACCACACGAACGACAGACCACGGTTCATGCATAACTTGCAGTTTCATCGTTCCCTTAAATTTCAACTTGACTCGCAATTTCGAAGTGTTCCTTCACTGCTACAAGGCAGTCCTAGTTCGTGTCCAATCAAATTGTTTACAGGTTCATAAAATGTTATCTACCTAATACGCTTTATTGGTTCCAAAACGCTATGAAATTTTCGATCCGGTTTGTTACTTGGCTTAATACGAAACGCCTATGTGGACTCTATGCGAGTGCGCTCGCACCTTTACCGTTCATTCAGTCCATCTGCATTCGAAATGACACCTTAGCAGCTCCGACGTCACACTCAGCAGTCGCAGTGTTTCCCCTCACGAGTAAACCTAAAGACTTACTTTTCTTTTCTTTTGCGCGACAAGAAGCAAGGCCAGCTGATAACGGGTTGTTATAAACCGCCCCAGCTCTACCGCTTTCGCAATCACATTTAGATACGAACTTCTGGATGGAATCTTCTAGAAGATAAACATAAGTATTTGACCTTGACGATGTTTCACGAGCAGGCGTAAAAAAGAAAGCGGAATATCTGATGTTCCATAATGGTCAATGTCAAAGCCCCCAAAAAAGATAAAAAAATATGGGTCACTTATAAAATGTTATTAACGTCAACTAATGCACACTAGCAAAAAAACGTAATATAATGCATTTTGTAAGCGGAAAATGTCACATACCTAAACAACTGGGATCAGCCTCGAATCATAGAAAATGTTTCCATAGTAGGTAGTTTTTCGTTGCAAAGTTAAGATAGTGTTTGCTTAGTAGTACATAAAATTGTAGGAGAAATCGTGGAATAATAAGTAAGGAAGAGGTTAGCCTGGCATGCGCCGGCACGATAAGTCAATCCCGGCTACCATAAAGCAATGGGAATACATTTTTCACTTGTTTCGGTAGCTCTCAATATTGTTGCGCTACAGATTCAATACCAAAAGTAAAGGCGATGAAACAAAGTGCGGCCCTTCACTCCTCCTCTCTCAAACCTTATCTTTTTGTGAACCATCCAGCAGGTAGTAATTAATCAAAGTCACTTGTATCAACCATATTGTGTGTTTCGTTATGTGCGTCCACATGATCCTGAATAATACCACCAACCGGCCCTCTACGCATGACTTTTTTTTTTTTTTGTCCGCTTTTAGACAGAAGTCTAGTGTAAGAGCACAGCTGTTCTAAAACGTTCGTGGCATCGGTTTTTCTCCGATTAGAAGAATTAGAGTTTTTTTGGCACAATTTGAATCTATAACTAAATCGATCATATTTTGATTGTTGATGCACTTGGAGATTACAATATATTGTGCAACGTTTAAAACACAAATAAGGTTACCCTACTTTGAAAACACAAAGTATAGCTGATAGGCGCGAAGTGTGTTCATTAAGTTGTAAAAAGTCACCGCGTGTACTTAAATTGATAATTATTATTGTGACACCTGTTTAGAAAATGCAGGTCCATGGTGCGTTGATGATCGTTCTAAGCATACATAATATGAATAAAACATATTTAGAAAAAGTTTTTTAACTAATTAATTAAAACAACCCGATTTGAAGAAAACAACCTTGACCTAAATCAGTATATTTGATTTGTCTATTTTAAAATGTATCCCTAACTTTTTTCCAATTTTAACGACACAAGACATTGGGCAAACGTTTCTTCCCCGAAGAACAACAGAGTTAGTAAATATAGCGTGTCAAGATCGCGCTCGCCCTTTCCCAACCGAGAAAATGTTTATGCAGAAATGTGCACTGCCCGAAATTGACGACGCCCCAGTCAAAGACGTAATGGGGTGTAAGAGCGTCGTTTTAGAGCATTCAACTCGCTTAAAACATGTAGACACAGACACAAATAAAATTACCGTTCTTTTTTTGCAACGGCGTTGTAATTATTTAACGTAAAGAAACATAAAACAGTGATTCGACTGTTTTTTAACGCCATGCTGTTGTCGAGTTTAGTACCAGACGTAACTTTGTCGGGCTAATTGTAATGTCGTAATACAATAAACGATGCAGCTCATGACCAAAGTATACGTCATTGTTTCAAGCCGCTCCAGAATCACGTCGGTTGATATTTAGCATGAAGCTTGAGACCAATCAATGTGGCGTGAAAGAGACCGAACACCATACCATGTCGACCCTCAGAAATAGATGCACTGTAATTGTAATCCCAAACTTAAATTATAAAAGTAATTATAAAGTAGAAAACACTTTCGTAGAGTTCACTTAGTGTGTTAAAGAAAAAAGAGTTGAGGCACTCAGCACGACACAGCGAGAGGGGACATAGCAAAAGATAATGTCTCCGCACAGATAAAATAACCAACCACAAGTACAAGCAAATGACCAGCCTAATACCTTTCCAGAGTCTGATTACCTCTGGCGACCAACGCCTATCTCACTGGTGAAGAGACGACAACAGCTCCTTGTACTTACCGACACATGTAAACCGGGGCAGCAGGTGCGCGCTCGTTGCGATGGATTCTGCGTGAAGTGATGTCAGCAGTGGCAGTGGCTCGTTGCTGGATTAATGCCTTCGCTCTGATTGCGATTCGATTGGCGTCATTACCTGACAGGAAATCCTACAGACGTTCAGCGTCACCAGAGAACAAGCTGTGGCCACCTGCTTAATCACTGTGTTTACTGTCTTCGTCGGTAAGTATACTGTTCACTTTCCCATATCGCAACTGCACGCGAGATTGTCTTTGTAGCAACTTCGTCAGTTTTACCCTAAAGATGAGCTGTTTGCGTTATTTCGACGTGCCGATATGTTGCGAACAGGTTGCTTTAAGCGATGAAATAAGATGTCAGCAGCGTACATACCTTCAATAAACAACCACAATCGACAAGATCAGTAAAATAGCCATTTTAGACTTGTCTGCATCCTCAAGAAAAAACAAAAACAAAACGCTATCTGGCTAGACATTGAATTGCAAAGTTGACTGCTTAATCTTCGTAGGAACGTGTTCTTTAAAGACATTTGCGCCTTCCTAAATTGCCATTAAGTTGATTTTGTAAGCAATAGAATGCTTTTTCACCGATAATTTTTTAGAGTTGCTTAATTTTTCTTACCAATAACAATAGCGTCGATTACCGACGACAATGAAAGAAAACATTTATCTCGATAAATGTCGTTTTAACAGAGACATCTAACTCATTTATGTGACAGTGGCTTATAAGCTAATTTCGCTAGGCTATTGCGATTACAGAAAACAGACCAATTTAAAACCGAGTTTCACCATGCACCTGCAGAGAGGCGTAAACATGGCTTTGAGGCAGCTAACCCAGATTCGCCGTGTTTCGACAAATTCTGCAGGACCCATTGTAGGAGCTCTGGTAAACTACATCGCACCCACAAATTCGACATTGCGGGGATGTTTGGCGGTTTTGGATTGCAGTTGCTCGTTACCACCCGCATATCCACCATTTTCTTGGGAGTCATGTTGGCAAGGCGTTTAAACTGCTTTTCATATTTCTGTTGAAAAACCAAACATCATTTGTGTTCCGCATTTTTAATGGCTGTTTTTTTTTATATTACAATATTATACAGAGAAGTCGCACTTGCCAACTCATTGCATTTATGTCTAGATTTTACTTCAGCCTCGACTACCTGTTCCCATAAGTTAAAATGAAATTGTGTCGAACATAACTACTCAACCCTTCCATAACTCACTACAGCATGCTTTCAACAAATGTCCGTATGTTGCTCTGTTAAAGAAATGCTTATCATACAACATATGCATCGTCGATGCTCAGCATCTGAATCGTTCAATATGGGATGAGATGCCTTGTACATTCGATGTCTACAAATAGTGAAAGCGTGATTGTTTTAGTTGCACGATTAGTACGTATGTAAATCGTACCTATGTTTGTGGTTGTGCCTTGGTCTCAGTTCATGCAACACCGCCATCAGTCAACACTTCCATCGCTATAGAGCAGTGGCTTGGGAATCAGCAACGCCGGGTTCTGCAGCTGGTGTTTGGTTTTCCCACCGTTGGTTCAGTTAATATTTGACGAGTATGGCTGTAGAGGTTTCGCTGATTTGCGGCATGCTCAATGCGGCTGCTGGGCGATCTTTAATTATTTGTTCTTTACGAGCACCGTGAACCTGAACGTTTCTTTCCAAGAACGTATTTCAAATGACATACCTTCAAAATTGAATTTCAAGATTAACTGTTGATACAGCAGGTGCGTCAAACAATGTTATTTTCATCACCCGGGTAAGTCGTTATTGGATGACGCCTGCAGAATCTTCAACGAGAAACACGTCTTCTTTGGTGAGAAACGGCACCATCGTAGAAGTGGAAAGAACTTGAGTTCCCACACGAAAGGTGTAACATAACAATAACCGAAGGCGAACAGTTCTTCAGATCAACCTGAACAGTTTGTACAAAATTCCCACCTCATGTCAAAGATCAAATAATAGTATGATCGGTCGAGGACAAACGACAGGCTCCAGAGGCTTCCGCTTCCTCTTATCACCCAAGTTCTGCATCATCGCATTTCAGTTATGCAAATCTGCTCAATGACGGCTCACCTGATGATCATCGTGGACTTCGCGACCGATCGAAACATTTCTAGGTGAACGCTGTCTTCCTTGCGACCACCACCGCGGTGGCCGACCTTGTAGCGAGACCTGCTCCAGATTCATCACGGACAAGGGTCTTCTGGGGAAACGCCATGATGGCGACGCATCTTTCGCTCTGGCGGCCACGCGTATTCGACGCCACCTGCAGTTCCTTTGATGCTCACATGCCCTTGCCGTCATCGTCATGGGTTGGTGGCGCGACGTTCATTTTGACGCAGGTCTTTTGCGAACTCAGGATCCTGGACGTTTTCATATGTGCATCGGCGTAGCTTCCTTTGTTGGGGGGCCCTGCTGCTGGCCAGGCCACTGCCGATCGGTAAGTACCACGCGCAGCCACAGATGCTTTTTTGCGAGCGCGTTTTAGCGCTCCGTTTCGCCTGAGCGGCGTCATGTCGGCGTCACGTCGGCGTCGGCGTTGCAACCGCGAGACCCGCCCCCCCCCCCCCTCTCCCTCCTCCCCCGAGAGCTCGAGACTCTCGAGCCCTTCGGGAGGACCCTCGAGAGGAACTTCAGCCCGCTCCGGGAGGACCACGGGGAGACACGGGTTCTTCTGGAGAGGGAGACCTGGCAATTTTCTGACCCTTAGGGAGGGGAGCCGCGTGATCCCCCCAAAGTCACGTGACCCTTCCCCGAGATCATGACCCTCCCTGGCTCCATGTGACCCCCCCGAGGCCGGGCGACCCCAGCTCTTAGCGCCTGCTTCGGCTTGAGCGGCGTCGGCGGCCCGCGAGCCCCTCCCCCCCTCAGGACCTCGAGAACTCGCCCTTCGGGAGGGCCACGGGCGACCAGGGAGGAATTATACCTTTCAGACCTCGGGGAGGGGGGGGGGTACGTACCTCGGGGCAGGGGCCGCCTTCCCCCGAGGTCACAAACCCCCCGCCCCCGCACCCCCCTCTTCCCCCCCGCGAGCTGCACCCCACCCGGCATTGCAGGAGCGCCAGGGGGCCTACTTTCACTTTTTGTACGCAGCTCTTGCCGCCCCATTCCGGCCTGAGCGGCGTCGGCGTCGGCGTAACCGCGCGTCACGTGACCCCCCCAAAGGTGTCGTGGCTCCCCCGCCACGCACCCCCCCCCCCCACCGGGAGGTCACGTGCCCCCCGGCCACGTGACCCCCCCGAGGTCACGAGCCCCCCCGAGATCACGTCACTTCCCCGAGGCCACGCACTCCCCCCCCCTCCACGCTCTCTCTTCCCAAGAGCTGTGCCTAATTCCGGCGTTACTTTATGCCACAAATGGCTTCTGCTCTTTCGTTCTTGATTACCTATTAGGTTTCCCAGACCGTCTATTACTTATTAATTATTTTCAATGTTTGACGGACTCATCCATTAGGTTTAATGTCTATTAAAGAATGATAACAGCAAAACCTCACAGTTGCACACTCTTCCTATATATATGAGAAGCCTTACGATCCAACTTGACGAGCTATAATATTACCGAGGGAATCACTGGAACTGCTAGAGTAGGAAACATTAGTGTTGTATATTATACCACCATTGTTACTGTTTTTGGTTTAAAACCTTTGACACTGAGTTTTTCAAATTACTTGCTCATGCGATCAAGAATGAAGACGTATTACGGAAAAAACGCGTAGCGTCATGATAAATTCCGTAAATACTCGTTAACGTCTGGAATTACGCTTAGGAATATTATATGAGATAGCCACGTAATGATTGTGTTCTTTAATTAAATGTAAATGTAAGAAACATAGCGTGTGCGATACACTTTACCAAGGCCCTAACAGATTAAGTAATATACTTTCGTATCTTCCGACTGATTTTATGACCTTCCTATAAGGCTTTGAGTCTATAAACTTGTGTTTTTACCGAGCATATAGTGGTACCAACAGTAATTTAGGTGTAGAACCAATCGTTATAGCGCAGTGGCTCTTTCTGTACGAAATATCCCAAACGTAAAAATTGAAACGAAGCGTTTCGCCACTATATAATTCAACTTGCGACGAGAAAGCATATCAATAAAGCAATTAGACAACTACTAGACACCAACTACAACAATGCAACTGGTCCAGCTGCTGT